>JANAVB010006599.1:25799829-26047329 GCA_029216955.1 Iris pallida | reverse complement strand
CTAGGGCGACCGCCCAGGACCCCCGGATCATGAGGGACAAAATTTTTTTTTAAAAAAAATATGTTAATAATTTTGTATTTCAAATAGAACTAATATACATCATGGGCTCTTTTAGACATAAATTATTGTGGTGTAGTGGTTAGTACTTTAGAATCCTTACTAAAAGTCCTAAGTTTTCAATCCTTGGTTCTAGTTATTCTTTTCTAAGTTTTTTCTAATATTTTTTATATTTTGTATGTGGAGCCTTATTTCAAGAGTTCGTCCTCGGCACCCATAAGCTCAGGACCGGCCATGGAAGGAAGTAGGCTAGAGCCTAGGCCAGTCGAGTGACGTGAATACGTGTATTGTTGCAAGTCAACATCGCCGACGAACTGGACTAAATCCGAGTTCGATCGGATAAATTCGTTAATGGGTTGTGTTAGAGTTGAAGATACTCGGGTTCGGTTTAAAATATTTGAACTCGATCAAAAATCGGGTTGGACTCGGGTTCATGCGTCGAGTTACCCAAAGAACTCAAAATCTGACTTTTATATATATATATATATATATATATATATATATATATATATATATATATATATATATATATATATATATATATATATTGTTTCATATTTTTTTTTGTTAAATCCTAAAATTTTCTACCCAAACTCTCCAACTCCTTATCCTAAATCTTATTTGATTTTGTATTTTATAATGATCAAGACTTGATTGCTATTTGATTATGTGTTTAATATTACTTTTGTTTAAAATTATTTCAAATATTATATTATAGCCTAATAAACCCAATGGACCAGACCCAATTCAAGTCCAACTCGATCATCCGGATTTTGTCTTGAGCTTCATATGTTGAACCCGAGGTCGGCTCAGGCTCGGATTGAGCTTATGATTTATCGGGTTGAGCTCGGTTGACATTATATCCGATCCAATCTGTCCGAGTTGTATCCTTAAAAATATTGCACCAGGGATCCGATCCGGCCCGACCCGACCCGAAATTAAACTGATCAAAACGAAACCCGACCCAATACACATGTTGAAACCCTAAATCGCAGGTTTCGCCATATATATTGCTTAGCAAGTTCGAGCTGCCGATCGCCATTGCCAGACAGAGCTCCGATTAATCTCCCAATTTTCGTCAGGTGATTTTCTAAAAAATGATCTATAAATTTCATTTGAAGATTTACAATTTGGTCTAATTCTTTGTAAGATTTTACATCCAGCCCAATATTTCTTCGAGAAGATGCAGAACGAGGAGAACCAGTTGGTGGATCTCTACATCCCAAGGAAATGGTATAATTTTAGGTTTTTTTTAATTGCTTATTATTTTGTTTGAAATCCTTATTATTATTATTATTATTATTATTTTTACATTTAGAACCCTAATTTTAGTGGAAATGATTCGAATGGGAAATTTTTTTGCAGCTCTGCAACAAATAGGCTTATCACTGCAAAGGACCACGCGTCGGTCCAAGTAAACATTGGCCACGTCGACGAGAGTGGGGTCTACAACGGGCAGTTCACCACCATCGCGCTGTCGGGCTTCATCCGTGCTCAGGTCCTTTATTTTCTCTCTTTTTTTTTATTCGATAATGTCAATATGTTGGTAGATTTATGCAGTTGATAGGTACGTTTTTTCCTTGTTTTTGTAATTGCTTATAAAATTTTATGTCCTGTTTGATGTGTTGCGCATAAAAAGTTTGAGAAGAGGCCAGAGTTGGGCTCGGTGTCGGTGTTACTGGTCTCGGTGTGTCCCAGTGTACTCTAGAGTGCTCGTGTCATGTCCAATCTTGCACGACGCAAGGCGATGCGGGCACAACCTAACTTAGTGAAATGACCCTACATGACTCAACATGTCATGAACGACTTGCTGACGGAATACTAGCTGACTTTAATAGTGTAGTTGGTTACCCATACAATTCGATCAAGAGTCGAGAGTAAAGAGCTGTTAATTCCATTTTGTAACATTTTTAAAGGACAATTACACTTTTTGTTGTCTGTTAGTTTTGGCATAATATTGTTAAAAAGGATATTTTGTGAAATGGTCTAGTTTTGTAAAGAAGTCGAGGTATTTTTTCTCTTTTTTACACCTCTGTCTATGCACAAACAGATTGTTACACTGTATTCTCAAGGTAACCCATTGTTCATATTTAATCAAAAAGGATGTGATATATTTGTGGTTCCCACTTCATGTCATGCACTATTTCCTTTCATTACGAAATGCTGTTTTTATTTGTTCTTTCAATTGCATTTTGGTTTTTGAAAATTTTGATTGTGCTGTTTAAGAATACTCGTTTGGATTGCCATAATATGATATAATGATCAACTCAGCTACCACCTTTTGGTTTCAATACTTGGCATATTTGTTATTGTTCACAATGAAAATTGGGCATTTGACATGTTACAATTGAGCCTACCTGAGTGCTTGAGATTTAAAATTTATTTGGCTGTCAGACACACTGAAGTTTTAAAGGACACTTCATGATTATCTCATGGCTCATGGCGCTCATCAATTCATCTTTTTTATAATAATATCGGCTTAATCCAATACAATCACTTACAGTTTAATTAATATGCCTAAGGCATCTTGATCTTGTGGGTGAAGAGATTGACCTGGTTGTATATTTAATATATGAACTAGTCCGTAGACTTCACGTTATGAATCTTGTGATGATAATCATTCGTCTCTGCTGTTGGCATGTGAAGTGATTATAAATTAAATAGTTAAGATTTATGGCTGTTTATAAGTTGACTTCAACTTATGTATATTCGAACAAATTGCTTGCATATTTACGGAACACAAGTGAAATATGTTTTAAGTTCTTCTATGAGAAATGCTCTAGGACATTGGTATCACGTTCCTTAGCACATTGTTGTAATTGTGTAAAGAAGGGATATTTACTTCAACATACTTACAATGAGAATTCCGTAATTATATTAATAATCCATAGTCGAGTTGCACATATAATTGTATTTAGGCATGGCTCTTTGTAGGAATTGTTCTCTTCTTTTAGGTCTTGTATCACTGTCATCACATCCAACATACCCCATGCAGGAGTCCTTGCTATATGTTAATGCAGCTAATCAACATATAACATGCAGATGCTATCATAATGAGAAATCTTTGTATGGTTGGTGGAGCATATGTTTCAGCATGTTTTGGTGCCAGTCTAATAACCTACATAGATCTCTTTCCTCTGCTCTGGTTTGTGTGGGTGAGTTGGGATGCCCATGCAAAATAACCTATTCCGCGCCCTTTGTTAAATTGGTGTTGTTATAGCCGGGAACGCCGGGGCACGCTTTTCGATGGAAAATACAGAAACTGAAACAGTTGTAAAGACAACGTTTCAAATGCAATTCCTTAAAGAAGGTTTTGCAACAGAGATCCAGAAGGATTCTGCAAATTACGAGATCTAAAAAGATATCGTAATACACGAATAATCTAAAAAGATTTTCGTGATCGTAGCAAACTGGCAGTAGTGCCTTCTAAAAAGAAGATACTGACAGAACTACTAAAGGCAACAGAAGGATGACAGGCGAGAGATGGAAATGCTGGGGTGAATAATCACCGTTGCTCAAAGCTTTATTCGCCCTCTGCGAACAGCTTCCAGGAACCAGCAAGGTTGACGGAAAACCTTGGAACACTTCTCTTCTGACTCCTCAGAAGACGGCGAACTCCTCTGGCAATGGCTCTACTCTTCTCTCTCTGTTTGAAGTAACAGAATCCACGCGTACTAAAAAGTACTAGTGTTTGTGTTAAAGAACACGCTCACTACTCTGTTGTGTTAAAGAACACTTAGAGTTTTTCTTCCTGGAATTCTGATTACTTCTCCTACCCTCAGAGAGAGGAGAGAACCTGCATATATAGCCCACGGGGCGGTTGCCAAGCAGTTGCCTGAACTTCAGAGTAGTGGCAGAACCACTCCTGAACGTGCAACAACTGCTGCAACCGTTCCCGCTCTAATATGCAGCCAGCCATACGCACACTACGCACTCTACGCACACTGCGTACGCTGCGCACTCTACGCACGCTGCGTACGCTGCGCACACTGCGCACACTGGGCGTACTGGGCTGCGTAACTGGGCCAGCGTAACTGGGCTCGCGTAACGGGCCGCGCAACGTGGTCGCGCAAGTGGCTCGCGCAACGAGCGCAACTTAAGCGCACTATGCGCCTAGCGACGATGCTGACGTGCTAAGTGCAAAGTGCGCCAACAAAACGCCACATTACGTCTCATGAGCCCTTGAGTCCGAGCCCGAGCCCGAGTCCGAGTCCGAGTCCGAGTCGCTAAGCTCCTACGGAGCTTAGCTCCATGGAAATAAATTTCCAAGAGCAAAAAGCTTACAGCTTCTTAATTGTTGATTAAGCCTTTATACCATTAATAATTAATCCCACATGGCACACACCCATGTGCACTACATGTGCATCTCCATAAAGAGAAAAGACTCATATATATGGAGATACACATTCCTTTCTAGCCGATGTGGGACTAAAAATCAAAACAAAAGGCTACAAACCCAACAATCCCCGACATATCTCTATATATATGAGTACGAGTGTTTCCCACAATAACTGTCCATTATGCTTTTAGGATAGATGCCACTTAAGACTTGAATCTTCCCACGTGAGTCAAAAATCAAACTATAATACAAGAATGGACTAAGCCTTGAATTCTGCATCATAGCTGAAATTCTTTCCACTCACATAATGTAGTTACATGTGCTTCTGGCTACACATTAAAGGCCCTGTGCCAGCCTGGTTTCAGTGTATAATTTTGGGTGTCTACAAGTTTACCCTCAAGAGACGGTCTGATATCTCTGTCATACACTATAGGTGAGTTCATTATAAAGAGACATGGCATGAAGCGCTTTGCGCTTCCCTTGCGGTGCTACGCCGCTATGACATGGCTTAAAGCCGAGGCCTTACCCCGTACCGGGAACCAAGGTTCAAAATATCGGTATCGGTATCGGTATCGGACATTTTGTATGAGTATCGGTATCGGAAGTATCGGCGGTATCGGATCGGAGTATCGGATTTTTTGGTATCGGGAGTATCGGCAATATATATATATATATATATATATATATATATACTCTAATATATATTAGAGTATACTCTAATATATATATATATATATATATATATATATATATATATATATATACTCTAATATCTATTTATATATATATATACTATATTCTCTAATATATATTTTTATATATATAGTATATATATATAAATAGATATTAGAGTATATATATATTAGAGTATATATATATTATATATATATATACTCTAATATATATATATATATATATATATATATATATATATATATATATATATATAAAAGTTAATATATAAATATATATATATAAGTTAGAACAAAACTAATATACATGCAACATTTGAACAATGGAATTAAAGGGCTTCTTTGGTTAGAGGGAGTATCATATCTGTGCTGTGGCTCTTGGGTCACGAGTTCGAACTCAAGTAGCAACTATTTTTTTTTCTTTTTTTTTTCCTTTTTTTTTAAAGAACACAAAAGTGACAAAACCCTAATCCCTACTATATATAGTCATAGAGAGGGGACAGAAAACATTTCAGCCGAAATGTTCTCTCCCCTCTTCCCTCTCCGTGTGGTTTACTCCGCTCCGGCTCCGCCTCCCTCCACCACTCCGCTCCGGCTCCGCCTCCCTCCACCACTCCGGCTCCGCTCAGCCTCCCTCTCCACCACTCCTCTCCCCTCAACCGCGTCCTTGCTAGCTTGAGAGGAGAGAGGCCCCACCGCTCCCTCTCGCCTCCACCGCTCCTCTTGAGCACAGGCGTCGACGGTGGCGGCTACGACGGTCGAAGAAGAGGGGTTCCAGTCGGCGACGGCGGCGGCGGCGACATGGGTGCGGTCGAAGAAGAGGGTTATTTACCTGAAAATTAGGTAAGTTTTCTTCCCGATTATCTCTGATCTTTGATTTTTCTTTGCGAATGGTGATTTTTTGTGGGAAATTTTGGTTCTATGATTTTTCTTTGCGAATGGTGATTTTTCTTTGATTCTTTGCGAATGGTGATTTACCTGAAAATTAGCTCGTATCGGCCGGTATCGGCTCGTATCGGTCAAGTATCGGCCGATACGAACCGATACCAAAATTTATAGCGGTTTCTCGTCCGATACCGATTTTTTCCTTGAGTATCGGATCGGCTACTGCCAAATCCGATCCGATACGGCCGATACGTATCGGTATCGGCCGATACTTTAAACCTTGCGGGAACCTCATGGTAGTGTCATACTACAGTAGCATGAGGCAACCGCCTCTTTGTAGTGCCAAACTACCCAGCATGAAGCCTTAGGCTCCTTTGCGGTGTTACGCCGCAACGACATGGCTTGCAAGGCCGAGGCTTTATCCCTAACCGGGTACCTCATGATGGTGTCGTGCCACTGTAACATGAGGAACTCCTCCTCTTTGTAGTGCTGACTACACCCCTCTTTATATTTAATATACAGCATTAGGCTAACTGCTTATTTGCGGTGCTACGCCGCTGTGACTTGGCCTGCAAAGCCGAGGCTTTATCCTATTCCTGGGCAGCACCCCACATATAGGAACCTCATCGTGGAGTCACCCCACTGTAGCATGGAGTTTCACTCCTTGTAGTGCTGTTCTACCATGCTTCCTGTAAAGCATACCAGGCATTCACTCTGCCTGAGAACTCATTAAGGCAATTAAGCCAACCTTCCCACAGGTACCGTTTTTCGCAGAAAACAATAGTAGACAACAGTGGTTATAGGTCCGTAACCTCTCCATGCCCAATAGAACACGTACCCACCGTTCCTGATATTCTTCCGATTAGTGGTCCTCCCTTGAACCAAAAGCTAGATGCCTAGTAGATAAATCTTTGAACTATTAGCATAAAACTTTATGGTAGGAATACAATAATTCAATATCAGAATGCCTTCAAGCCCATTTTACAAGCTGTGTCAATGACCAGCTGGCGCTTGAGGCCCTTGGTGAACGGATCCGCCAGATTCTTCTGACTCCGAACATCAATCACTGCAATAACACCTCTCTTGATAAGATCGTGTACTGCCCTGTGCTTCAACCGCACAGTCCTCTTCTTCCCGTTGAAAAGGTCATTTGATGCCACCGCCGCAGTCGCCTGGTTGTCGCAGTATATCGGTATCGCCGGTATTTGCGTCCCAACCAATGGAAGATCATACATGAGCTCCCGAAGCCATTCTGCTTCCTCGGCTGCGGTATCTAGTGCAAAGAACTCAGATTCTATGGATGACCGCGAGAGCATAGTCTGCTTCTTCGACTTCCACGATATAGCAGCTCCACCTATTGTGAAAATGTATCCACCTGTGGACCTCTCGCTCTCTACCTCTGAGCACCAACTGGCATCACTGAAGCCTTCCACTACCTCGGATCTCCGTTGTAGTACAGTGCATATGTCTGAGTCTTCTTGAGATATCTCATAATCCGTTTCACAGCTTTCCAGTGTTCAGCACCCGGGTTGCTCGTGAAACGACTCAGCATTCCCACGGCGAAAGCTATGTCAGGCCTTGTGGCAGTAGTAGCATACATCAAACTTCCCATTACGCTTGCATACTCCAACTGTCTGACGCTTTCCCCTGAATTAGGCTTCAGCTTCAGATCACACCTGTACGGCGTATCGATCCCTGGAAGATCCCGATACCCATAACGAGTGATCATTTTCTCAATATAATGAGACTGTGACAGCGCTAGTCCAGTGTCTAGTCCGGATGATCTTGATCCCTAAGATCACATCAGCTTCCCCCAAGTCCTTCATACTGAACTTGCTAGAGATGAACTTCTTTGTCTCAGTGACACAGCTAATATCCGTACCTAGGATAAGCATGTCGTCCACGTACAGACAAACGATCACACCTCTTCCATCAGCGAACTTCGTGTAGACACACTTGTCCGTATCGCTGACCATGTAGCCATTTGACCTTATAACTTTGTCAAATTTTTCATGCTACATCTTGGGAGCCTGTTTAAGACCGTACAAGGATTTCACCAACTTGCAGACTTTGTCTTCAAGACCCCTGATGACAAATCCCTCTGGCTGTTGCATGTAAATCTCTTCGGTCAGCTCGCCATTTAGGAAAGCCGTATTCACATCCATCTGATGTATCACCATCTTATGTATTGCTGCGAGAGCAATCAACATTCTGATGGTGGTCATCCGGGCTACTGGAGCATACGTGTCAAAATAGTCAATCCCCTGCTTCTGAGAAAACCCCTTGGCTACCAACCTAGCCTTGAACTTGTCAATAGTTCCGTCTGCTTTCATCTTCTTCTTGAAGATCCATTTGCATCCGATGGGTTTCGCTCCTTTAGGAAGATCAACCAACACCCAAGTGTTATTTGAGGTGATGGAATCAATCTCATTGTCAATCGCCTCCTTCCAGAAAACTACGTGTCAAAATAGTCAATCCCCTGCTTCTGAGAAAACCCCTTGGCTACCAACCTAGCCTTGAACTTGTCAATAGTTCCGTCTGCTTTCATCTTCTTCTTGAAGATCCATTTGCATCCGATGAGTTTCGCTCCTTTAGGAAGATCAACCAACACCCAAGTGTTATTTGAGGTGATGGAATCAATCTCATTGTCAATCGCCTCCTTCCAGAAAACTGCGTCTCTGGTCTTCATCGCCTCATCATAGGTAAGCGGATCTGCTTCCACATGATAGGTGACAAAGTCACTTCCGAAGTCCTTCGGCCTTCTCACACGCTTAGCTGACGGCTCAGCTTGTTCTGGTTCAACCGTTGTATCAACAACATCTTCTTGGACCACATCTTCATTGAAGACTTCAGTCTCTTGTGCACCCTCATTATTCTCCGGAACATCCGGAAGAACAATATTCTTGTGCCTTGCAAACTTGTCTTCAAAATATTCTGCATCGCGAGATTCAATGATATGATTTGACTCAATATCAAGAAATCTCCGAGCATCACTCTTCTCGGCATACCCCAAGAAGATCGTCTTTGTAGTCCTTGTCCCAAGCTTCTGAATCTTTAGATCTGGAAGCTTGACATACGCCAGACACCCCCACACTCGAATGACATTCAAGTTAGGTCTGACCTTGAACCAGAGTTCATGAGGAGTAACGTCTGAAGTTGCATGAGGCACTCTATTTAGAATAAAAGTGGCCGTCAATGCAACTTCTCCCCAATAGCACTTAGGAAGGCCAGCAGTCAACAACATTGAATTTATCATTTCTGTCAACGTCCTGTTCTTCCTCTCAGCTACTCCGTTTGATTGAGGAGAGTACGGAGCCGTAGTCTCATTGACAATTCCATGTTCCTTACAGAACGATGCGAATTCATGAGACCTGTACTCCCCACCTCGATCACTTCTTATCCTTTTGAGTTGTTGTCCAGTCTGCCACTCAGCTTCGGCTCTGAACTCCTTGAACTTCTCGAATGCTTCGTCTTTAGCCTTCAGCAAGTAGACGAACGCATACTTTGAGAAGTCATCGATGAAGGTTATGAAATACTTCATCCCGGCCTTTGTAGAGAACTGTTTGAAGTCACAGATATCGGAGTGAACCAACTCCAGAAAATCTGTACTTCGATTAACCCGAGGAAAGGGTTTCCTTGTGATCTTCGTTTGAGCACAAACTTCACATTTCTCTACCTTACCCCCACATTTGGAGATAAGTCCTAGACTAGACATTCTGTTTATTCGTTTACAATGAACATGTCCTAGCCTATTATGCCACAACTCAAGAGTATAAGCAGAAGGAGTGACTTCATTAATTACATTAATTACATTGGACTGATTTACAAGCTGAATCTTGAACATTCCTTCGGTATAAAAAGCTTTTCCGAAATATGTTCCCTTGATAGACACCACCATCTGGCCAGCATTGATGTCCATCCTGAGGCCTGCATTGCAGAGTAGGCCTCCCGAGACCAGGTTCTTGGCGATAGCAGGTACGTGCTTTACGCCTTGAAGCGTCAGAGACTTCCCCGAAGTCAGCTTCAACACCACCGTCCCGATCCCGAGCACTTCAGCTTGTGCTTGGTTCGCCATCATAACCACTTCAGAAGTAGGTGTATAGGAGGTGAACCACTCCTTACTGGAGCAGACATGGCAGGAAGCTCCAGTGTCTACCCACCAGTCAGAGTCAGTCCTTACTGCATCAACCTGTGCAATCATAGCAATTACGTCAGTGATCATAGATACCTTACTAGGCTCTCCTTGCTCTGATTGCTTGGTCTTTGCTTTACACTCATTCTTAAAGTGGCCCTTCTTGCCACACTTGAAGCAAGGCATTTCTGACTTTGGCTTCTTTTTCTTGATAGAAGTTCCCTTGACTTTTAGATTGTCAGGGTTCTTCTTCTTGCTGTGGAAAGCTGCCTGCTTTCCCTTTGGTTCATTGGTCTGAACCAGATTGGCGTTAGCCAATTGCTTGGACAGTGTGTCCACCTTCAGTTGAGCCCGCATCTGGTCCTCAACATAGATTTCCTGTAGGAGATCTTCAAGGGTGATCTCCAACTTCTTCCTATGCATGTTTGCATAGAACTTACTCCACCCAGCGGGGAGCTTTGAGACAATCCCTCCAACAACAAACTTGTCGGGGAGGGGCATAGCCTCGTCTTCCAACTTCTGTCGCAGCTTCAGAAATTCTTTGACCTGCGGCAGCATGGACTTCTCGTCCTCAAAGAGCCATTTGTGATATTTTTCAACCACACATATTTTGCTCCTGTTCTTGTCTTCTTCGTACAGTTTTTCCAGAGACTCCCATATGTCTCTGGCAATTGGTTTCTTACTGTAGGATTCTGCTAGACCAATTGATGGTAGCTTTCTGCGAAGGTACTCTCATGGTAAATGGAAGTACACTTCTTTGAGCGAGTGTAGATATGTCCTAAATCTGAATAGAGGATGGAACTTTTGTTGTGCTCCTCTCCCTGCTGGACATGATCAGATGCCAACAAACATGGTGGACTCAAAGATGCAACCTCTAAACCGTGTAGCCTTTGAATGGTTGAAGGCAATTCGACCGTCTCATTTGGTATACCGGTTCGAAGAGGAATGTTACTTAGAACCATATCTCCCCAGCCGATTTGCTCGGCAGTTTGGATATGATCAATTCCATGTGGGGAATGCAATAACCTGCCTCCAAGGCAAGGGTTTTTTGATAGACGGGGCCCGAGCCTGGGCTTACTATAATGCCCGTGATACGAAGGCCATATTCTCGATGCCAGCAAATAGCACTCATGGTCCTCGGATGCTATTTACTTATTAAGTATTTTATACATCCGCGAACACTTTTGCTGAGAATTTTAATCTCGCAGATAGTTTCGCTTCTTCGACGAGATTGAAGAAAGGAAGAATTGCTCTGTCGATCCCTATAAATGATGAGGTGCACGAGCCAGCAGATGCTCCTTTGGAAGCCTCAAGGGATATTATGTTCCCTCAAGAAGTAAACGCAGCAATGCGTATCTCTCTGAAAGTGGGTAAATCTCCAGCAAAGAAAAGGAGAAGAGAGGAGCCTCCTGCTCCAGCAGCAAAGAAGAAGTTGATCTTAGATCACTCTTCTGAAAAGATCACTACTCGATCTCAGTCTCGGCAACTGGCCGAGTCAGCTCAGCAAGAAGAGGCTTCAACACCAACCTCTATCCAGAAACAAGTTGAGACAATAAATATAGAGAGTCCGGATAGGCCATTAAAAAGAAAGAAGCTGGTCCTCAGAAGGAATCGGGCCTTGTCTTCAATGGTGATAGATGCTGCAGCTGGATTAACTTTGCCATCTCCTACTCCTGTTTCAGAGCCTAGAAATAAAACTCCTAGTCCTGAACATAGAGAGGAGATCGAGCAAAGAACAAATCTTGCTCCAGGAACTGAGGCCGAAGAGCCTAGAGGAAGTACCGTGGAGGAAGTGAGGGAAGAGCAGTTACAGATTGTTGAACTTCCGCCGACTCTGAGAACCATTCGCGAAGAGGAAGATCGCGAAGTAATTGCAGCTTTAGAAGATTGCAGTTATAGTCCTCTGGATGACTATGGCGACCATACAGCGACTACCAGCGAAAAGGCCCCAGAAGAAGATGAGGATGAGGAGTGCTCTTCGTCTGAAAATGTTGATGACTATATGCAAGATCTAGAAGATGATGAAGTGCACGCATCTCCTACTGCTGTCAATGATGTAAATGATGAGGATATTGAAATCCCAGAGAATGCTGCTGAGACCTTAGATCCTGAAAAGGATGTTGACGCTCCAGAGAATGCTACTGATACCTTAAATCCCGAAAAGGATGTTGAGGTTCCCGAAAAAGCAATAAATAAAGAAGCCCTGGAAGAAACTCCCGCCAATGATCCTCAAGGTATAAAATAAAATTAGCAATCTCCTCTTGAATGAATTGATAGCTAATGTCTTTATTTGTATTTCCTGTAGATCATGAGACTCCTCCAGCACCTCCGACGTGCACGGACATAGTGCCCATAACGACGGTGGTTGTTAGTAGTAGTCATCATTTGTCTTGTGGTTCTGAAGCGGGTAGTAGCCAAGCTGTTATAGCTGAAGTTACTTCTGCTTTGCCAGAGTCTACTCCTGCAGGGGATAAGCTCATTGCTGGATCGAACCAAGGTAAGACTGTCTTTATTTGATCTTTTTGGTTATTTAGCAAACGACTAGCAAAATAACAATTTTACTTTTGCAGAGGAACAAACAGAAGGGCCGACTAGCTCCACTCTGGCTCATTTGTTTAAAGAGCCTGCCATCCAGACACAAAGGATCGAGCATCCTGCTGTCTCGTCTTCAACAGGAGTAGCTGCGACTCCTGGGACTCTGGCAATTAATCAACAAGTTGTTCAATCATTCACCAGATGTTTCTTTGAATCGTTGAGACCTCTAGTCAACAAAATGATGGACAAAGAGAGAGCTGATTTCTTTATGGTTAGAAACCCAACTTCCCTCTTGGTGAGGGCTGTAAGGGAGCAAGGTGACGAAGCTCAAGCTACTCTCCTTGAGCATATACTGGATGAGTTAGAAGTCTCCATAAAGAAATATAAGGAGCTCAAACAGAAGGAAATAGAATCTCTAGTGCAGGCTGAGTTCGAGCGAATGGCCCAAGCAGCTGATATAGAAAGGATGAATCTTCAAAATCTTTTGGAAGCTTATTCCACAAAATCTGCCGAATACAATTCCAAGCTAGAATCAGTAACTTTGATGGCTGAAAGAAAAGGACAGAGAACTGCTGAACTGAGAGCAGAGATTGTTCGTCTCCAGCAAGAATTAGAAGAGGAAACTGCTAATCATCAACTTGTGATTGAACAATTCAATGCCTTGCTTCAGGAGAAGGATGAGTACGATGCAACTCATGGTGCAGAGATTACCCGCCGGACTGTAAACATGCTCGTCTTTAATGAAGAAACCGGGATGGAAGAGGCTAGAAGGAGGGTGACATCCACTCATGAAGAAGAGCTGCAGACTCTGAAGCAGCAGATCGACAATTTGATCATTCCTCCTTCTTAATAGAACTTTTTGTATCTTTTGTCGTAGATGTGTTTTTGTAATGCCTCGTATTTTGATAAATAAAAGACATTTTGCTGTGGCTCCCTTATTTATTACATATCTTATTTAGATATAAATAATAGAGATAGAAAATATATTCAGAGGTGCAAGACATGATATATTTCTTGTAGAAAATAATTATATTCATTATATCTGCTCAGAGGTAATATGGACGTGGCAGAATATATTGAATATTATTATTTCATTTGACAACTTAATCGAAAACGACAAGTTGCTGATATGGATGTGAGATGAACGAAAAAACCGTCAAATGATAAAACGAACGGATAAACCGTCAAGTGATAATGAATGAATGGGCGAACCGTCGGATGAATGTGATGAACGGACGGACCGTCAAGTGAATTAAATGAACGGATGAACCGTCAAGGGAATTAAATCAACGGATGAACCGTTAAGTGATGATGAATGAACGGGCGAACCGTCGGATGAATGTGATAAACGGACGGACCGTCAAGTGAATTAAATGAACGGATGAACCGTCAAGGGAATTAAATGAACGGATGAACCGTTAAGTGATGATGAATGAACGGGCGAACCATCGGGTGATAATGAATGAACAGATGAACCATCGGGTGAATGTGTCGCTTCGTTGTTTGAGAAATCTCTGCCTATAAATAGGACAGAAATCTGACAGGAATGAGCACTTTCACTTTTCAACATAAAAATGTCGTCTGAAGATGCACTCAAGAAGACTGAGCTCGCCCCGAAGGTTGAAGAAGACGTTAAAGAACGTCATGTCGATCCAGCTCAGCCAAAGGAAGCAGAAGCAGGCGAAGGTTCGTCTGCACCCAAGCCACCGCGAGATATCCTGGACTTTCTGCTTGAACCAGGAAAGACTGAAGAAGAAGAAGCCATGAGGATGGCTGCCTGCAAGTTCCTCGTGGGCTCCAGCAAAGAGGTTCTCGGCTCTTTTGCTGACCATGTTTTTGAAAAGGACGGTAGTGGTCCGCGTCCAAATGTAGAGAAGGATGATAGTGACCTTCCTTAATATCATGTACTATCATTCATAATTAAATAAAATTTTATTTATGAACATGAACTTGTCTGATGATTTACAAGTATTTACATTTACCTATGGTACTTTTTAAGGAATTTGCCATTGATAGGCATCATTGTAATTCGTCCATCCAGTTCTGAGAGTTGATACGCTCCATTTGAGAAGACTTTGCTCACAACGTATGGACCTTCCCACTTTACGTCGAACTTGCCTTTGCTCATATGAGTCATAGTCATAGGACGTCTGACTGTTAAAACAAGTTCTCCTTGCTGAAAGGCTCTGACCTTCACTTTACGGTTGAAAGTCTTCGAAATGCGGGCTTGATATAACTCAATATGTTGTTGAACCATTAATCGCTTTTCGTCGAGTGCCTCCAATTTTTGAAGTCGAAGAAGATCATTGTTCTCTGTAGTGAGCTCGTTAGCAATGGCAATCCTTAAAGAAGGAATTTGAAGTTCCAGAGGAAGAACAGCTTTACAGCCATATACCAAAGAGAAAGGTGTAAAACCCGTAGGATTGCGGATCGTAGTTCGGTAGGCCCATAGACATTCGCCAAGCTTTTCACTCCAATTTCGTTTGTTAGTAGATACAAACTTTTTGAGAAGCTTGATAATAGTTTTGTTGAAGGCTTCGGCTAAACCATTAGCAGCAGGATTGTAGGCAGTCGAAGCGACATTGTCAATCCGGTGATCATCACAGAATCTGGTAAACTTCTGGCTGATGAATTGCGGTCCGTTGTCATGAATAGTTCGTCGAGGGACACCAAATCGATAAATGACATGGTGTTTGACGAAGTTAATAACACTGCTGGTTTTGACTTCAGCCAAAGGTATAGCTTCAGCCCACTTATAGAAGTAGTCTGTTATTGCTAGAATGAACCGATGTCCTCTAGAAGAAGGAGGATTAATAGGACCTATGACATCCATGCCCCAAGCTTCGAAAGGCCAAGAAGCGGCTGTCGGATGTAGAAATTCCGAAGGTAGATGAATGAAGTCTGCATGGATTTGACAGGCTCGACATTTCCTTGCATATTCGATGGCATCTGATACCATAGAGGGCCAGTAATAACCCATTCTTCGGATACGATCCTGTAGTTTAGGACCGGGCTGATGTGCTCCGCAAACACCATCGTGAGCTTCACGCAGTACTTGTTTTGCCTCTTCACCAGCTAAACAGCGTAGAAGAAGACCATCATAAGTCCTTCGATAGAGAGTCTTAGTGGTTTGATTGTAGTAGAATCGTAGAGATCGTCGTCGAATACTTGTAGCCTCCTTAGGATCTTCGGGGAGTATGTCATGAACCACAAAGTCGATGAAAGGAGTTCTCCAATCTTCATTGATAACATTAATTTCAGCATAATTACTGAATTCGATGTTACGATTGTTTTCTACGCAAAACAATTCTCGATTAGAAATAACCACCACTTGTTGTCTTCGGATGGGGACAGCTAAGACTGCTGCAAGATTGGCTAAGGCATCTGCTTCAGTGTTACAAGCTCGGCGAACATATTCAATAAAGAAAGCTTTGAACGACGTAGCCATGTTGATTGCTGCCTCAAAGTAAGGTACCAGATCTTGATGACGGACTTCATAAGTTCCTCTAACCTGGTTGACAACCAGCTTAGAATCGTCGTAAACTTCGAGATATTCAATGTTCAATTGCTTGGCTAATTGAAGACCAATGAGTAGAGCATTGTACTCTGCTACGTTGTTAGAGCAAGGCTCATCTAAAGAGTAGGCTCTTTGGATAGTTGATCCGTCTGGGGAAACAAGAACAACTCCAACTCCGGCTACAATAGCACCATTGGGTCCAATTCTGGATGCTCCGTCAAAGAATAGACGCCAAGTTGGAAATTTTTCAGAGATCAAGTTGACTTCCAACGTTTCGTCTGGAATTTCATCGTAAAGCTTGAATGTTTCTGGTACGGGATGAGCCGCCAAGAAATCCGCCAGTGCTTGACCTTTGACAGATTTTTGAGGAACATACACCATGTCATATTGGGCTAGAAGGATGGCCCATGTAGCAAGCCGAGAATTGAGTGTGCTAGGCTTCTTCATTAATACCCGAAGAGGATTAACTCGGGAAATGACATGAATAGTTTGACCAATGATGTAATGTCTTGTCTTTTGAACAGCGAACATAAGAGCCAGACATTCTTTTTCAACCGGACTATAACGGTGTTCAGCACCAATCATAGTACGACTGAGATAGTAGATGGCCTGTTCGTGACCTTCTTTGTTCTTTTGGGCAAGTAAAGCACCCAACGAATGATCCATAGCACGGACATACATTAAGAATGGAATGCCTGAGATTGGTGGCACCAAAACTGGTGGGTTCATGAGATATCGTTTGATGTCGTCGAATGCTTGTTGACATTCTTCAGTCCAAATAAAAGATACACCCTTCTTCATTAGCTGAGTGAATGGTCTGCAGCGTCCAGACAAGTTCGAAATGAATCGCCTGATGTACGCAAGTCGGCCTTGGAATCCTCGTAGCTCTTTTAGGTTGCGTGGAGGACGCATCTCTTGAATGGCTTTGATCTTCTCGGGATCCACGTGTATACCCTTAGAGGTAATAACGAAGCCGAAAAATTTACCACTAGAGACACCCAAGAATGACTTGGTGGGATTCATCTTGAGCTGATGTTGACGCATGAGATTGAAGATTGTTCTCAAATCTTGGATATGATCTTCTTTTAGACGACTTTTAACAGCTATATCATCAACATAACATTCGACTGTTTTACGAAGATGTTCTCTGAAAATGGTACTCATGGCCCGTTGGTAAGTTGCACCAGCATTCTTGAGACCAAATGGCATCACTGTGTAGCAATAGACTCCCCGAGGAGTACGGAAAGATGTGTGTTTTTCATCTTCGGGATTCATCTTGATCTGATTGTATCCAGAGAATCCATCCATAAAAGATATTCGCTCGAACCCACAGGTGTTGTCAATCATAACGTCCGTGATAGGGAGAGGAAATTCATCTTTCGGACATGCTTCATTAAGATCTCGGAAGTCGATGCAGACTCGAACTTTGCCGGTTTTCTTCAGGACTGGAACAACGTTGGCTATCCAATCAGGATGTTCTTCTCTGATAAAGCCACAAGCAATAAGCTTCTTGACTTCATCATCGATTGCGTCCATCATTTCAGGCTTGAATCGCCGTTGCTGCTGTTTGACTGGTTTAGCATTGGAAAGAATGTTCAGTTTGTGAGTAGCAATCTTGGGATCTAAATCTGGCATGTCCCCGTAACTCCAAGCAAAGACGTCAATGTATTCTTTAATGAGAAGAACCAACTCTTGCTTATCTGCTTCTGGAAGATTCTTGCTAATAAAGATTGGACGAGGCGACTCGCTTTCTCCTACATCAATTTGAACTAATTGATCTTCAGTAGGAGGTTCTCTCTGTTCAAATCGGAGTACCTACTGATTATCCATCTGTTGAGCCCAAGGATCTGTTTCAGGACTTTCTTCAATGTCTTCATCATATCCTTCCGGAAGTTCAGCAGAAACCATATTAGAGGATACGACCAGCCGATGGACTTCACCTATACTAGTGTCAGAATCCCATGATCTGGAATCAGAAGATTTAGAACGTTCTTCGCTATCAGAATCAGAAACTGCTGGGGATAACATTGGAGGGGAAGCGTATCCGAGACCTCTTTTGGTCCTGCTGTAATACATTTCTGACTATCCTTGTGGAACAGCGGTACGGAGAGGAGTCTTTCTTCCCTTACCGTAGTTGAGGCCGCTTTTGAAGTCGTAACCCATCTTTCGCACAATGTCTTTTGATTGTTGACTGTAACGACGGAATTGAAGATGTCCCGTGTCGTTAACCAGCACTTGGGCAAGAACTCCTGAACTCTCTGATCTCTGATTATTGATTCGTGATCCCCTTGAATGGAGACTTAAAACTCTATTTATAGAGTTCTGAGAAATAACTAACTTTTAGTTATTCTGGACTGCGCATGATGGATTGCGCAGCAATGGACTGCGCAGGCAGTTGCTGGATCATGGGTTAACTGTCTTGGACACATGGCATCATTTGATTGAAATGCGCATGATCATGCATAGGCAGTTGCCACGAAATGAGCAATTGATGGCATGAATGCCACGTGTACTTTATCATTTGTACTGGTAGAACGCGCACATTGAACTGCGCACACTTTGGATTGCGCCAACTTGATTTGCGCAGGAAATGGATTGCGCCAACTTGATTTGCGCAGACATGGATTGCGCTGCCAGCTGTCCTCGAGCGCCGTGCTGCACGATTAAACGAACGGCCGCCTCGATCTTCATGCTGTCAGTTGTCAGAAGATTTGATTGTGTCAGATAATGATGACTTTTGCCACGTCAGCTTGCGCAGTTGAGAGTGTGTGCAATCGATCCTGCGCAATCTGAATGGTGCACAATCTGTTGTCTGCGCAAGTCATCTGAAAGTTATATTTCTTGATTTTCTGACTTTGTTGATGTGTGCCACTTGAATTTTTATGACCTTTAGATAACGTCTTTTTGGAATTACTTTGAGGCAGCAATCAACATGGCTACGTCGTTCAAAGCTTTCTTTATTGAATATGTTCGCCGAGCTTGTAACACTGAAGCAGATGCCTTAGCCAATCTTGCAACAGTCTTAGCTGTCCCCATCCGAAGACAACAAGTGGTGGTTATTTCTAATCGAGAATTGTTTTGCGTAGAAAACAATCGTAACATCGAATTCAGTAATTATGCTGAAATTAATGTTATCAATGAAGATTGGAGAACTCCTTTCATCGACTTTGTGGTTCATGACATACTCCCCGAAGATCCTAAGGAGGCTACAAGTATTCGACGACGATCTCTACGATTCTACTACAATCAAACCACTAAGACTCTCTATCGAAGGACTTATGACGGTCTTCTTCTACGCTGTTTAGCTGGTGAAGAGGCAAAACAAGTACTGCGTGAAGCTCACGATGGTCTTTGCGAAGCACATCAGCCCGGTCCTAAACTACAGGATCGTATCCGAAGAATGGGTTATTACTGGCCCTCTATGGTATCAGATGCCATCGAATATGCAAGGAAATGTCGAGCCTGTCAAATCCATGCAGACTTCATTCATCAACCTTCGGAATTTCTACATCCGACAGCCGCTTCTTGGCCTTTCGAAGCTTGGGGCATGGATGTCATAGGTCCTATTAATCCTCCTTCTTCTAGAGGACATCGGTTCATTCTAGCAATAACAGACTACTTCTCTAAGTGGGTTGAAGCTATACCTTTGGCTGAAGTCAAAACCAGCAGTGTTATTAACTTCGTCAAACACCATGTCATTTATCGATTTGGTGTCCCTCGACGAATTATTCATGACAACGGACCGCAATTCATCAGCCAGAAGTTTACCAGATTCTGTGATGATCACCGAATTGACAATGTCGCTTCGACTGCCTACAATCCTGCTGCTAATGGTTTAGCCGAAGCCTTCAACAAAACTATTATCAAGCTTCTCAAAAAGTTTGTATCTACTAACAAACGAAATTGGAGTGAAAAGCTTGGCGAATGTCTATGGGCCTACCGAACTACGGTCCGCAATCCTACGGGTTTTACACCTTTCTCTTTGGTATATGGCTGTGAAACTGTTCTTCCTCTGGAACTTCAAATTCCTTCTTTAAGGATTGCCATTGCTAACGAGCTCACTACAGAGAACAATGATCTTCTTCGACTTCAAGAATTGGAGGCACTCGACGAAAAGCGATTAATGGCTTAACAACATATTGAGTTATATCAAGCCCGCATTTCGAAGACTTTCAACCGTAAAGTGAAGGTCAGAGCCTTTCAGCAAGGAGAACTTGTTTTAACAGTCAGACGTCCTATGACTATGACTCATATGAGCAAAGGCAAGTTCGACGCAAAGTGGGAAGGTCCATACGTTGTGAGCAAAGTCTTCTCAAATGGAGCGTATCAACTCTCAGAACTGGATGGACGAATTGCAACGATGCCTATCAATGGCAAATTCCTTAAAAAGTACTATGTGTAAATGTAAATACTTGTAAATCATCAGACAAGTTCATGTTCATAAATAAATTTTATTTAATTATGAATGATAGTACATGATATTAAGAAAGGTCACTATCATCCTTCTCTACATTTGGACGCGGACCACTACCGTCCTTTTCAAAAACATGGTCAGCAAAAGAGCCGAGAACCTCTTTGCTGGAGCCCACGAGGAACTTGCAGGCAACCATCCTCATGGCTTCTTCTTCTTCAGTCTTTCCTGGTTCAAGCAGAAAGTCCAGGATATCTCGCGGTGGCTTGGGTGCAGACGAACCTTCGCCTGCTTCTGCTTCCTTTGGCTGAATTGGATCGACAGGACGTTCTTTAACGTCTTCTTCAACCTTCGGGGCGAGCTCAGTCTTCTTGAGTGCATCTTCAGACGACATTTTTATGTTGAAAAGTGAAAGTGCTCATTCCTGTCAGATTTTTGTCCTATTTATAGGCAGAGATTTCTCAAACAACGAAGCGACACATTCACCCGATGGTTCATCTGTTCATTCATTATCACCCGATGGTTCGTCCGTTCATTCATCATCACTTAACGGTTCATCCGTTCATTTAATTCCCTTGACGGTTCATCCGTTCATTTAATTCACTTGACGGTCCGTCCGTTCATCACATTCATCCGACGGTTCGTCCGTTCATTCATCATCACTTAACGGTTCATCCGTTCATTTAATTCCCTTGACGGTCCATCCGTTCATTTAATTCACTTGACGGTCCATCCGTTCATCACATTCATCCGACGGTTCGCCCATTCATTCATTATCACTTGACGGTTTATTCGTTCGTTTTATCATTTGACGGTTTTTTCGTTCATCTCACATCCATATCAGCAACTTGTCGTTTTCGATTAAGTTGTCAAGTGAAATAATAATATTCAATATATTCTGTCACGTCCATATTACCTCTGAGCAGATATAATGAATATAATTATTTTCTACAAGAAATATATCATGTCTTGCACCTCTGAATATATTTTTTATCTCTATTATTTATATCTAAATAAGATATGTAATAAATAAGGGAGCCACAGCAAAATGTCTTTTATTTATCAAAATACGAGGCATTACAAAAACACATCTACGACAAAAGATACAAAAAGTTCTATTAAGAAGGAGGAATGATCAAATTGTCGATCTGCTGCTTCAGAGTCTGCAGCTCTTCTTCATGAGTGGATGTCACCCTCCTTCTAGCCTCTTCCATCCCGGTTTCTTCATTAAAGACGAGCATGTTTACAGTCCGGCGGGTAATCTCTGCACCATGAGTTGCATCGTACTCATCCTTCTCCTGAAGCAAGGCATTGAATTGTTCAATCACAAGTTGATGATTAGCAGTTTCCTCTTCTAATTCTTGCTGGAGACGAACAATCTCTGCTCTCAGTTCAGCAGTTCTCTGTCCTTTTCTTTCAGCCATCAAAGTTACTGATTCTAGCTTGGAATTGTATTCGGCAGATTTTGTGGAATAAGCTTCCAAAAGATTTTGAAGATTCATCCTTTCTATATCAGCTGCTTGGGCCATTCGCTCGAACTCAGCCTGCACTAGAGATTCTATTTCCTTCTGTTTGAGCTCCTTATATTTCTTTATGGAGACTTCTAACTCATCCAGTATATGCTCAAGGAGAGTAGCTTGAGCTTCGTCACCTTGCTCCCTTACAGCCCTCACCAAGAGGGAAGTTGGGTTTCTAACCATAAAGAAATCAGCTCCCTCTTTGTCCGTCATTTTGTTGACTAGGGGTCTCAACGATTCAAAGAAACATCTGGTGAATGATTGAACAACTTGTTGATTAATTGCCAGAGTCCCAGGAGTCGCAGCTACTCCTGTTGAAGACGAGACAGCAGGATGCTCGATCCTTTGTGTCTGGATGGCAGGCTCTTTAAACAAAGGAGCCAGAGTGGAGCTAGTCGCCCCTCCTGTTTGTTCCTCTGCAAAAGTAAAATTGTTATTTTGCTAGTCGTTTGCTAAATAACCAAAAAGATCAAATAAAGACAGTCTTACCTTGGTTCGATCCAGCAATGAGCTTATCCCCAGCAGGAGTAGACTCTGGCAAAGCAGAAGTAACTTCAGCTATAACAGCTTGGCTACTACCCGCTTCAGAACCACAAGACAAATGATGACTACTACTAACAACCACCGTCGTTATGGGCACTATGTCCGTGCACGTCGGAGGTGCTGGAGGAGTCTCATGATCTACAGGAAATACAAATAAAGGCATTAGCTATCAATTCATTCAAGAGGAGATTGCTAATTTTATTTTATACCTTGAGGATCATTGGCGGGAGTTTCTTCCAGGGCTTCTTCATTTATCGCTTTTTCGGGAACCTCAACATCCTTTTCGGGATTTAAGGTATCAGTAGCATTCTCTGGAGCGTCAACATCCTTTTCAGGATCTAAGGTCTCAGCAGCATTCTCTGGGATTTCAATATCCTCATCATTTACATCATTGACAGCAGTAGGAGATGCGTGCACTTCATCATCTTCTAGATCTTGCATATAGTCATCAACATTTTCAGACGAAGAGCTCTCCTCATCCTCATCTTCTTCTGGTGCCTTTTCGCTGGTAGTTGCTGTATGGTCGCCATAGTCATCCAGAGGACTATAACTGCAATCTTCTAAAGCTGCAATTACTTCGCGATCTTCCTCTTCGCGAATGGTTCTCGGAGTCGGCGGAAGTTCAACAATCTGTGACTGCTCTTCCCTCACTTCCTCCACAGTACTTCCTCTAGGCTCTTCGGCCTCAGTTCCTGGAGCAAGATTTGTTCTTTGCTCGATCTCCTCTCTATGTTCAGGACTAGGAGTTTTATTTCTGGGCTCTGAAACAGGAGTAGGAGATGGCAAAGTTAATCCAGCTGCAGCATCTATCACCATTGAAGACAAGGCCCGATTCCTTCTGAGGACCAGCTTCTTTCTTTTTAATGGCCTATCCGGACTCTCTATATTTATTGTCTCAACTTGTTTCTGGATAGAGGTTGGTGTTGAAGCCTCTTCTTGCTGAGCTGACTCGGCCAGTTGCCGAGACTGAGATCGAGTAGTGATCTTTTCAGAAGAGTGATCTAAGATCAACTTCTTCTTTGCTGCTGGAGCAGGAGGCTCCTCTCTTCTCCTTTTCTTTGCTGGAGATTTACCCACTTTCAGAGAGATACGCATTGCTGCGTTTACTTCTTGAGGGAACATAATATCCCTTGAGGCTTCCAAAGGAGCATCTGCTGGCTCGTGCACCTCATCATTTATAGGGATCGACAGAGCAATTCTTTCTTTCTTCAATCTCGTCGAAGAAGCGAAACTATCTGCGAGATTAAAATTCTCAGCAAAAGTGTTCGCGGATGTATAAAATACTGAATAAGTAAATAGCATCCGAGGACCATGAGTGCTATTTGCTGGCATCGAGAATATGGCCTTCGTATCACGGGCATTATAGTAAGCCCAGGCTCGGGCCCCGTCTATCAAAAAACCCTTGCCTTGGAGGCAGGTTATTGCATTCCCCACATGGAATTGATCATATCCAAACTGCCGAGCAAATCGGCTGGGGAGATATGGTTCTAAGTAACATTCCTCTTCGAACCGGTATACCAAATGAGACGGTCGAATTGTCTTCTCCTTTTCTTTGCTGGAGATTTACCCACTTTCAGAGAGATACGCATTGCTGCGTTTACTTCTTGAGGGAACATAATATCCCTTGAGGCTTCCAAAGGAGCATCTGCTGGCTCGTGCACCTCATCATTTATAGGGATCGACAGAGCAATTCTTCCTTTCTTCAATCTCGTCGAAGAAGCGAAACTATCTGCGAGATTAAAATTCTCAGCAAAAGTGTTCGCGGATGTATAAAATACTGAATAAGTAAATAGCATCCGAGGACCATGAGTGCTATTTGCTGGCATCGAGAATATGGCCTTCGTATCACGGGCATTATAGTAAGCCCAGGCTCGGGCCCCGTCTATCAAAAAACCCTTGCCTTGGAGGCAGGTTATTGCATTCCCCACATGGAATTGATCATATCCAAACTGTCGAGCAAATCGGCTGGGGAGATATGGTTCTAAGTAACATTCCTCTTCGAACCGGTATACCAAATGAGACGGTCGAATTGTCTTCAACCATTCAAAGGCTACACGGTTTAGAGGTTGCATCTTTGAGTCCACCATGTTTGTTGGCATCTGATCATGTCCAGCAGGGAGAGGAGCACAACAAAAGTTCCATCCTCTATTCAGATTTAGGACATATCTACACTCGCTCAAAGAAGTGTACTTCCATTTACCATGAGAGTACCTTCGCAGAAAGCTACCATCAACTGGTCCCATGCCGGGGTCCATTAAAGTAGGATAGTGGAGAAGCAACCATCCAAATAGATATGTGTATGGCAGTTCTAGGCGAGGGAATTCTTTCTCTCCTTTTGCTTTCAGCATCAGATCGACATACAAACGAAGACTGGCATTTAATTTACAAGTCATTGCTGATAACAGGTCCACCTTGTAGCCAAAGACTAACTTGACAGCGGCAAAAAGAACGCCGCGATGAAAGCGGTCTACAGCACTGGATCCGGGGACCACAAACCGCCGAAGCCAGTATGTCAGAAATCCTGCCAGTTGGGCTTCTTTTGACATGGGTCTATAACCCATTCTCAAATAACTCTCCAGAGTGTCCCCTTTCTTTAAAGGAGGATATTGATAATCATCTTTCATTTGTTTATCAAAATTACCACTCTCTTCCATCAGCTTCATAACTTCTGTATTGCTCAAAGGTTTGAAGAAATCAGGATAGCATTTGTCATTTTCCTTAGTCTTCTTCTCTTCTATGTGGTTAAGGAACAGATAGGGTAACCATTTCGAAGAATAACAGGTGTTTGCTGTAGCACTCTTATAAAACAAGGAACAGATCTTGTAATGGCATAGCAGTTCCTCGAATACTGCTACCATCGCTGCGTTTTCCCTTCTAAGTTTGTCCAACTCATCATTGGTTGGAACAAACTCTTCATATGGAGCGTCTGCCATTGGCAAGTACGAGATATATTTCATCTCGTGGAGTGCAAACCCGATTTCTCCACCAGGGGTCATGAAAGTTCCTGTTCTATAGTTGTATCTTTCAGCCAAGGCCAAGAACAGGTGTGAATTGGGTGCAAAACCATAAACAGTGGCGTGTACTGCTTGGTATAAATTGATTTGTTGAAGTCTGTCTTCAAATGTTGTCAGAATCCAATTTGCAATACAGTTCCATCTCCTGTAATCTGGATTCACCAATCCAGTTAATCTGATATCCTGTTCGGGGTATTTCCCTTCAGCTTTCGCAAATTCGTTTGCAAATATCGGTGTTCTGACAGGCATCAACAAAGAGGAGTTCTCTGGCGGAATGCAACCAGGTCTCAAGCCTCTCAACAAGACACTGTATCGATCAGAGGAGCTGTAGAACATATCCTTCTTATTTGACCCCTTCTTCACAAAAATTTTCCCCGCACGGGCGTCTTGGAAAAGAGTGAGGTTCCACTCCATCTTCCTCGGGTAGCTTGCATGAGCATACCGGGATAAATGGAGACAGCGGGCAATATCTGGTATAAAGAATGATCTATCTTCCTGATGGACTATTCTTTCCTCCATCCTCGGCCTTGGTTGAGAGCTTTTCTCAAAAGCCTCACCAAACAAGAATAAAGGTTTCTTATGAATAACAGCGTCTGCTGATTCCAAGGGTTGTCCATTCATTAAACACAGTAGAGTCTCATTGTCTTGAGATATCAGAATCGCCTGACGGGAGGTCGGTAGATCATACTGGGGATAATGTACATGGGAGAGATCCTCTTTATACTCCGACTCTGAAAGAGTTCCCACAAAAGTTTCATATTCTGGATCTTCTCTCACATTAACTGCATCAAACAGAAGAAAGCATAATTTAGTACAAGTCAAAGTCAAAGATTCTGTCATCAGTTTGCGCAAAATCAGAATGCGCAACATCAGATTGCGCAGCATCAGTTTGCGCAAACATCAGACTGCGCGAACAAACAGCCATCAGTTTGCGCTGACCATCTCGCGCAAATCAGCAGATTGCGCTGACATCTGCCAGCGCAGTTCAACCGATTGCGCAGAAAGTCGTTCTTCATAAAAATGAAGAGTTAACTGATTTGTGCAACCAGAACCCTAAAGAGGGTGGCGCATTATGATCACATCTCTAAAAAGACATGGATTTTTGAAGAACAGTGAGATCAAAACCCTAAAAAGGGTTTTTGATTAAAAGTTCTCTACCTGACATTGCAAGGTGCGCGGATTCATGACGAGAAGCTCGTCGCGCAGCCCTGTTTGATGATTCGGCCGGAGCCTTGCCCTTAGCGGCGGCGGAGGATCGTCGGGGCGCTATGAAGATCGTCGGAGAAGGAAGTCGAAGTGCGTTCGGAAATTTCTTTCTCTTAAACACAAAGGAGGCAAAGTAAAGAAATGAAATGAAGAAGAGAGCTATTTATAGTTTTCGAAAACGAAACGGCTGCCTCAGTTTGCGCCTAAAAATTAGGGACAATCCCTCAGATTGCGCAGCCAGCTTACATCATGCGCAAATTGATTCAAATTTCAAAATTCAAAGTATTTCGAAATTTTGAATAAATTCAACTTTCGAAAACTTTGAAGGGGGTCTTGTAGGTCATAAAAATTCAAGTGGCACACATCAACAAAGTCAGAAAATCAAGAAATACAACTTTCAGATGACTTGCGCAGACAACAGATTGCGCACCATTCAGATTGCGCAGGATCGATTGCGCACACTCTCAACTGCGCAAGCTGACGTGGCAAAAGTCATTATTATCTGACACAATCAAATCTTCTGACAACTGACAGCACGAAGATCGAGGCGGCCGTTCGTTTAATCGTGCAGCACGGCGCTCGAGGACAGCTGGCAGCGCAATCCATGTCTGCGCAAATCAAGTTGGCGCAATCCATTTCCTGCGCAAATCAAGTTGGCGCAATCCAAAGTGTGCGCAGTTCAATATGCGCGTTCTACCAGTACAAATGATAAAGTACACGTGGCATTTATGCCATCAATTGCTCATTTCGTGGCAACTGCCTATGCATGATCATGCGCATTTCAATCAAATAATGCCATGTGTCCAAGACAGTTAACCCATGATCCAGCAACTGCCTGCGCAGTCCATTGCTGCGCAAACCAATTGCCTGTTTGCTACGATCACGAAAATCTCTTTAGATTATTCGTGTATTACGATATCTTTTTAGATCTCGTAATTTGCAGAATCCTTCTGGATCTTTGTTGCAAAACCTTCTTTAAGGAATTGCATTTGAAACGTTGTCTTTACAACTGTTTCAGTTTCTGTATTTTCCATCGAAAAGCGTGCCCCGGCGTTTCCGGCTATAACAATCTCAAAGCTTTATTCGCCCTTTGCGAACAGCTTCCAGGAACCAGCAAGGTTGACGGAAAACCTTGGAACACTCCTGCGCTTCTGACTCCTCGGAAGACGACGAACTCCTCTGGCAATGGCTCTATTCTTCTCTCTCTGTTTGAAGTAACAGAACCCACGCGTACTAAAAAGTACTAGTGTTTGTGTTAAAGAACACGCTCACTACTCTGTTGTGTTAAAGAACACTTAGAGTTTTTCTCCCTGGAATTCTGATTACTTCTGCTACCCTCAGAGAGAGGAGAGAACCTGCATATATGTTGCCAAGCAGTTGCCTGAACTTCAGAGTAGTGGCAGAACCACTCCTGAACGTGCAACAACTGCTGCAACTGTTCCCGCTCTAATATGCAGCCAGCCATACGCACACTACGCACTCTACGCACATTGCGTACGCTGCGCACACTGCGCACGCTGCGCACACCCTTCAGAGTAGTGGCAGAACCACTCCTGAACGTGCAACAACTGCTGCAACCGTTCCCGCTCTAATATGCAGCCAGCCATACGCACACTACGCACTCTACGCACACTGCGTACGCTACGCACACTGCGCACTCTACGCACGCTGCGCACACTGGGCTGCGTAACTGGGCCAGCGTAACTGGGCTCGCGTAACGGGCCGCGCAACGTGGTCGCGCAACGAGCGCAACTTAACTATGCGCCTAGCGACGATGCTGACGTGCTAAGTGCAAAGTGCGCCAACAAAACGCCACATTACGCCTCATGAGCCCGAGTCCGAGCCCGAGTCCGAGTCGCTAAGCTCCTACGGAGCTAAGCTCCATGGAAATAAATTTCCAAGAGCAAAAAGCTTACAGCTTCTTAATTGTTGATTGAGCCTTTATACCATTAATAATTAATCCCACATGGCACACACCCATGTGCACTACATGTGCATCTCCATAAAGAGAAAAGACTCATATATATGGAGATACACATTCCTTTCTAGCCGATGTGGGACTAAAAACCAAAACAAAAGGCTACAAACCCAACAGGTGTGTATTTGTTTCCTATGTGTTTTAAAATTAACCTTGTTACTTTATAAACTTCCATATCGTACATCCCGGATGAGCATACTTTCTCCCATTCTGGACACCCAACGAAAACTGATTATTTCAGTATTAGGTTGAATCAGCTACATAGCCTCGTAGTTACTAAATTAGAATCTCTGAATATTCTCTTGAAATTTACTGTTCTTGATCTTTATATCCAATTCTCTGTTGAGAACTTTTTCTTAGGTGTACCTACCGCTCTGCTGCTTTACATATAGAATATACATACGAATGTCCTATTTGTTGGTTTCCCTTGAAAAATCTTTGTTTACTTTGGTATCTCAAGTTTATATGCTAATAACATATTTGGTTCTATTATGGCTTAGTATTGTACTCTAGTATATGCTAATTTGAAGATGGGTCTGCTTCCGGGGATCGTTCATTGAAAGTTCAATGTATTTTACAATTATTTCGTACCCTTTAGGTATATACTGTCTATTTACGTTTTTTTGATTAGTTTAGAAATAGTTGTTAGATCAATTGCCCTATTAATAAGCAATGTAGAGTAGCCGAGCAACTGGCTGAACTTCGGATCTCCTTTTCCATTGCGAGGCTGGTCTTTTTTGAATCTAATTGTTGATTTCTTTTTCAGGGTGATGCTGATAGTTCCCTAGATAGGCTGTGGACTAAGAAGAAAGTTGAAGCCCGACAAATGTAGGCATTTTTAAATGTAGGCATTTGTTATAGTTCTCTCTTTTCAGTTGTCTAGGAGAACTTGATGCAATTTCCTTGAACATTTTGACTATTTTGTTAAGTTCCGATGTCATTTAATTCTGGTTGTTCCTCCATTATATTTGATCCATTTAAGTCGATAGTTTCTAGTATCTGTGTTTTAAGAGCAAGGTTGAGAGAGGATGTGTGTGAATGCTGTTGGTATTAGTTATGTTCTGGTGTGAAAAGCATTTGGTTCAAGTACTTAATATTTGGGTTGAAATAATATCTGGTAATTAAGAGCCAGGGTTGAAATAATATTTGAGTTCCTCTTAATAAAAGATGAAAATGAAGGTTGAAGTAATATTTTGGTTTGCTTTGTTCTGTGTGATGGCATTTTCTATTCGACCTTGTTTGAAAAGGTTTTTCTCGAGGAGGAAGCATTGCAAGCTTGTCATTTCCATTTGTGCTAGCTTTGGTAAATTAATTACTTAATTAATCTTTAAATGCTGAATGCTGAATGGAACTCTTCACATTCTGAAGCAATTTGTCAAACTGGATTTGAAGTACAGAATAGATGAAACCCATAGCATTACTCGATGTGGCAATAAATTTTTTTCAAAGACATAATTAAATTGTAGGATTATTATAATCATTATTGTTGATTTAAGAATTTTTTTTTACAAGTTATAAAGCATTGCATTGTAATTTTATAGTGTAATTATTTGAAACCCATACTTTGGACATCATTGAAGAAATCTCCTGTACTCTTTTTCATCAAATACCCTTCTCCAAAATTTAACAAACACAATAATACACTTCTTTCTAAACGCCCAACCTAATGGATTCAAACGTATGGTTTGTCAATCCTAATGATTTGTGACCCAATGGCCCAGAAGGTAAGAAAGTAAAGAAAAAGCAGTGAAATAATAAAATTAGAGCCAACGCAGCATTGTTCCAATGGGAGGGTACAAAGATTTGTCTCATCTATCCTGGTTCGAACCGGATTAGGTGCATATTATTTCTTCCATTTATATAAATGGTGAAAATTGAGAACAATGGACCCAAAAAATAGTCAACACAATGCGAATAAGACCTCGAACGTTTCATCGGACATTGCAAAAAAGAAAGAAAGATGAAAGATATTCCTTCCATTTATATAAATGGTGAAAATTGAGAACAATGGACCCAAAAAATAGTCAACACAATGCGAACAAAACCTTACATCGGACATTGCAAAAAAGAAAGAAAGATGAAAGATATTCCTTCCAGTTATATAAATGGTAAAAATTGAGAACAATGGACCAAAAAAATAGTCAACACAATGCAAACAAAATTTCGAACGGACATTGCAAAAAAGAAAGAAAGATGAAAGAGTATAAAAATGATTTGAGAGGATATATATATATATATTCATTCTCCATCTATTTACTAAACCAGATAGCCCTCTAATATTGACACTACTTACATGAAGATATAACTAACATAACCTTAGATGCTTGATTTAAAAAAAGAAATGAAAAATAATATGCACATTTGCTAGTTTAATTGTGGTAATTGTGAAAGGACATCCATCCAACAACTCCCCTCAAGATTTCTATATATTTACACTAATATTTGGACATTGACATTTGATTTTTTTAGTGCAAATATTAGTTAATATTTCATGGAGGCAAAATTTGCAATGCCGATTCAGTGTGGTTAGAAAATGGTTAGATTATTCTAGGTAGTCCACAATTATCATAAAATAGTTTTGAAATGTGGCCGATTGGATAATATGCTAGTACAATTAACAAAACGGATTTTGTTATGGTTCAACAAAGTCAGTGCGGACAAAATTCGCACAAAAAATCCGAAATAACCAGAGTACACAGGATTTAACTGAACCCGAACGTGCTGGTAAAATGAATAAGAAAAAAAAAAGAAAAAAATAATTCGGTCCGGTCGGTTACTTATTTTTTTCGTTTGTATGCACAAAATGAACCTGAACCGGTTCAAGCGAATGTACCCGTCCCTTCTTATAGGACCTAGTATATATACACACACGCCCACGCTGGTTAGGGTTTTGTTAATTTTTTGAGTAGCCGCTCTCGAGAAGGAGAAGAAGAAGAGCTCCAAAACCAGAAAATGGTTCGTTCCAATCAAAACCCTAATCCTAGATTTTCGATTTCGATTTCAATGCCATGACCTAAATATTTCTTTACTCCACTATTCTCTCACTTTCTCATCGATCCATGCGTAAGAATCGTCTTCACCATTGATAGTTCCCCTAGTTTGGGTTGAGTGCTAGCTATATTCCACTGGCACGTGATACGGACACGGACACGGACACGGACCCGCGACAAGATACGGACACGGACACAGTTCATTTTGGAGTGTGTGTGATTTCTAGAGTGTTAGTTAGGGCTTCGGTTTCGAGGTTTCTGTATATTGATTGTTTCTCTGGATTAGCGTGCATTATGCTGAATTTTCGTAATAGAGTTTCCAATTGGCATTTTTGCAATGTCTTTCGTTGCAATTTTGTAATCATTGATTCCTGTTGAGTGAGGTGTTTGAGGATTCAGCTAAACATAGGAATAATTATGTATAGATACTATGATTGGGAGCCTGTAGATTATTATGGTGATCAGTTCATTCATTTTCTCAAAAGCTAACGAGTAGGGGTGAGCATTCGGTAAATAGTCAACACCGAATAAACCGAATTTCTAAAAAATCCAAACCCGAAACGGAACCAAAATTGGCCATAATTGAACCGAACCAATAAAATCGATTCGGGTTATTTGGTTTGTTCGGTTGGACTATTTTTATCGTTTAATGGGCCGACCAAACAAAAGTTAGGATTGTGGTTAAATTATATTAACAATGTAATTTTTATACATACAATTGTTGTATTTCAAAGTTGGGCCCAAAGTTAGACAAGTTGTTAAATTACCAAAGCTTGGCTTTAAAACAATACATACAATTGTTGTTGTCAACATATACGCCAAAATATACACATTTTGTAATCACAAAATGTGCATAAAATTGAGGTTCGTTACATAATAGCATAAGTCTTATTCTATTTTCGGTTTTGGACCTAAACCTAAAACTAAAACTGAATATGGGATTTTAGTATTTTCAACCGAAACCAAACCGATTTTTTTTTTCAAACAGAACCGAGTATCTTATTCGATTCGGTTCAGTTCTCGGTCCAAAACCGAATAATGCTCACCCCTAGGAATAAGGCATGACATGGTGGTGTCAGCTGGCCTGGGAAATTTGTAATTCTTTCCAAAAATCATTGCTATGGTTGCAGGAAGTTTGTAGTGCATGATGCAATATGTTTTACTGCTTCATAATTTATTGATCTTTTCACTTTTCCAGATTTGTTCTATGTTCCCCATCAAGTTTGACATGACTTTGTACCCCATAGTCGTTGGAGAAGAGTTATATGTCAGCCGCTGGATGCTTATAATTGTTTCTTACTGTACTTAATTGGGTAGATGCCTATTGTTCAGATATTGGTCGCTCAGCTAATCGGCCACTTATTACGTAGCAGAGACATTATATAAGTTTGGTATCATACGGGTGTTTAGACAATAATCATGCCTTATTTTTATCCATCTTAATGTTTAATTGATTTTACATATTTAATCATTAGGCATATGACAACCAGTTCCATAGTAATCCTATCTTTTAAATGGGTTTTCTTTAACTTAAAGAGTAGTTCTCAACCTATCCCCATGCCTTAACATAAGCTGGGGTTGTGTAGTATAGCTTTACAGGTTAATTTTGAAAGGTTGCGTAACTGTTTATTAAGATTCCATAGAATCAATTAATGAATGTTTAAACTTTAAATATGTACTTTAATGTTTTTATATTTTGGTTGAAATATTTTCTTTGTCTTTTATATTTTTATAGTTCAAGTTTTCTGTTTTGAAAACAATAGCTGACGCCTTGAAGGAAGATAACATGTTTGAAGAAACACTTTGTCTATTCAGATTTCAAGTATACCCTATTTTTCTTAATTTTGTAAATTATATGGAAGGTTTTTAATCTCTTTGAAGTTTGAATTCTTTTAGATGCTTAAACGGTAAGTGAACCGGGGAACATGTAACCTGTAAGCCTTATTTTGTAAAAATATTATCTTGGTAAAGACTATTGCTGCCCATGGATGAGGAGGGTTTAGCTTGGCAAAGACCAATATTCACACTATAAGCTTGCTGAAAGACTTTCTTTTCTTTTCCATTAAATTAGGAGTAAATGCTTATATTAGGAAGATACAATCCGCAGACAAGCATTAGCTTGTCAATGAATATTGATATGTAAAGTTTTCTTGATCCAAAAGTCAATACTTGTTAGTAGTCAGTCAAGGTTTTCTAGAGGACGAATAGTCTGGTGTTTTGTTTTATCGTCTTGCCAGCAGAATGAGAATTTGCTCGGATTGATTGATCAATTTTTTTATATTCATCAACAACTGTGAACATATGGTACAATATCAGCCCCTGTTAGACGAACCCAAATTCTTCGCTTCCATGCGTCATTGTTCAGTATTGATGATGATTTCACGAAATTTCTCCTTCATCGTTTCGTATGACTTTGGTGGATGGACTACTCCAATGAAATGGAACGCTGGCACTGTCTTCTGATATTTAAAAAAGATTTAAATTGACTAGTACCATATAGTTTCTTATTCTTAAATTTGATTTAGCCTTTGACAAATGTTAAGTATATTTCTCTTCCCCATTTTAATACATTTATTTGATCCCTCTAGGCTAGGGGATTGAAGAAACATTTGAAGAGGCTCAATGCCCCAAGGCATTGGATGCTCAACAAGCTTGGTGGTGCCTTTGTAAGTTCCACCTTCCCATTTGAAATAAATTTTATTCATTTTTCATTTTTCATTTTTTTTTACATTTTGTCCACTTTTATCTAATATTGCAATCTGGCTACATATTTTAGGCTCCAAAGCCATCATCTGGTCCTCACAAAGCCAGGGAATGTCTTCCTTTGATTCTCATTCTAAGGAATAAGCTGAAATATGCTCTTACTTACCGTGAAGTGATAGCAATTTTGATGCAACGCCATGTCATGGTTGATGCTAAAGTCAGAACCGACAAGACCTATCCTGCTGGTTTCATGGGTATGGAAGCTCCTCTTACCTATGTGCAATACCTTATTGCTATTTGATCACAGAACTTTATGAAGTCTGTATTTTTTTGTCAGACTTTACCAATGCATTACCTTTTTTTTTCTTTGCATACGTAAATCCTCAGATGTTGTTTCGATCCCGAAGACAAATGAGAACTTCCGTCTCCTCTATGACACCAAGGGACGTTTCCGCCTCCATTCAATCAGGGATGAAGAGGCGAAGGTACATATATCTCTATCTGCACATTTTTGAATTTAGCAAACCACTTTTGAGCCTGTCAACCATGAAGTAAAGATCTAATTCATGGGTTCCACCTGATAACAACCCATGAATTTAAGTATAACTGAATATCGGTTATCACTTCATGAATTTAAGTAATTCCCCCTCTGTAATTTTGTGCAGTTCAAGCTGTGCAAGGTCCGAAATGTTCAGTTTGGACAGAAAGGCATCCCCTACCTGAACACCTACGATGGTCGTACCATCCGATACCCCGATCCTCTCATCAGGGCTAACGACACAATCAAGCTCGACCTCGAGACTGGCAAGATTGTGGACTTCATCAAGTTTGACGTCGGCAACGTTGTCATGGTCACTGGTGGGCGGAACACTGGACGAGTCGGTGTGATCAAGAACAGGGAGAAACACAAGGGCACCTTTGAAACCATCCACGTCCAAGATGCTACCGGCCACGAGTTTGCAACCCGTCTGGGGAATGTCTTTACCATTGGCAAGGGAACGAAGCCGTGGGTGTCGCTTCCCAAGGGCAAGGGTATCAAGCTCAGCATCATCGAAGAGGCAAGGAAGCGTGCTGCTGCAACTGCAACTGCTGCTGCTCAGTGAACTTAGTTTCATTGCTGCCAGAGACCCTTTTCTATGGTGGGATGATAATTTCCTTTTCCATGTCGGGATTTCCGAAATTTTGTTGGCTCTGTTAAAAATTGATTTCTTGGTACTAGTGGCAGACCTTAGTTTCAAATTCGTTGCTTGTTAAAAATTGATTCTTGGTACTAGTGGACGACACATGTAGCCTGCCCTTCCTGCTCTCCCATTCCTTGCGCAAGCCCTGTCCTCCCCTTCGAGCATCTACTGTCTGTGTTGCGGTTCCTTCATGTGTGCAGGGCATTTTTGGGGAAAGTGGACGTAAGTAGCAAAACATGTGTTAGTTTAGGATATTTAAGTACAAATTATCCTTAAAAAACACATCATATTGATCAGTTTTAACCGAACTGAAATAGTCACAATCAAACAAACCGGACTTTTATTATCCTTAAAAAAAACATTCTATTTTGAACTTTCAAAATTCAGAATCGAAATTAGTTATAAACCGAAATAGATTGATAATCAATTGGGTTTATACAGATGGATTATTTTTATTGTTTAATGGACCGAATCCAAAAAATAGAATTGTGATTTAGTTATATTAAAAAATACAATTTATGTTTATGTTTTTTGTATTTCAAAGTTGGATCCAAATTTAGATTAGTTATTAAATTTGATGTTAATATATATATATATATATATATATATATATATATATATATATATATATATATATATATATATATATGTTATTTTCAAAATATACATATTTTTAATTATAAAATATGTACAAAATCTGTAGCTGCCCAAATTACAATCAAGTAACATTACCATCTAACCATGAACATCAGTATAGGCATTCAATTCAACTGCTGCACTCTGGCAATGGCATCATTGTGATGTGGTTTGGTCCCTGGATATATAGTTGCAAAAAAAAAAAAAAAAAGAGAAATTTTCATATAGGGTAAAAAAATTTACCGAAATTTTAAAAAACGTAAGAAGTTTGGTGATATTGCATTTTGGGTAACGAAGCGACATGTCCAATGGCGCTCTGGTGAACATGGACGGAGAGAGATGATGGCGCGTAAACAAGTGGAGAGCCATCACTGATGGCGCGCTACTAGAGGAGGCCATCACTGATGGCTCGCTGCGCACATGGGGTGATGTGCGGTGATGTGCGGTGACAGCGTGACATGACGAGATGGAGAGAGAGCCATCATTGATGGCGCGCTCCAAGAGGGAGCCATCAATGATGGCGCGCTGCGTGGAGGAGCCATAAATAATGGCGCGTTATTTGCAGCCCCATTAATCCATTAGTGGAGTGCCAAGTAGAGTGCACCATCATTTCTGGCGCGCTATTCTCCAACGTTCCACTTCAACATATCTCTTCTTTTCCAACGGCTACATTTCAACGGCTACATTTTAACATCTCTTTTCTCAACGTCTATTTATTGCAATGCTGAACTCTCTCTCTCTCTCTACACAAACACATTACTCTTTCTCCTATCTCTCACAGAAGCTCTCCTCTGAAGCTTGGAAGCGCCAACTCTTCAAAGAAGCTAATATCTCCCTCTTACAAGCTTCCAACTCCTCACGAAAGCTAGTATCTCCCTCTTACAAGTTCTCGCTCTGTATTAGCTAAACATTCTCAAACAGCTTTTTCTTTCCCATGGATCATAATATTAAAATAGTATGCTCACATGGTGGTAGAGTAAATGGGTTAACTTACGAAGGAGGTGACATCCAATTTTTTACAACTTATCGCCATATTACTTTAGAAAATTTACGCAATTTAATTTCAGCGCATTTTTCTTTTAATTATCAATTTATTTTAAAGTCTGTTTTTGGTTCCACATGTTTATTGATAGATGGTGAAGAAGCATGAAATTTTATTCTTGAGATTAATTCGCAATCACCTTATATTAGTTTATATGTTACTCAAGTTTCATCATTTGCTAATAGAACTAATGATGAATTTGTTTCTAATTACCCACATGTTAACACATGTGCTAGTTCTTCTCAAACAATTGCTCCCTTACTAGATGAACATAATGATGATGATGATTATGCTGATGATGATGATGATGATAATGATGAGGACAATGAAAATAGTAACGATTTAATTAAAAATACTGGTTATGAGATAGATGACGATAATATTGATAATTCTAGCACTCCTGAATTATTTGTAGGGCAAACATTCGACAGTCGTTCAAAATTTAGAAGTTTTATAAGTAGTTTAGCAATTTAGCATAATTTTAGTTGTTCAGCCAGTGCTATAAATAATTTCCATGGAATTATATATAGTTGTGATAAACAGAATTGTCATTGGAAAGTATATGCCAAATCCATAGGAAAAGGACAAATAGTTAAAGTTAGTACACTAGAAAGTCGTCATTCTTGTTTAAGTGGACTTACGACAGGACGTCATCGACTAGCTACCGGTGCATGGGTTAAGACAAAAATAGTTGATTTAATTAGAGATAATCCATCATATACTGCATCACAAATTGTGAAGGATATATTTAGGGAACATCGTATACATATTACATACTCTAAAGCATGTCTGAGGCCGAGTCGGTCCCTTCTTTTGTCTGTGGTCTCTCCCACTCTTCCTTCACCCTCTTCCACTCTTGTTTCATCTCTATTTTCTTCCTCGACCTCCTGAGTAGGCATCGGGGCCGAGGGGGACGAAATCAACTGTGAGTAATATGTCATGCCTTTAAACGAATACGCTGCGGCAGTATTGATTTGCTCAGTCGTTGTACGACGATCATATGGCTGAAAGGCTGAAAAAGTGCCCATGCCCGTATACTGCTGACTGAGACCTTCTCTAGCGTACTGCTGGCTAGTGTACTCTGGAGCGTACTGCTGGCTAGTGTACGCTGGAGCGTACTGCTGGCTGCTACCCTCTCCATGGTACTGCTGGCTGCTGCCCTCTCTATGGTACCGTTGGCTGCTGCCCTCTCTGTCACGATCCGCACCCGTTTTTTTTTTCTATTTCTTTTTCTTTTTTCTATTTGTTATCATTATATATATATATATATATATATATATATATATATATATATATATATATATACATGTACGTGTACATACACACACACGTATATCTATATATATATTTATATATAAACATACACATACGCACATACGTATGTTATATACATACACACCCATATATATATATTTAGAAATTATATATATCTATATATTTAATACTATATATATATCCATACGTATATACGCATATATATAAAATATATATATATATATATATATATATATATATATATATATATATATATTTACTTATCTATATATTTATATATATACTTATATAATATACTCCATAAATTCTAAATAGATCCCAAAGTATCATTCCTATGTAGAGCCCATTTATAAATACAACTATATATATAAATAACATTTATTCGACATTTATAATATAACCACTGCTAATAAAATAATATTATATACGAATATCCTCAATAATAATGATAATAACAATAATAATAATAATAATAATAATAATAATAATAATAATAATAATAATAATAATAATAATAATAATAATAATAATAATAAATTTTCATAAATCAATAATGGTGTATATAAACCATTATGTTCAGTCTAAAAATTCCGAAATATACGAGGACCTATTTTATACAGAAGTCACTAAATACCACTAATAATAATATTTATAATATTTAAATATGAATACTTAGAAAATATTCATTAAATAAATAAAACGGAGATACCACACACTCATACCAAATTCCATCAACACGACTGTCATTGAACGTCCCGCATGACTACATGGGCTTGGGCTCAGTTCGGGTCCAGTCCGGGCTAAAATGGTATAATCGGGTTCCCTAAAATTCAATAATATAAATAATGAATAAATAAACCTTCGGTAAGGGTTAAGTCGTAACTTGGCTTGGTTTTCCTAGTTAGGACATCGCTATGGCTCGACCTTTCCTATCAGGGCTAACACACTAGTCAAAGCACGCCCTTGCACTATCCGTGCCTCGATTTCTAGTCATCTTGTACTCCAAAACTCCATCATAGCTAAAATCATCTACCGTAATAATTAACTAAATAATTATTTATAAAATCTAAAAATCACCATTCCAATAAAATAAATAATAAAATATTATCAAAATTCTGGGAAGAGGGGCAAATCTATCCACCTTAAAATAATTTCGTCCTCGAAATTTTAATTAATAACTATTCTTTACAATTCAAAAAGAATCTACCATTACCTTAATCTCCTCGAATTTTTAATCCTCAAACATAGTTTATATCCATCTCCTAACTATTTTGTAACTACGAAACTCCGAGTACTTCTACCCACCTTTGGTCACACTACTCCTTCAGAGGTATGTCTCTACAGCTTTATAATCATCTAACTACTTCCTAAATAGATATCTACTTGCTTATGGCCTCTATAGTTCTCTCCTATCCATCACGCAACCCCAAAAATCTGACAAGCAACAAAATTTACACAAGTAGCTAAGAAATATTGGTAGATTTTAATAAGCATGACCAATCGTCACTCTACAATAGGAAGGACAGGAAGATAAGGAAGAATAATCGAGAGCAATTATAAAGTTTCAAGAGCGGTAGAGAGTATCCAATGATGCAGATAGGATGAAAGTCTATGAATCATTGACTTATTTGCTAGATTGGGCTACTCTAGTCCAGTCACTTGCTAAATCGAAGAACCATTCGTTTCTTAGAGGGGCTTGAAATCCGTACAATACAAAAGTTCTGTCTTCGAAATTCTGAACAGGTTTCATAATAGAACGGAAGTTGGAGAAATCAAGATTGTGAACTTTTTCGTGGTTATTTAAACACACGAGCTAGGAATAAAATACAAAGTAAGATCGTATCGCAACCTCCAGGTAGATGGAATAAGGGTTACGAACGACTTCACATTCTAAGAAAGGGAGACAACAAAATGGGTATAGGGACCTATTTCGATAATTTTGGTTTTATAATCCAAATATAGTGGTATGCATGGATGGGTTTTACTGGGTCTTAATGGATTTCCTAATTGGACATCAATCGTTGGTTGTATGAACCTTGGATTTCAATCTATAATGATTTGAACAAGGTCCCAATGATAAACTATTTCTACTAGGTTAGGGTAACCTAGAATAGGTTTCCACCCAAGTGGTCGAGCTAGTTGCCAGTCTAGTTGGTTAGCTAGGTCCCTAAAGCCCAAAAATGCGTCTTTCGTGACTTTTGTGTTTAAGTAGCACGAGAAGACACAATTGAATGGCACACTAGTGACATGTGCGTAGTGGGCTTCGAGTAGATCACAACCATATATTGGGTCGAAAGGTTCGAGTCGAGGTTGAGACTCTAGTTGTAGTCGGGAAGTATACGGGGATTATGGTAAGAATTATAACTAGTCCTTTTGACCTGAAAGTCGTATCATAAAAATAGAGTACAAGGGGACGTGTTTGAGTGGGACAGGATATACTTAGATGAAGGTGAACTCGTCTAGGCCTCGCATATGCAGTTTGTTGGAAGATAACAGCTGGTCTCGTGCTCCGAATATTAATGACACGACCGGGGACACAAAATAATCTAAATGGAAAGTGGGAGTCCATAGGGCACTAACTATCAGTCTAATAAAAAAATTTATTCTAATCAATCGGTGATCTTCGCATATCCCAAAACTTTAGGAGGCTTACAGTCTATCCACCTTAGAAACTAGGACATGGGTTTTGGAATAATGTGGTTAGAAGAATTTCAAAGTCCGGGTATTGTACCTCGTCTCTTGTTAATAAAGATTAAGGCATGGCGTAACGGAATACGGTAGATATAAGTTAAGTCAAGGATCGCTCCTCAATAAATGGAAAATGAGTGTGTCCAATGACACATGGTCGATAAAATAGAATGACCTACTCGTCCACAGTATACAAGAGTTATCGACGGAATAACCAACTCTAGGGCACATCATTTGAAAAGATTTCAAACAACCGAGTCGTGAATCTCTATTTGTGTTAAGCCTGCCAGACTATTGTCACAAGAGTTATAGGGGTATGGGCTTAGGGGTTGCTAGTTAAAGCAAGCTTCAAGCAATCAATTAGAGACTTACAATAAATTGGTTCCTTGAGAATAGATAGTCTCCTAAGTTGGAATTTGATCAAGGAAAAGATCCTAATCATTCTCGGACTCCAATGACTAGAAGATCTAGATGGTAGATTTAATGTCGAAGGGAGGACGAGTAACTCAAGGCAAGGTTCCAGTCACAGGACTGGCCGATGGTATCTACACTAGCGTGTAAAAATATCATAGCCATGGGGATACTATGTATCTCTCCACCATCACGAGCTTTCGTCTTTCCAAATCGGTGAAAGACCAAAAACAATAAAGAGTTCAAGGGAGATGTTACTGAACACAATTTCGTGATTCAAAGGCGAACATATAATTCAAGAGGAATTGTCAAGCAGTCGCGGATGAGATCATAGATACCTTGATATCTCAATCCACGTAGGTTAATCAAAGAGAGAGCGAACCAAGTGCACTACGGCTGATCAGACCATAATACATCGATTCTGATTAGACAATATGTCAGTGGACATCCCCAATAAACATATGTCTTGAATCAAGCTCGATAAAGAGTAAGCTTGCAAAACTAGGCTATGATAGCAACATTAGTCAAAATAGTCAAATTACAAGTATACAAGATTTTTGAAAGAAGGCACAAGTAGTTCGAGTTTTGTGAGAATCAAAACCTTACCCGATGTTCTTGCTTATACGGTCATCCTACTATCTTTTTATCCATAAAGCCTTGGCCGACTACTGGGTTAAGGATCTCTAAGTTTTATATTCCCGGTAAACCTATTAGTGTCAGTCAATTATCTTGCCAATAGATCACATGGACCACGGAATACTAGGTTAGAGGACACGCTACCCAACTCACAGAACTTCTACTAGTATTGGCGTTGGATCTCATGGGACATACATGGCATTGTCCTATCCTCCACAGTATCCCAAACTGGTAATCATGTCTGAAATCATTTCACCGAGAATTATGTCTCGTCCGTATACTCGGGCGATGGTAACCTCTTGGTTCCGTGATTCAAGTGTGATATGCTATCAGATACTCTACCTTATCTCGACTCCAGGGAATCTACGATCAAAGAGGACCACTAGCCATAGGTTTAGCAATATTCTATAACCTATATTTTCTTAAACTAATTTCAACTCTAGGGGTCGTGCCTCGCCAGTGCGCTGCTGGCTGCAGTGAATCTATAGTCTCTATAATTCGAATAAATGACGACAGTGCGCTGCTGTCCTGCCATTATGAGTTAACTAATATTCCTCTAACTATATTTGTAAAAAAAATTTCATGAGCTTCTAGGGATTCGAACAAATTGGCCCTGAAATAAAGCGTAAGTATTTGTCCTATCGGTCACAACCCTGAAAATAAAAGATTGAATCATGGAGGAAATAACTGAAGACAAAAGAATTACAACCATTCGATTGTCTACTTCATGTGTATGGAGGAAAACTTTGAATCGACACTAACTCGAGGTTCATATATAGATAACATAACCAGAAATTATATAAAAATACTAATCCTTAGGGCAACTAGGAACTAAATAGGCAATTCGGACAAGGTATGAGGATGATATCTAAAGAGGCAAGAGAAGGAATTGAATAATTTATCAGGGTTAGATCATTACTTCTATGAAGTCCTGTCTCACTAAGTGAATAATCTATCCACATTGGATCACATCGTCATATCAAGGGGTAATAGTGTACATATGGGAATCTGACAACTATCAAAATTAATAACTCCTCCTTTAAATTGCATGGCCTAGACTACCCATCGGTAAATTTGTATAAGGGACTCCTAGTCCTAGTCATTCTCTCAAATTAAATTAATCCCTAATTCGTGAATGAGCATTTCCTAGTCGCAGGCTCGTAATAGTACAACTAACTTAAGTACTATCACGAGTTCGTACGATTTGCGAAAACAGACCTGCATGGGCCACCACAAAAACTTGTCACGACCCGCACCCGTTTTTTTTTTCTATTTCTTTTTCTTTTATCTATTTGTTATCATTATATACACACACACACACACACACACACACACACACATATATATATATATATATATATATATATATATATATATATATATATATATATATATATATATATATATATATACATGTACGTATACATACACACACACGTATATCTATATATTTATTTATATATAAACATACACATACGCACATACGTATGTTATATACATACACACCCATATATATATTTAGAAATTATATATATCTATATATTTAATACTATATATATATCCATACGTATATACGCATATATATATATATTTACTTATCTATATATTTATATATATACTTATATAATATACTCCATAAATTCTAAATAGATCCCAAAGTATCATTCCTATGTAGAGCCCATTTATAAATACAACTATATATATAAATAACATTTATTCGACATTTATAATATAACCACTGCTAATAAAATAATATTATATACGAATATCCTCAATAATAATGATAATAACAATAATAATAATAATAATAATAATAATAAAATTCCATAAATCAATAATGGTGTATATAAACCATTATGTTCAGTCTAAAAATCCCAAAATATACGAGGACCTATTTTATACAGAAGTCACTAAATACCACTAATAATAATATTTAAATATGAATACTTAGAAAATATTCATTAAATAAATAAAACGGAGATACCACACACTCATACCAAATTCTATCAACACGACTGTCATTGAACGTCCCGTATGACTACATGGGCTTGGGCTCAGTTCGGGTCCAGTCCGGGCTAAAATGGTATAATCGGGTTCCCTAAAATTCAATAATATAAATAATAAATAAATAAACCTTCGGTAAGGGTTAAGTCGTAACTTGGCTTGGTTTTCCTAGTTAGGACATCGCTATGGCTCGGCCTTTCCTATCAGGGCTAACACACTAGTCAAAGCACGCCCTTGCACTATCCGTGCCTCGATTTCTAGTCATCTTGTACTCCAAAACTCCATCATAGCTAAAATTATCTACCGTAATAATTAACTAAATAATTATTTATAAAATCTAAAAATCACCATTCCAATAAAATAAATAATAAAATATTATCAAAATTCTGAGAAGAGGGGCTACACTCTCCACGGTACTGTTGGCTGCTGCCCTCTCCAGTAGCGCCCTCTCCAGCAGCGCCCTCATCCGCCTCGTCCTGTGGATCAACCGTCCTCTGACGTCGTAAACGTCTCAGGGGTACAGTGGCGCCCGGATAATCGGCCGGAATACGTGTATGCAATAGAGGCATATCAGGATCCCGTCCAAGACTCAGTGAATCTACACGAGTTAAAATATCGTGCATCCACTCCCGTCCATGCAGCCACAAATGGCTCTATGGTTCTTGGATATATTGTCGTCCCGTAATTGCTTGAAATTTAAAATCTGTAAATGAAATTTGTGATCATATAACTCTCATTTTGGATTAGTGGTAAAGGTGTACCGCTTCAGATATGCCATCAACAAAAGCTCGCAGAGTAGCTTCATCTACGGCTTTAGGCTTGAACCGTGGCTCCTGAAATTTGTACGCTCTGTTAGTTATACGAGGTGCTCCCCACCATTGCTTATAAGCCAAGTTGCCTTCATCTGCATTATGTAGGAACAATCGTAAGACAAATATATTTGTGTACGCTATCTGTCCAAGTATACTACAAGTTGGAACTTACATTCATCTGGGTGCCTTATCCGGGGAAGATTTGCCACACTATAATCCTGGAATCGCCTATACCAGGAAGCTCTAGCAGTATCAATTCTGTTTCTTGTATTGGCTATATCATAACTCATGCAAGGAGGGTCAGCCGGGATTATCTGACAATAACCGAATTGTCGTAGAACGCGGTCTGCTGGATGATACATAGTGTAACGATCAGATATAATAAAAGATTTGTGTAGACTTAGCTCGAATGCTGTCCTTCTTATTTTTGGACTGTTTTCATCATCCGAGTAGGGTATCCACATAACCTATTGGATGACAATTATTTACGATAAATTTGTACCAAATTATTAACTGGAATGATTATACTAAATTTATTAGTTACCTCATTCCACTGCAACATATCAAATTATTCCCGATACAGTGAAACATCTCTGTGTAAATTATGATGTGGGTCCACTACATTTGTGGCCCATTGCGTAGCAAGCAAAAAAATTCCAATATCACTTGGAATGCTGGTTACAGGTTGACCAATAAAAAAATGTTCGTAGCACCATACCTACGACAGAAATAATTCGATATTCAAGAAAATGTATATAATTGAAATCAATTTAGATATTGATTTTTCATTACCTGAACCAGCGTCGCGCACCCACACAAATTTTTGGAACCATTCGATCTAGCAAATTTCGTCAAGCTGGCACATAGATATGCTAATGTAGCAGCTCGCCATGCATGACGAGTAGGTACTTTAAGATCATCTAAGAAAGGTAGCAGTCATACGTTTATTCTATTTTCCTGTCCGTCGGGAAATAACATTGCCCAGGACAAACAGAGCAAATATGCTCTAGTACAGCAAAGTATCTGCAAATTATGAAACTAACATATTAAAATTAACTCGCTATTAAAATTAATAAATATTAGCCAAAATTACCAAGGAGGGACGTACCCTGTAATCATCGACCGCGACTGGACCGTCGATAGTCTTATCTAAATCCATAAAGTTACCCTGAAGCCAAGTTATCGTGACAAAATTCCTTGCTCCTAGGTTCGTAGGGGGTGTAATGCCTAGATATCTCCTGACTATTTCACACGAATTTAAATGTGTATCAAAATATATTGATTCACCTGTAATAGATAATCCTAGAATATTTGCGACATCCCAGAGTGTGATTGTCATTTCACCAACAGGCAACTGAAATATGTTGCGTTAAGGCCACCAACGCTCTGTCACCCTCATTTTTCCCAGTTAGGGGTAAAATGGTAATTTTCCATTTTATAATATTTTTGGGAATTTTATTTCATGAATATTATTATTTAATTATTATAGGAGTCGGGTTCGAATTTCATCGCATTCCGAGTTAATTCGGGACCCCGGTGAATTTCGACTTGAGCTGTAATTAGCATGTTAGCTAACCATGGCCCACCACACTAAACTTTAGGGTTTAAGAGTTTGGACTAGTCCCCCATGAGTAATTTAGTTTAATTATGATTTTTATTTATTTTTAGCAACTTCCTAAACCTATTTTGAAATTTATTTGCATTAGGCTTAGGGAGGGGCAAACTTGTAATTACAAGTGCCCCTCACCCACACCCATGCCATGCCTTAGCCGGCCATGACTAGCCCCCCCCCCCTCTTTCTTCTCCACTAAGCAACTCTCTCTCTCTCTCTTTCAAATTCATTTTCTTTCCAAAGCTTTCTTCCTCCAACCATTTCCTTTAGTTATGTTCTTAATTTCTAATCTATTTCTCTTTTGCATTTAGTTCATTCACAATAAATGGAGAGGAGAAGATTCTCTATCATTTGCCCACAAATTTGTAGGTTTTCCCTAGAAAAATAGGTTAATGATTTATTAGGGTTTAATCCTTTTTGAATGGTATATATATATATATATATATATATATATATATATATATATATATATATATATATATATATATATATATATATATATATATATATATACATGTGTATTTATGTGTGTGAGTGTGTGTATATATTTGATATGAAATTAGTGTCATGAGGATGAGAGTGGTGAGATTGTGTGTGTGTTTATATATATATATGGATATGTATATATATATATATAGTTATGAGAGTGTATTTATATATATATATATAGAGATGAGTGTATAGATATATATATATATATATGGATATGTGTATATGGATGTGTGTATATGGATGTGTGTGTGTTATATATATATTTAGATGGATAGATAGATATCTAGATAGATATATAGATAGATATCTAGTTATATATATATATATATATATATATATATATATATATATATATATATATATATATATATATATATATATATATATATATATATATATATATATATATATATATATATATATATATAAGAAGATAGAAGGAGATGAAGAAGAATAAGAAACGGCCACAGCAGCAGCAGCATGCTGCAGTAACAGCAGCAGCAGCACCCTGGCAGCAGCTGCTGCCAGGTTTGAATCCCCCCCCTTTGGCTTTAAGCCTATAGAACCCCCCTCCCTTTATCTATATATATGTATATATATAGATATATATATATGTATTATATATGGATAGATTCGTAGAGAAGAGTAGAAGAAGTTTATGGAATTAGAAGTTAGAAGGAAAGATTGAAAGAAGTTAGAAGAATAGGAAGAAGGCTAGAATAGAAATTAGGAAAAAATCGAGTTAGAGGGCGAAACGGAGCCCGGAGTATCGGAATGAGCTGAAACTTGGCGTGGGGCAAGAATACGTGATTTAGATTTTACGGGTAGGCTCCCGGGTGGAAATCGGAGTTGTAGGGCGCCGGTATCGCGCCGTACCATTGCGTATCTTGAAATATTCAAGATACCGGCAATGGGCCGTAACATGGACTAGATGTCCATTTTACTTAGGTATCTTGGTAGGTAATATATGTATAGGCTAGTACTTTACTACCCTAGGGAGCTCGGGTCAAAATACCAAGCGTAGGTAGGCTAACTTGACAGTTGCCTAAGCTAGAATTTTACCCTTTTTAAGGGTAAAATAGGATATTAGCCTACGGCCAAGATATGAGTTTCGAAGTCCAAGATGGACTTAGATATGGGTTGTAGAGGTTGGTAATAGTTAGAAATAGTCGCCTAGACCTAGTCTTGGCCCCGGTTGACCACGGTTGACTTTTTGGACCAAAAGTCAATTATGGGTCAACGCTTTACCCAAATTAGTCCCAATTTCCTTTAGACTTGTGTAGTTGACCAAAAGTCAACTATTAGTCACCATTGACCTAGGGTTGACCAGAGTAGACCTAGAGTTGACCAGAGTTGACCAGGGTTGACCAGTTGACCAAAAGTCAACTGTAGGCCAACTCTTGACCCCGTTTGACTTTCTTCGACTTGTTTTAACCCGTGATGCCTGGTATGACCTAGGATTGACTTGGTTTGGCTTAAATTGACTTGATATAACTTGATTTGACCTAATTGACTTGACAGGACTTAGTGTGACTCAATGAGACCTAATTTGACCTAGATTGCATATCATTCATTGTAAATCATTCCTAAACTTGTTTAAACCTAAATTAACTTACAATATCTCATCTTTAGGTCTCTGTCTTCCACTCTGAGCATTGATATACCATACAGCTCAGGACGACAGGCGAGTACATTCACTGATAGTTTTTATTGTCTTGATATCTGCTATATCCGATTCAGTCGTAGTGTCTTACTTGATTCTTAGTCACGATAGTTCACGGACTAGTACACATTAGATCATGACATGAGATGTTGTTCCTAGATTTCTGGGTATATGGGTACACTCCCTGTCTTGTTCCTTGTACTTGTATAGACACCGATTTCTAAGAGGATTTGCTACCCTCTTACGAAATTACGTGCCATGACGTGTCATGTCCTGATCCATTGTACTATTCGGGGATGGAGAATTATTAGGGGCTATGTGATCCAAGCCACCCTGTCACTATTCATGTGCTCGTGCCACTCTTCCCTCACGAAGGGTGTAGCGAGATCCCTTGCCTTGTGCTCGTTATCCAGGTTGGTCGGCATGACTCTCCGTTGAGGTCACCACGGATTGCCGGGCCAAGTGGATAGTCTGTCCTGTCACTTATCCTAAGCCGATCACATATCGCTCTAATAATTCAAATCACATTTTATATTTACTTTATCTTATCGTATATCCTGCTCTGTTCTACATTCAGTATTTTCTCACCATGCCATGATATACAGTTACTCACATGCTCTACTTGCCTTTATATTGTACCTTAATTGGAGACTAAGTTCTGTTCGGAAGAAGAGTTACAACCCCGGTCCTTGTTTGGTTTAAGGGTTGTAACTCGGCTTCCGAACGGTTCCCAAGTCTTCATATATCTTTGTCTTGTAGTTCATTATACTGTCTCTTATAGAATTTGTCAATTCACATGGAACTGCTGTTAGTGTTTGTACTTGCTCATTTTCCTGACAGGATACCGTTATGATATATTACAGATGACTCTGAGGTGGACTGCTCGACCTATTATGGGCTCGAGTTAGATGGAGTAGCGTTGGATCGTGGCCTTATAGTAGAGCCACTAGATTTTGTACTTCCAGAGTAGTATAGGTTAGCTAGGTTTGACTGGACTGCGATCCAGCTAGCTTTATCAGACTGTAGTTTCTATATTCTTTTTGATACCCTGTGGTGTTGTATATATCTGGGCTTGTATTTAGATTGTGGACTTATTTACTCTTCATCTATCATATGTCTTTCCTTCTGAGCTTTCTACCTTAGTTTTATTCTTTGATTGAGACTGTATTGTTATGTCACCTCCATTCGGAGAGTATATACTGTACAGGTACATTTTAACTGTTAGTCGTAGGTATTTACAGATGTTATATACAGCGTTCTACTGTCGATTCTGCGGCGTAGGCAGGACGTACCCACGTGCTCGTGTCCCTCATAAGGGTACGGGTCGTGACACGTTTTTGTGGTGGCCCATGCAGGTCCAGTATCGTAATTAGTGCGAGCTCGTAATGGTGCTCGACTTAGAGTACAAATTACGATTCTGCAATTAGGACGTAGGACCTAGGACATGATAGGAGTTTCTCAATCACACCTAGAAAATTTCTGATCTTTTGATTATCATGATTATTCACCTTGTATTAAATTAACTGTCCTTCTTTGATAATCTACTCATGTACCATATTGATCTCTTTGTTTCAATTCGTCTCCAGGATGACGAAGACGCATCCGCAGGCCTCTGGATCGAGTAGCTTGCCCGAGAGATCTGACCCGACCGAGGAGGAGGTTCATGAGACTGCCCCCAGTGATTCTACTATTCTAGAGACCCAGGCAGTTGCACAGGGAGGTCTACCACCTCCACCCCAGAGGGTTTCAGTCGTCGTTCCGGAGTTACTGCCGCCACTACCACCGATACCGACGGATACGCATCATATGTTCCTTCTCCTTCAGCAGATGATGGAGACACAGCGGGCCCAGGCAGAGGCGTCGCAGCGCCAGTCGGAGGCGTCGCAGCGCCAGATCGAGATGCTGAGGCAGAGTATAGAGAACTCGCATCAGCTTGCGCTGGCAGCAGTAGAGAGAGTGGCACCGGGTACGGTACAGGGCCCTACTGGCCAGCAGCCGTACCAGCAGCAGTCCAGGCCAGGGACAGTATTGGACTTCAGGAAGATGAGCTCCAGGGACTTTACAGGCACGGAGGGCATCCTCTATGCAGACGATTGGCTAGAGGATGTGCAGCGGAGCATGGAGCTGGCAGAGCTTCCTAGAGCACTTTGGGTTTCGGTCGCAGCCAGCCGATTCTTCGACATTGTGCTGACATGGTACCGCACGGATCCTCGTGCGTCGGTGAGAGGGCTGACTTGGGAGAACTTCCGGAGGCTCTTCAAGGAGAAGTTCTTTCCGGACGTGGCTCTTACAGCATTGGAGGGCCAGTTCGTGGGTCTAATTCAGGGAAACTCGTCGGTGGACGAGTATGCAGCTGAGTTCTTCCGCCTTAGCAGGTTTGCTCCCGATATGATCCAAGATGAGGGGCAGAAGGCTCGTAAGTTCCGCAGGGAACTTATTCATACAGTGCGCACCCGCACCTCGGGTCGCCGTGATGCGACGTTCGATTAGATATTGATGGACACGCAGATCGCAGAGGAGGACTTCGGCCTCAAGCCGAAGAGGAGCGGAGATACTATGGGGGCGAGTTCCAGTGCGGGACCGGCCAAGCGCCCCCACATTCAGCAGCAGCAAGCAGCAGAGGCCGTTTCAGCAGCAGCCTCTGTTGCAGATCCAGCAGGCACCGACGCGTGCCCAGCAGCACCAGGGACAGGGCTAGAGACCGGCTACACCGTACGGCTTCTGCGGGAAGCCGGGGCACACCAGGGAGGCTTGCAGGAAGAGGTTGGACGTCTGTCTCTACTGTGGGGCGCCCGATCACCAGCTGAGGGATTGCCGATTTCGCGGAGTCAGAGGAGGCCATGACAGAGCGCAGCCGGCTAGAGGGCCAGCAGTTCAGCAGAGGGGTCCTCCACTTCAGACCCAGCAGCAGCGTTTTGTCCAGCACCAGAGGGGAGCACCCGCGGGGAGGGTGTTCGCTTTGGCAGTAGAGGAGGAGGCGGAGCCCGTGGGAGATGTTGTAGCAGGTCATGTTCTCCTAGATTCTTTCCCTGCTTTCGTCTTATTTGATTCTGGGGCGACCCATAGTTTTGTGTCTGTTTCTTTTACTCTGAGACACAATATCATTGCTGAATATATGGGTAGGACTTGCAAGATTATGACCGGGGGAGGTATTATCCTGGTTAATAATATTTGCAAGGGACGGAGAGTCACTCTGAGAGGCCAGGATTTGAGTGCGTGTCTGCTCGTAATGCCCCTACCGAGGTACGATATGGTACTCGGTATAGATTGGTTGAGCATGCACCATCCTAGCATTGATTGTAGAGGAGGCAGAGTTCTTTTTAGGACGCCGGGTGAGCCAGAGATCGAGTTTGCTCGAGGAGCAGCGGAGCCGAAGGCTGGATTCTGTGGAGGTTTGTTGGCGGGGCAGGATTTGCCACATCCGTTGATTGCTGAGTTCTCGGATGTCTTTCCCGAGGAGTTGTCGGGGATGCCGCCAGACAGGGACATTGAGTTCTCTATAGACTTGGTGCCGGGCGCCGAGTCCATCTCGCAGCATGTCTATAGGATGAACAACAGCGAGTTGATAGAGCTGAAGAAGCAAGTCGACGAGCTGCAGGACAAGGGGTTCATCAGATCCAGTTCTTCGTCCTGGGGAGCGCCAGTCCTATTCGTACCGAAGAAGGACGATACGTCCCGCATGTGCATTGATTACCGGGCGCTCAACAACCTCACTATCAAGAATAGGTACCCTTTGCCGAGGATCGACGACTTGTTCGATCAGCTGAGTGGGGCAAAGGTCTTTTCGAAGATAGATTTGAGGTCCGAGTATTACCAGCTGAAGGTGAGGCGGGATAACATTCCCAAGACGGCATTTCGGACTCGGTACGGCCATTACGAGTTTACAGTGATGCCATTTGGGTTGACCAATGCTCCCGCGGTGTTCATGAACTTGATGAACAAGGTATTCCATCAGTACCTTGACAAGTTCGTGGTGGTCTTCATAGACGATATCTTGATCTATTCGAAGACGCAGGAGGAGCATGAGGAACACTTGAGAGTTGTGTTAGAGACTCTGAGGAGGGAGCAACTCTACGGGAAGCTTTCGAAGTGTGAGTTCTTCTTAGACCAGGTGGAGTTCCTAGGTCATGTTGTGACCGAGCACGGGATTTCAGTAGACCAGAGGAAGATTTCGGCAGTGGAGTCTTGGTCTACGCCCAGTTCAGTTGCCGAGGTTCGGAGCTTCCTGGGTTTGGCTGGCTATTACCGGAAGTTCGTTCAGGACTTCTCGCGGATTGCAGAGCCGATGATTAGACTCACCAGGAAGGACGTGGAGTTCGTCTGGACTGATGAGTGTCAGGCTGCATTCGATGAGCTGAAGGGGAGGTTGACTTCAGCTCCGATCCTGACCTTGCCATCTGGGTCAGGAGGGTTTTCGATCTTCAGCGATGCTTCCGGGCAGGGTTTAGGGTGTGTTCTTCAGCAGCACGGAAAGGTGATTGCCTATGCATCCAGGCAGTTGCGTCCTCATGAGAAGAACTATCCTACTCATGATCTGGAGTTGGCCGCGGTTATTTTTGCTTTGAAGTTATGGAAGCATTACCTGTATGGAGAGCGAGTTGAGATCTTCACAGATCACAAGAGCTTGAAGTACGTGTTCACTCAGAAGGAGTTGAACATGCGGCAGAGGCGGTGGTTAGAGCTGATGAAGGACTTCGATATATCCTTGCAGTACCATTCGGGAAAGGCCAACGTAGTTGCAGATGCCTTGAGCAGGTATCCAGTTGCTATGTTCTTGACGACAGATCGTTATTTGTTGGCCGACCTGGATAGTTTGGGTATTGAGGTCATCATTCCGGGCATGGAGATCCAGATATGGGGTTTGTAGATTCAGTCTGAGCTGATGGATAGAGTCAGGTCAGCGCAGTATGATGATGTTGCCCTGAGGAGCATCAGGGAGCAGGTGAGGATGGGCTTGCTTGACGATTTCTCTTTAGCCGAAGACGGGTCGTTGCGTCACGGTACTAGGCTATGCGTTCCGCGTGGAGAGCTTCGGGAGGAGGTTCTTCAGGAGGCACATCGCTCTCAGTATTCTATGCATCCTGGAGCCAACAAGATGTATAGGGACCTGAGAGAGCACGTATAGTGGTATGGCATGAAGCGCGAGGTAGCTCAGTTTGTATCTCGTTGTCTTGTGTGTCAGCAGGTGAAGGCCGAGAGGCAGAGACCAGGTGGATTGCTACAGCCGCTATCCATTTCCGAGTGGAAGTGGGAGCACATCACCATGGACTTTGTATCTGGACTTCCACGGTCGCCAGGAGGGAAGGACGCGGTTTGGGTCATAGTTGATAGATTGACCAAATCGGCCCACTTTTTACCTTTCAAAGTGGGTTTGTCTACGGAGAGGCTGGCTGAGCTGTATGTTCGTCAGATCGTGAGATTGCACGGAGTTCCGGTGAGCATAGTTTCAGATCGGGATAGCCGATTCACTTCCCACTTTTGGAGGAGTTTGCAGGCTAGCTTGGGCACCTCGCTTAAGTTTATTACTGCTTATCATCCTCAGACAGACGGACAGTCGGAGAGGACCATCCAGACTTTGGAGGATATGCTTCGCACATGTATGCTAGATCTTGGAGGTTCTTGGGAGGACCATCTTCACCTGGTAGAGTTTGCTTACAACAACAGCTACCAGGCCAGTATAGAGATGTCACCATTTGAGGCTCTATATGGACGAAGATGCCGTACTCCCTTGTCTTGGGACGATGTCGGCGAGCGGGCGCTTCTTGGGCCGGAGATGGTTGTGGATGCGGCCGAGAAGGTCAGATTGATTAGAGACAGACTTCGGGTGGCTCAGGATAGGCAGCGACATTTGGCCGATAGTCACCGGAGACCGTTAGAGTTCGAGGTTAGTTTCAGTTCTTGTCGTGGTTGTCGTGATTGTTTGTTAGTTGTGTATTGAGTTTTTGTCTTGTGTCTAGGTTGGTGACATGGTATTTCTGAGGATATCCCCGACACGTGGCACTATTCGCTTTGGCGGCGGTGGGAAGCTCAGTCCGTGCTACATCGGACCTTTCACCATCTTAGAGAGGATCGGTGCAGTAGCCTACCGACTGGACTTGCCTACCAGACTCGAGGGAGTGCACAACGTGTTTCATGTATCTCAGCTGAGGCGGTACGTGGCATATCCTAGCCATGTATTGGACCATTCAGCGATACAGGTGGGACCTACTCTCAGCTATCCAGAACAGCCGGTGGAGATTCTGGATCGCAGGGAGAAGGTGCTCCGGAACCAGGTCATACCCTTGGTTCGGGTTGCATGGAGACATCACTCTCCAGGTGAGTCTACCTGGGAGAGGGAGGACGACATGCGGGAGCGTTTCCCTTATCTTTTCGCGCCCTGAGGTATAAATTTATTTTCTTTAATTCTGTTTGTGATTTCCTGTGCTTGTTGTCTTTAATTTCGAGGACGAAATTTTTTTTAAGGTGGATAGACTTGTCACCCTCACTTTTCCCAGTTAGGGGTAAAATGGTAATTTTCCATTTTATAATATTTTTGGGAATTTTATTTCATGAATATTATTATTTAATTATTATAGGAGTCGGGTTCGAATTTTATCGCATTTCGAGTTAATTCGGGACCCCGGTGAATTTCGACTTGAGCTGTAATTAGCATGTTAGCTAACCATGGCCCACCACACTAAATTTTAGGGTTTAAGAGTTTGGACTAGTCCCCCATGAGTAATTTAGTTTAATTATGATTTTTATTTATTTTTAGCAACTTCCTAAACCTATTTTGGAATTTATTTGCATTAGGCTTAGGGAGGGGCAAACTTGTAATTACAAGTGCCCCTCACCCACACCCATGCCATGCCTTGGCCGGCCATGACTAGCCCCCCCCCCCTCTTTCTTCTCCACTAAGCAACTCTCTCTCTCTCTTTCAAATTCATTTTCTTTCCAAAGCTTTCTTCCTCCAACCATTTCCTTTAGGTATGTTCTTAATTTCTAATCTATTTCTCTTTTGCATTTAGTTCATTCACAATAAATGGAGAGGAGAAGATTCTCTACCATTTGCCCACAAATTTGTAGGTTTTCCCTAGAAAAATAGGTTAATGATTTATTAGGGTTTATATATATTTTTGAATGGTATATATATATATATATAATATATATATATATATATATATATATATATATATATATATATATATATATATATATATATATATATATATATATATATATATATATATATATATTTTATATATATTTTTGAATGGTATATATATATATATATAATATATATATATATATATATATATATATATATATATATATATATATATATATATATATATATATATATACATATATATATATATATATATATATATACATATATATATATATATATATATATATACATATATATATATATATATATATACATGTGTATTTATGTGTGTGAGTGTGTGTATATATTTGATATGAAATTAGTGTCATGAGGATGAGAGTGGTGAGATTGTGTGTGTGTTTGATATATATATATATATATACATATATATATATATATATATATATATATATATATATATATATATATATATATATATATATATATACATGTGTATTTATGTGTGTGAGTGTGTGTATATATTGATATGAAATTAGTGTCATGAGGATGAGAGTGGTGAGATTGTGTGTGTGTTTGTGTTGTGTGAGGGTGTGTGTGTGTTTATATATATATATATATATATATATATATATATATATATATATATATATATATATATATATATATATATATATATATATGGATGTGTGTATATGGATGTGTGTGTGTTATATATATATCTAGATGGATAGATAGATATCTAGATAGATATCTAGATAGATATATATATAAGAAGATAGAAGGAGATGAAGAAGAATAAGAAACGGCCACAGCAGCAGCAGCATGCTGCAGTAACAGCAGCAGCAGCACCCACTACACCAAAATAGGCATTTAGGAACACTAGGTATTTCTCAATCTGGAACGCTTCTTTTTGGTTCCGAGGTTCGGGAACATATTAAATATGTTCTTAATCAAAAAAATGTTCCTAATATATTTATTTTATTTTTTAGAAAAAAAATATTTATTCAAATACGTTTTTTTAGTGTGGCAAATATGTTCCAAATTGGAATTGCATATACGTACTTGCCAAATATGGCTTACTGGCAAAAAAAATAAAAATTCACCAAACCAACCTAAACGTTCCAAACTTTTCTTTTTCCCTCTTCTCATATTCCATAGTTTCCATCTCCCTCCAAATCGATCGTTCTCTCGCCATCACCCGCGTACTCTCCCTCCATCTTTTTCTCTCCATCAAACCCGCGCACGCTCGCCATTGAGGGAGGTTTGTAGGTCGCCATCTGCGTACGACATCCATCACGGAAGGATTTGCCACGACGCAGGGAGAAAAGGGAGGTTTGTAGGTCGCCATCCACCGAGGTTTGTAGTCTCCCACCATCTTCTTTCTATTTTCGTTGTTTTACTCTGGAATTTTCATAGCTGCTAGGCAGGGGTGTAGGCACATGGTGTCGAGGGGTTGCGGTTGCGCCCCCTGGAGAGGAGCCGAGATTTGATGTGTTGATGGATTTGTTCGTTCTCGAGATATTTTTGGAGAGGAGCCGAGATTTGAATCAGAACAACGTGTCTATAACTGAAAGCTAAATCATTTCGAGGGATTTGGACTTCGATGTATTAGTTTCAAAGCCGAAGTGGGGAAAGTTTGGGGAGAAATGGGAAATATTTTCTCAGTTAGCTTTGTGCCAATTTTCCTGATAACAAAAATGTATGCATCCATTATAGGGTTAATTTTTTAATATGTCCAAATTAGGTAGGTCTTCTAAAACGTAGATTACAAATATTCCCATGTTATGTCCGTGGCCTGAAATTTAGGTATGTTGTCTAGTGCAAATTACACACGTTCCACCCTTGAAAATTACTAGTGTTAGATTGTTGTGAAACCTGGGATACAATTAAGAAGTATGCATTTGCTGAAATTAGCTTTTGGGGGATTTTAACTACTCTTTGTGATTTCTAAAACTTTTTATACCTTTATTATATTTTCTATATTTACACGTTTATTAGAAGCTTAGGTTTAGAGTTGGTCACAAATATTTATGACGTGTATTTCTTTCTTCGGAGTAAGAGTCTGGTCTACTGTGTGGCTTGCATATCATGTACTTTCCTGTTATGTATTCTTATGTGCTCTGAATCGAGACTTACACTAGTTCTGCTCAGGGTTATTCAAATTTTAGTTACACAATGTTCCTTTTGATGTGATAAAAGTAGTTTGGTCGGGACTTTGATTCTTTTTTAGCATTATGATGAATCAACTTTCTTTACTGGAGATCAATTTTAGTTATTCAACTTGTAGCATATTTGGTTATCTATAGATCTTGGCAATTACTTTGGGCTCTGGGACGAATCAACTTTGCTTGCTAAAAAATATTTTGGATGTTCATCTTATAGCATATTCCAACAACAATGAATTTGGCGATCTTGTTAAGTTTGCTCTTTGTATATGTAGAACACTGACACTTTTATAGGTATGTTTTAAAAATATATCATTAGATTAACTTAACGGATTTTTCCTTGTTATTTGGACTTGAGCTTTGGATCAGGACTCTGATATGTTGCTATTAAGTAGCAGGATAATTCGGTTAGAAATATGAATAACTATAATTGCAGTACATATATAATTTTTCCATCAATACCAGCACATACACGTGTGGCAAAATTGGGCTGAGGTTTATCTGAATTCCCAACCTGCCCACCTAGCAAGAATTATCACATACATACGGTAGAAATTCAATCTGTGCTCCCTTTCTAGGTTACTGCCGACATAGATATATCTAATTCTAGTGTATTTCTGAGAAAATTATTTGGGTGAACTTGTTCCTATGTGGTCTACAAGACTACAAAACTTTCCATCAATTGGTGTCGTACATCAATAGATTCTATTTTTTGGGGTAAAATTTGAACTTTTATTAGAGATAATAATTTACCCATGTTATTGCCTAGTAAGTGTTCAATTTATTTATCGTATTGTGCATATAATGCTCTTATCCTCCTATTGAACCTTTGTTTTCTGTTTTGGCAACTGTGAATGCTCCATTAGTTCTATAGTGGTCTACCAAGAATTTCTTATGAGTTGGGATGTGACTTTGATTCTTAGAAAATGTATGTTTGTGGGGATTGGCATATGTGACTCAAGTATTATGCGAGCTGGAGCTCACAATCAGGAGGGTGAAGGTTTCCACCATACCAGATGGGAGAGTTGTGGACCTCTTCTTCACCGATACCAGGTTCAACTATTATCCTCTCTATAGCCATCTTCATCTGTGTTTTCGCATGCAAAATTAAAATTTTCTGTTAACTTATGTGTGCTGTAATTTCTGGCTTTGGAATTTCTGTGGTGTAATCTTGAGATAACAAAATAACTATGATTAGAAATATTCAAGATACTTGCAGAAGATCTTCGTATCCAGCGGTACTGATCGTGTCACCGATAGTTCAACTTCATTTGTACACCTCGCACTAGTCTGTCTGATCCTGAAAAAATTAGCCATGGGAATAAAAACTCATTATTTGCTATTAAGATATGGGTAGAGGAAAATTTCAGGATAATGTGTTTACATGTGAAGATAGCGACAACGAAGAACTAATTAGATTCACATTTCTTTGCTCTTCAATTTCAAACCTAAGAAAATATAGGAGGGGTGGGGGGGTGGGGGGGGGGGGGTTAGTTTGTTTGTTAGTCTTCAGATTATTATGAAGTGGGTCATCAAGCACTTGACACTTTCCTACCAACTGCTCCAGTAATACATGGGTACAGTATCTTGGCAATTTTCAGCTGGTTGCAACTCAAAGTCAAGCAAGTTATTGACATACTAATGTGTTTGAGCAAATGAACTCAAATCTCATTATAGTTAAAGTGTGCGAGAATGCAAGAGAGAACGATATATATTGCATACAGGCTATGAAACATGAATAATGAAAAGGACTCGGATAAGGACACAATATGGATATGGGATACGGACATTTCACATATGTACATATGCAGTCTGGTACATTGCTCTACACTTCTTGTTGCAAAATGGAGTTTTGCAAGTATGTATCTTCAGTTTTAATTGTTAACTATGATCTGGATATGCAAATTTGTCACATTTGGAGTAAAGTAATCTCTGTCCTGCTTTTGTTCTGAATCAACTCAGACATTTGGGAAGTGCCTTATTTTTCATTTACTTATAATTTTTTTCTTAGTTTTTTATTACTACTCACAAAAGGTCTATGGTGATTCACATCACCTTTACCCTTCTATTTAGAAACAAAACTTCGTTCGTGAAACTCATTCTGATGAGTTCCAGTGAATCTGGTGCTTTTGAAACTCAAGCATTATGTTAGTTTATTAGCAAATTGGATTAATGTTTAGCTTATTGATTGTGATATACTTGTACTATTTTAGTAAACACATAATAACATGTCATTTACATATTTCTCTGCTGCAACTTCATCTCATTATCATTCGCTTACGTTTATTGTTGTTACAAGGCCACTGTCCAAAACTGTGAGGTTCAATGTGTTAAGAGTTATTTCGGCTGGCTCAACTGGTGGTGGAAAGAAGGTTAGTGAATATAATGTTCTAACAGCAGTTGGCCTCGTCGATTTCCTTGTGTGGAACAAGTCCTTCGTCAAATACATGGAGCCTTAGTAAGTCTTCTTTTATCTCTTGATTATAATTCTTGCATTACACTATTTTTATCACATAATATCTTTGTGCCTATGTTTATTCTAGTCTCTTTGTTGCTCTGTTGTAGTGTCAGTGGATACACTAGCAAGTTTTGAATCAGTTTCGTACACTTCTTATGACTATCAGTTGTTTTAGCACCTTAGAAGGTTCTGGATCGAAGTTTCGAATTTATTATGTGGTGCTAGGCATGGGATATGGTGGAGAACTGACCACTAGAGCTGTGTGTAGGAAGAGATAACTATGTGTAGGGAGAGAGATCAGTGTTACTACAGTTTAAACTGCAGGTAAGCAGTAGTGTAGGCTAGCAGAGAATGGGGACATGTGCAAGATGCAAGAGTCTCTGTCCTCTTTGCTAGAACTGGGTAACAAGTTTGTGATCCCCTAATTTCTTCACTGGAAAACTGGAGTTGTACACACAGATACATGTACCTGTACCCTTACTAGCAGCACTGATACATGTACCCTTACCACACAGATACATGTAGCCTTTCACATAGTAGTGGTATCATGCCACCATCGATTCCTTGAAACAGTGGTTGGGTCAAATTTTTAGAGTTATACAATCTATCCATGCATTCAGCTTGTTTCCTTTCACATAGGAGTGTTATCATGTCCCCTCTCAGCATTTTTTCTTGGTCCATAAATATCAAAAAAAATGAGAACTAAGTTTGCCACATATGGATCTAATAGCATTCTAGATTAGGGCTATCCAATATTATATGCCCATCAGTTGTTTAGGAGAGTGTCTACAAACATTGGTTTTTATGGAATGGCGGTGAATGGCAATTTCATTGATTAGAATGCAGCTAGACTTAGAGTGATTACATTAGTAGAACACAACACATAACAATTCCAGGTGTCTAGAAAATGGGATACAAGTTTACACCAAAAACTAATATGATACAAGTTTGGGCCAATAACAGGAATAAAAAATATATGCAGTGGTGATTTTTACTTCACATAATGGTGTACTTGTCTTTCTAATTTTCTATTTGGTTCCTAATACGAGTACAAGTTTTTCCAGCTTAGTTATAACACATGTGTTTCTCTGTGTTCTTTCATACAACTTATAGTCCAATATAAATATTTTTGGAAGTTTTTTTGGTATAGATAGTAGATGCATGCTTTTTTTTTCCTACCTATCTTTCAAAGCATTTTTGAGTTGTACTTTACAGACAGTACAAAGTCGATCGCTACTGTTATTGATCTTTGCACCAATACAGTTCCAGGGTACCAATACTATTACAGTGCACCAATACTTTTCCAGGTTTGAATGGTGGTAAAGTTTTACTTGCCTTTGTCGGATTAGCACACCAATAATGTTCCAAGGCCAGGTCTGATGTAATATTTGGTTTCTATATGCCTTTGTCTGATTTGTCAAAGTTTTACATAATATTAGTAACTACTTATAAGATCACAATGCCTGCAATGTGTCCATGGGTAGTTAATTCCTGTGACATTATTATGTAGAGCTTCTTGTACATCTGGCTTGTTGAAGTAGGCATTGGTATACTCTGATACGCAAGGATCATAACTCGCTAGCTTCTGATTCAATGTTTTCTTTTCAGGGATCAACATTTGATCCTGCGACAGGAGCTACTCTGCATATTGATCTAGCCAGATCGAATTCTCGGAGACGTTCAAAGGGTATTATAACATATGTTCTGTTTTGTGACTCATAATTAACACTTGTCCCAGTTAACTATTAGCTGATGGAAAATGTTAGGTCCCACAATTCTCTAATATTTTTCATGTTCTTCATAAGATGCTTTGAAATAAGAAAACTAGATATCTATAGAGTGGTTCAACAGGATTGCATTCATTTTCGACAACCTGTGCCATCAATCTGTAAATCACCATCAACTCCTAGCCAATTTATTTTCTTAACTTAAACTGATTGCTTGTGTCGCGATAGAAGCTTATTTTCACAATGTTAATCTACTTAGCAGAATTCACTATCAAAAGTTTCATGACAAATGCAGAATTTAAAGGAAATCATAATAATAAAACAATTATAGTTTATCTGTAAAGGTTTATAACTCTGCCACCATTTCTACAACATGGGTTTGCTGGTTATGGTGAAATATATGAGAACAATCATGATCATCAGCCTAGTGACCTTTTAAAGATGCATTGCATTTTCTTGTATGATTTTGTCAGGAATGCTGTGTTTCATGTGATGCACATTCTGGTGCTTGCCTAAAGTTATTACTTTAATGCAATATACTTGTCTATAGGCATCTTATTCTAGAAGTTGAAGGGCCTGCATTCTTTAAGAATTGCTGCAAGCAACACTATTGTGCCATTAAAGATGAAAGAATACAAGGACGAGTACAAAACATGGAACAACAGACATTCATGGGAATCCTGCTGTCAAGAAGTACACTGGAAGATGAAAGGCTTGCCCTTACATTCTAGGTACAGTTGAAGTACTGTGAAACAATTGCATAACTATGACACTAATCTTTATTCATACAACTAAGCTTCTTATCCTTGACAACCAATGAATGCTGTGAAAGATTGGCATACTACGGGATGAGCACCAATCTGGTAAATTATATGAAGAAGTTTCTCCACCAAGGGAATGCTCAAGTTGCCAACAATGTCACTAACTGGTCAGGAACATGCTATATTATGCCATTCATGGGAGCTTTTGTACCAGATGCTTACTTTGGAAGATATTGGACTATTTCCAGTTTCATGATCGTATCTATTTTCGTAAGACCCTAATAAAAGACTTCTACGTTTTACTTTCATATTTGTCCTACAAAAATTTACCATTTCAACCCTTCTTAACAGGGTTCGACTCTTCTAACCATGACGGTTTCTGTTAAGGGGTTGAAGCCTTTATGCCATAACGATATCTGTGATCCAACTTCAGGACAAACTGCAGTAGTTTTTGTATCCCTTCATGCCATAACGATGTTATCTCTAAACAGATTACCCTATAGAGGAAGTGAATAACCATCCTCAGCTCAATAATTTCTTTCTTCATCCTTTTTTGTCAAACCATGTGTCTATCAGACATTTTTCACAAGGTTTCCTTTTATGTCCAAATCTTTTGGTTCTGCACGTATCACATACTTATACCCATTCTTTCCGAGACCTTCCTGTTTACCATCAAAATACTTTAGTGCCAATATAACCCTCTCGTATATGCTAAGAAATTTAGACTCGCTTAGCTTCCTCATCTTCATGTTATTATTGTTTTAACTATTTTCTTTTGATGTTGAAAATTATTTGGAGTGACTTGTTGCCTCTCAAGATTGAGGCAGGCGATTAGAGTAATTTCTTTTGGTGTAAATTGTGTCAGCTGCAGTACAAATAAATTTTTTTACTTGTGAATATATGTTCTTTGCAATAGAGATGTTTTTTTGTCTTCATAACCCTAGTAGGGTGCTTGTAGAATATTTCTTTGTTACCTAAAAGTCGTGATCCTGCAGTTGCATATGTAGTTAGTATGAACAAAATTTCCATTAGGTGCAACCAGTAAATGCTCCATCTAAATGCTTTATATATTGTTTGATATGTCAATTAGATGCTTATTTTGCAATATGAACTTTTGTGTTGCAACTTGTAGCTAGCTGGTTTCTGAAAACTAATTAAATGTTGTCAATAACTATAAAAGGAACCTTAAGTTACATAACTTTTAATGTTTACTACCTTCCTGCAAATTGTTTTCCCCGGCCCACTCAGATTTCTTGACAAGGCTACGAGTATAGAAATTGTCGTTGTGTGTGAATATTTTCTCTGGAGCTATAGACACGATAACTCTACGAGTATAGAAATTGTCGTTGTGTGTGAATATTTTCTAGTGAAACTCACTCTGTTAATATTTGTTAGTGAAACTCAATCTGTTAGTATTTGTTTATATAAATATATGTTGATGCCACTACAAGAAAAAAAATTCTTTTTATAACGTTCAATTTTTTATTATTATGACATTTGATACAAAAATGTTACAAAGTTTTCGGAAGACCTCCTAATATGACGGGTATGATGAATTTTTGGTCTATTATTACGCTTCTATTTAAAAATTGTTATATATAGGGTAATCTTTTATAACTCCTTGTACACAAACGTGATAAAAGATTCCAATTTTTTCCCAAACTTAAACTCGGCCCGCTCTTTCTTTCTTCCCTTCACGAATTTTCCCCTTCCATTGGTAGGCCTTCCTGAATCAGTACTTGATTGGATACTGGAACATGACACAAGAATAACAAATGAGGATGTTGTAGATAATGTTTTGCTAGTTTGAGGATTTTATGACAAAAACATCTTCTTTGCATGCAAATAAGTTCATGTCAGTTGATTTGCCATGTTTCGATATACCAAGAGACTATAATCACACCTTCTTCATTTCTTTGCAGCTACTGGAGTATGATGAATTCGAGACAGAAACTGATTCCGAGGGAGATGATGCCAAAAGCAATATATTGCAATGACACACAAGGTATTGTTTGTAATTGTCATGCTTATTTCTTCATTGAAAATTGGTAGAATGCGAAGATGTATCACATTTCTTGATTTTTTTTTTTACTTATAGTGATATATATTGAAAAACTATTCACTTATAATATGTAAACAGAAAAGGTTTATTTGGAGTACACTTGTGGATGAGAGCCAAAGGCTGCAAAAGAGTATGGATCTCACTATCTTTCCTCATCTAATTTAATTCCTTAGCTTTATTCAACTTGTTCTGTCTAAGTTTACCCAATTTGTACTGCTGCCCCACTACATTTGTTCACTAATGGAATTATGATATTCATGTTGATTTTTTATTGTTTATTCATTTCTTTTATTATATTCTTCTGTCCACTATGTTTCTTTTAACTGAATTAGGATTTTGTTTGAAAATGATGGATTACTGCAGCGAGTGGCTTAGTTCTGTTGAATTGTTAACCATTATTTTAAAACATGGTTTTAGTCCAAGACCTCCTCCACCAACTCCTCAACCATCTCCTCCGCTACCGACAATGGAGCCCAAGACCTCCTCCACCATCTTCTTCGACCGGACTGACCCCTCCCCAATCGACTTCTACTCCGTTCTCGATGTCGAGGCCCACTTCCTCGTCAATGGAATCCAACGTCGGGCGTTCTTCTGTTATTGTCTGTAGATCTTATTGTCGATGTCATTAGGGCTGCATACGCCCATACCTGTATCAGATGCTGGTGGCGTATCCAGTATCTTAACAAAGGAATTTATAGGTTAAACAACAATACATCGCAGAGGCTGAAATGATTCATGTAAGTCAACTCTGAGGAACAACATTGTGAAAATACCTTTTTAACCATCTAGAAGTGTTTCAGAAAATTGATTTTTTTTATATAATTTTTAGTATGTGTTTTGCAGATGAAGCCCTCTCGTGTCACCTGGTCTTTGTAGTATCGTTTTACCGCCAGATAACTAATGACTTCAGATATCTTCTAGTAACTATATTTCTAACTAGTAACTGAATGTGTTTAGAGATAACTAAGGACTTAAGATATCTTCTAGTATCTATATTTCTAGCTCCTCCCTTATGCTCCAGATAGAGCTATTTATCATTGGGAGTTTTTGAGTGGGATGTGTCCTCATGGGATAAGTGTTTTGCTTGAGTTTTCCTCCAATCATATATACATCTATTGGATAACCATTAGACAACAGAGGGAAAATAGGTAACAATCTAGGTATGGAGAGAAGGACCAAAATGTAAAATGTTACTTACCTCAGGATATTGGATGCATCTAGTTACTATAATACATCTTGGTTCCACCAGAAATAATTTTCTAAATACGTCCTGGTTCCACTAGACAGTTTTAGAAATTTGCTTATATCTTCTTAGGGATATGGCCATTTTGACTATAGTGCTAGGTATTGAGAGGAGGAAACCTCGACTCAAGAAATTACTCTAATTTGCCTGCTTCTAAATAATGTGAAAATTTGTTAAGATTTTAGAAGTTATTATATGTCTGCATAAACTTAGCTCAGTTGGTTTGCAGTTTTGGATGGCAGGCACCTTTCTAGCAGCACTAGCTCCAGGTATGAATATAATACGGATGTTCCTGATGGGGCTTGGAATATGGAAAAATGAAGCCATGGTCAAGTCAATTAGCAGAAATGGTGACTACAGGTGTCAACTCTGTTACTTTTCTGACATGATTTTTCACTTTTAAGTTGCTGCTTACATCCTTTACTAATTTCCACGACTAAACTTCACTTCCAATATCGTAGATAACTTCTGAAGGGACCATTATACTATGCTTGCACTATAACTCTTGCTACCTCAATCTTCTAGCGGACATCCCCCATTGCGTTAGCTGCAATTTCCTACCTGTGTGCTGGAGATGGTATATAAATACTATTTTGTGTCATTAAATCTTTAACATAACTGGTGCAGATCTTAAATCCTTAGTATTGTATCTATTGTCTAAGCTACCTTTAAGATCATATTGGAGGTTGTATAATAACAATTAACTTTGTCTTCTTTGAAAGAACTTATCTTCAGAACAAGCAACATGTAGGCTTCATACTTTCTTGTTTGGAAGTCTGGAGAGCCAGTGATTATCTACTTCCGTTGAAGCATCCCAGCTATTAAATAAGTTTCAGTTGATTTATTGACATGGCAAGCAGTGGACGATTCTTATTTATGCAATGATCGTCTACTGGCTTGTCGAATATACCAACATGTCACCATTCATTTGCCAATCTCTACTTCTCTTGTGAATCAGAGCTGCTCTCCAAGTATGCTCATTCCTTCATTCTTGATGCCTAGGTTATTTAAGTCTTGATACTGTTTATACAGCTAGATCTTTATGGTGCAATGTAAATTTATGCTGGTACACTCTACTCTAAAATTTATCTTAACTGAGTAGGATTTGGGTCAAAACCCTGGGTACCATACTTGAAGGGGTCGGGTTTTGATCTGATATCTGCTTGAAACCTGCTGGTAGCATAATCTTTATCCAATGTCATTAATGTCCGTCATAGGTAGCTTGATTTCTGCTATGCTACAGTGAACCTGGCTTTACATTGTCATATTTTTGCAAAAATATCAAAATGTTTAGTTCTAGCCCTCTGTAGTTAGCTTGATTTCTGCCAAGATACAGTGAACTCTTGATGAAATCAAGAGTTTATGGGTTTATATATTTATTTTTTTTAAATATCAAAATTTTAGTTTTAATTATCTATAGGTTCATGGTGTGCTACGAGTTTCAGATAATATAATTTTTATGCATCAGGATAGTGAGATTCACATGCCTTGCATCTTTTATTTGATATGTTGCAGGATGCATTCAAATTGTAATTTGTACATATGCCTCCACTAACACTTTTTGTAGCAGATTCAAGAGTTTGGATCTATTTTATCATATAGGTGAATGCTTGCTTTTCGATGGGAAATAGTTTTTCCTTTTTGTGTCTAAATGCAGAATTGTATTTTTCTTAACTTCCAATAAGATTCAGTTTTGTATTAGCTCTTTGTATATTGCTTTAAGTTTCAAGGCAGTACCAAATGGTCATTTGAGCTTCTCATATTTGGAGATGGTATATATAAATACTATTTTGTGTCATTAAATCTGATCTAGCGGACATCCCCCATTGCGATAGCTGCAAGCATCATTGATAATATAGTCGTCTGCAACTCAGAAAATGTCTTACTATCTGTATATTTGGCCTCCAGGTATATGCACTACTACTCCACATTTGGGTTCGTGGAAGAAAGCTTGGGAATGACCCTGCTTCCTGTTGGTGTCGCTTGTTGCATCATTCGTGGAGACATTACCTATAAGTTCGGAACTCAATGACAATTTGACTGTGCCGTTGACATCTCTGTTGGGTGGCCTTGTTTTCTAATTTTGTAAGTCAAAATGTCTATGTTGTATGTTGTATGTTGTATCTTATGAGATGTAGTGTATGTGGATAAATGAGCACATTTTCGTGTTTTGAAAATTTCTTGTAATAAAAAAGACGACGTCTCAACCTGTAGCTTAATGTTGAATTGTGTATCAAATAATACAGCAAATGTGTTTGGTTGGTACTATAATTTGCTCAAATGTTCTCTTATTGATTGTTGCGTTTAAACTATTACTTCATTTGTGTCTTTAGCATTACTTGATTTATAGTGAAAAAGGTAATGGATGAAAGGATAGTTTGCTCTACTTATATTCCTGATATCATCATTTAATAAAAAATCTGATAGCTATTATGTGTTTCCATATTCAGATGGAAATCATTAGATTTAATTGCGGTTCAAACTAAAAATTGGAATAAAAAAAATAAAATTAATAAATAAATAGGAACGTTAATAAAGTGTTGCAAAGCTAGCCACAAGAATAATGCAAAAAGGTTGCAAATTAAGTTTAGGAACATGTTTAAAGCGTTTCAAAATAACATTTAGAAACGTTTCCAAGCCGTTCCAAAAATAATTTAGGAACATAATATATATGTTCCAACATCTACTTTAGGAACGTCTGATAACCGTTCCGAATGAAATTTAGGAACGCGTTACAATTGTTCCAAATATTGCAACGCCATTTTTAGGAACGGTTATGATATGTTCCTAAAAATATTTGGAACATGTAAAATATGTTTCTAAATGCCTTTTTTGGTGTAGTGACCCTGGCAGCAGCTGCTGCCAGGTTTGAATCCCCCCCTTTGGCTTTAAGCCTATAGAACCCCCTTCCTTTATCTATATATATATGTATAAATATAGATATATATATATATATATGTATTATATATGGATAGATTCGTAGAGAAGAGTAGAAGAAGTTTATGGAATTAGAAATTAGAAAAGAATTAGAAGTTAGAAGGAAAGATTGAAAGAAGTTAGAAGAATAGGAAGAAGGCTAGAATAGAAATTAGGAAAAAATCGAGTTAGAGGGCGAAACGGAGCCCGGAGTATCGGAATGAGCTGAAACTTGGCGTGGGGCAAGAATACGTGATTTAGATTTTGCGGGTAGGCTCCCGGGTGGAAATCAGGGTTGTAGGGCGCCGGTATCGCGTCGTACCATTGCGTATCTTAAAATATTCAAGATACCGGCAATGGGCCGTAACATGGACTAGATGTCCATTTTACTTAGGTATCTTGGTAGGTAATATATGTATAGGCTAGTACCTTACTACCCTAAGGAGCTCGAGTCAAAATACCAAGCGTAGGTAGGCTAACTTGATAGTTGCCTAAGCTAGAATTTTACCCTTTTTAAGGGTAAAATAGGATATTGGCCTACGGCCAAGATATGAGTTTCGAAGTCCAAGATGGACTTGGATATGGGTTGTAGAGGTTGGTAATAGTTAGAAATAGTCGCCTCGACCTAGTCTTGGCCCCGGTTGACCACGGTTGACTTTTTGGACCAAAAGTCAACTATGGGTCAACGCTTTACCCAAATTAGTCCCAATTTCCTTTAGACTTGTGTAGTTGACCAAAAGTCAACTATTAGTCACCATTGACCTAGGGTTGACCAGGGTTGACCTAGAGTTGACCATAGTTGACCAGGGTTGACCAGTTGACCAAAAGTCAACTGTAGGCCAACTCTTGACCCCGTTTGACTTTCTTCGACTTGTTTTGACCCGTGATGCCTGGTATGACCTAGGATTGACTTGGTTTGGCTTAGATTGACTTGATATAACTTGATTTGACCTAGATTAACTTGACAGGACTTAGTGTGACTCAGTGAGACCTAGTTTGACCTAGATTGCATATCATTCATTGTAAATCATTTCTAAACTTGTTTAAACCTAAATTAACTTACAGTATCTCATCTTTAGGTCTCTGTCTTCCACTCTGAGCATTGATATACCATACAGCTCAGGACGGCAGGCGAGTACATTCACTGATAGTTTTCATTGTCTTGATATCTGCTATATCCGATTCAGTCGTAGTGTCTTACTTGATTCTTAGTCACGATAGTTCACGGACTAGTACACATTGGATCATGACATGAGATGTTGTTCCTAGATTTCTGGGTATATGGGTACACTCCCTGTCTTGTTCCCTGTACTTGTATAGACACCGATTTCTAAGAGGATTTACTACCCTCTTACGAAATCACGTGCCATGACGTGTCATGTCCAGATCCATTGTACTATTCGGGGATAGGGAATTATTAGGGGCTATGTGATCCAAGCCACCCTGTCACTATTCATGTGCTCGTGCCACTCTTCCCTCACGAAGGGTGTAGCGAGATCCCTTGCCTTGTGCTCGTTATCCAGGTTGGCCGGCATGACTCTCCGTTGAGGTCACCGCGGATTGCCGGGACAAGTGGATAGCCTGTCCTGTCACTTATCCCAAGCCGATCACATATTGCTCTAATAATTCAAATCATATTTTATATTTACTTTATCTTATCGTATATCCTGCTCTGTTCTACATTCAGTATTTTCTCACCATGCCATGATATACAGTTACTCACATGCTCTACTTGTCTTTATATTGTACCTTGATTGGAGACTAAGTTCTGCTCGGGAGAAGAGTTACAACTCCGGTCCTTGTTTGGTTTAAGGGTTGTAACTCGACTTCCGAACGGTTCCCAAGTCTTCATATATCTTTGTCTTGTAGTTCATTATACTGTCTCTTATAGAATTTGTCAATTCACATGGAACTGTTGTTAGTGTTTGTACTTGCTCATTTTTCTGACAGGATACCGTTATGATATATTACAGATGACTCTGAGGCGGACTGCTCGACCTATTATGGGCTCGAGTTAGATGGAGTAGCTTTGGATCGTGGCCTTATAGTAGAGCCACTAGATTTTGTACCTCCAGAGTAGTATAGGTTAGCTAGGTTTGACTGGACTGCGATCCAGCTAGCTTTATCAGACTGTAGTTTCTATATTCTATTTTGATACCCTGTGATGTTGTATATATCTGGGCTTGTATTTAGATTGTGGACTTATTTACTCTTCATCTATCATATGTCTTTCCTTCTGAGCTTTCTACCTTAGTTTTATTCTGTGATTGAGACTGTATTGTTATGTCACCTCAATTCGGAGAGTATATACTGTACAGGTACATTTTAACTGTTAGTCGTAGGTATTTACAGACGTTATATACAGCGTTCTACCGCCGATTTTGCGGCGTAGGCTGGACGTACCCACGTGCTCGTTCCCCTCATAAGGGTGCGGGTCGTGACACGATCAGCGAGACTAAAAATGAGGTGAACATCGTGGACTAAAATTTGAATTTCATCCAGATAATGAAACCCAAATGAACGCACCAACTGCTTTTGAGCAGCATTTAACTCCCATGTCTGATACCTTCTCTGAATCCTCCAACTTCCATGCTCCCGTGTTCGAGCCTCTGGAGGATAATCATATAACTTCAAGCGAATTTTATTTGTTACATTTATGTAAAATAAATAAATAATACATAATAACGAGAGTAACCATTTTAAAATTTACCTTTCCCTCAAAAATCAACTTAGATATATGAATTTCTCTTTCCTGTTTGACGACTTCTGTAATCGGTCCCCTGGGAATAAATCCGTCATTCGGTTGAGCCATCTGTTACATTTTTTCAAAAATACGATTAGTAATACAGATATTCAAATAAAATCATAATTTAATTTTGTCCAAGAGTTACTTACATGAGAAAGAGGAGGATGAAGATGAAAATGAGGATGAGAATGAAGATGAGGATGAAGATGAAGAACAAGAGGAAGAGGTTCGGCCAAAATTATGTGAAGAAGAAGAAAGAAGGAGGAGTTTATAAAGAAGGGGGGAGTCTCCAACGTGGTCTCCAATGCAGTCAGTTTTTCTCTTCCCAAAGCATGATTCCCTTCCCAATGCTACTTTCTCCCCTCCCAAATTTTTTTCCCTTCCCAATGGCACAGCAGTAGAGGGAGACCACGTTGGAGACTCCCCAAACATTGATGGCCTGCCACCCGCTGATGACCACTTTTTTCCCTCCACAAACATTGATGACTACTTTTTTTCCCTTCCCAACGCACCATCATTGATGGCCTGCCACCCCGAACAACCGAATCTCTCTGCTACCCTACGTATAGCGCGCCATCAGTGATGGCTCTCTCTGTCGCGCGCACCTGCCGCAGCCCACCACGTGAACCCATTCACCCATAGCGCGCCATCACGTGAACCCATTCACCCATAGCGCGCCATCAGTGATGGCTCTCTCTGCCATCACGCGCCATCATTGATGGCGCACCCTACTTTTATCCACAAAGCGCGCCTTCGATTTTGGCGCGTCTCCTCTTTGTTGTACTGACGGTTGAGTAGCGCCATGGAAATTGTTGCTCTGTTACCCAAATTGAAATTTTGTTAAACTTCTCACTTTTTTTTAAAATTTCGGTAAAATTCTTTACCCTATATGAAAATTTCTGGAAAAAAAAGGTTGTATTTAATTTGGATTTTTTATGCCAAATCTCATGCTACTTCTCTGCACAAGATTGTGGCTGTAGTCTGTAGACATGATGAATGAGGACTGGTTGATACTTATAACAGTGTGGTCGAGAGAATTTAGACTTTCTCCACCGCCTATGACCTTGATTATTATTTTTTCATTATCTACATCTCTTTTTTCATAAATGAAGTGAAAATGATTATTATTTTTTCATTATCTACATCTCTTTTTTCATAAATGAAGTGAAAAATATATAATTCAATAACTACAATTCATTTTCCCTCTTCAATAGACCTTTCTTCCCTTCCTATCCATCTTCCTTTAGGCTATGTTAATGGATTTAAGAAATCAGTAGGAATTTTTTTTTTTTTTCTTCACAAAATTGGGAAAGAAAAAATTGACAGAGGAGGAAATATGAGGAAGATGGTTATTCTCAGAATCATGAAATTGATTTACGACGACAACAGCCCTACTCAAATTTGTTATTGCCTAATTTACTTATTACTTTTGAATTTGTATGATGTTATTTTTATTTTGAAATGCAAGAATATTATTGGAACATCAACCAAATATTAGAAGAGAAATCAAATAAACCTGGTAGAAATTCTAATTTCCAATCCCAAGTGGAAAAAAAAATGATTTCCCTTCCGAGTACAAGGAAGCCTTAGTGTCAACAACTATAGAAATACTGGTGGCATCAACCACAGTCGCGATATTTTTGTCATAACATTACATTTTTCATTTTTTATTTCACAAAGCAAAAAGAGTAAATTATTTTTATTATTATCTTATCTTTTAAAAAAAATACTTAATGGACCATGGCAGGGTTTGTCAAATTTATAAAAGAAAAGAAAAGAAAACCTCATCTCCAACTATTTTTCATCAGTAAATATACATATTTCACTTGGGGACTGGGTTCATATATACTTAGCTAATTACATCCAACACTTCTTTTCCACTATACATAATTTTATATATTTATATATACTTTCCTTTCTTGGTGACTCGCATGCAAACCCTAAGTAACCATGCACGCATGCTGTGTGCTCTTCATCATGTGTGGCTCCAAGGCCCCAAGAACATCACTCTCCTTATCGGATCCTCGAGTCCAGACCCGCTAGTCCACCGGCAGACGCCGTCGGGCTCGGGACTAATATCGAGGTTGGCGCCCTTCCTTACCACGGCCGCATCGTAGGCCTTCCTCAGCTTCTCTCGGATCACCAGCTTCATCTGGTGCCCCCAGGTTCCTTCTCCGGTTACGTGGGGCGCCTTCATGTTCGTGATCCGGATCCGTTTGGCTACTTATCGGAGCTCCGATATCGGATAGATGCAGAGAATGAAGTGAAGGTCTATTATTGTGTGGGCAAAGAGGGGGCATGTACTTATAGATGGATAAGAGCATCTCTAGTGAGGCTCATTCTCGGCAAATAGTAAGGTTCAATTGGATGTGTATTTTGGACCTAAAAATTTCTATGTTCAGAATGTAGAAACTTATTTTACAGAATAATAAAATTCAGTTTGTAACTCCGGTTTTAGATTCTAAATTTTGTATTATTTTTTGGATATCGTTATTGGCACTCCTAAAATATCATCATGTACTCATCTCTAAGTCTTTATCATTTAAATTCTAAATTTGTTATTATATTAATATTATTGACACTCCTAAAATATTATCTTGCACTTCTTCGTCCACGCATACATAAATTAATGTCAGATTTAATACAATGATAGATTTAAAATTTGAATGATAAAAAAATTAAAATGAGTGGAGAATGATATTGTAGAAATGTCAATAACAACACTCTATTATTTTACCATATAAAATTTTAATCTATGCCATAAAAAGTTATTTTATTTGATAGATCTTTTTATACTATCTTTATGGGCTAAATAGTGTTTAGACCCTGGATTTATACGAACTTAAGAGTCTAAGTCATAACATATATATATATATATATATATATATATATATATATATATATATATATTTCATTATGTCCTTTCTGTCGATGTCTGAGAATGAATTTTTCTATAGAAAATATAGTGGATAAGGAAAAGATTAAAAAAAATTAAATTAAATTAAAGGCCTAAACAATTGGACATGATAAAACTTAAAACTGTGGTATAAAATTCAGGATTTAAACTATAATTAGTCCTATTTCTATATTCGAGTTAATTAGTTGTATCTTCCTATGGTTTGTACGTATTTTGGTAACTGTTTTTGTTGTTTTAAAAACAAAGAACACATCGTGATTTATAGAGTTAATTAGTTGTATCTCCTGATGCATAGAAGAAAGTGAGTGAAAAATTAAATACCCAAGAGATGTTCTTTGTTTCTAAAATAACGAAAACAATTACCAAAATACGTACAAACTATATAGGATATTTATAAATAGCCCATTTCTATACAGACTAACATATTTTAAATTTATTTATTTTTATAAATTTGGAAAAGCTTAATATGTAAAGCTCTAAGAAAATGGAGGCCACTGACTGTAGAGAGAAGTGCGGATAAGAACTGGCCGTCGCGGTCGTGGGGCCCACCGCTGTTGGACACCTGTGCGGTTCTCCAGATTTTGGGTGGTTTTGGATGCCTTTTTTCCTCCACTTTAGCACAAGTATCTCGATCGATGTCTACTTTTTCCGCCCTCTTTTTGGAGATTTTTTTTTTCCTACTTAATCGAGAGTATTGCATTATCATCCTTCTTCCCAGAAATTGTAAGGCTATTTGTACTTTAACATCTTCTACCGCAGATGCCACGTGTCTAGAATGGGACGTCGGTAGGGCTGCAAACGAGCCAGAATCAAGTTTTTGTAAGTTTGAGCTTGACTAGAATTATTCGAGACGAACATGATAAATTTTTTATTTTAGGGTCCGTTTGGTAAATCGTATTTGGAGGTGGATTTTAGGATTTTGTGGATTTGGAGTTAAATTCATGGAATCCCATGTTTGGTTGGAGATGGATTTAGATATGGAAAGTATAACCAAATCCAAAATTTGGAAAGTTGAATTTTGGAGGAAAAAATAGTCATTTTTAATAATTTCGTTGTTATATTAAATATTTAGTTAAAACTAATTAATAATTAATAATTAATAAATATATTAATAAATAAATTAATAATTCGTGATGTTTTATATATAATTTTTTTACAATTATTATTTTAAAAATATTTAATTTACAATTAATTAAAATTAGTCATTAATATGGTTTTAAAAATTTATTTTTTTATAACTAATAGTTAGTTATCATAATTATAATCTAAATTAATAATTAATAATTTAATTAATATTAGTTATCATCTAATAAGTAGTTATCATAATTATAATCTAAATTAATAATGTACAGTTATAATTTATAATTTTATTTTTTATAATAATCTTAATAAATGATTTATAATTTAATTAATCATAACTATAATCATAATTATAATCATTTACTAATCATAACTATAATCTTAATAATATTCAATTATAATCATAATAAAATATTTATTAGTCTTATTATAATCTTAATTAATAGTTCATTAATTACTATTTATAATAATCTTAATTATTAATATTTTAATCACAATTATAATCATATTTAATAATTTATAATTTAATAATCTTTCATTATAATCTTGGCCTTATTATAATCTTAATTAATAATTGAATAATTTATTAATCATAATTATAATCTTAATTAATAACTTATCAATTTGTTAATCATAATTATAATAATTTATTAATCATAATTATTATAAACTTTAATATAATCATAGTCTTATTATAATCTTAATTAATAATTGATTAATTTGTTAACCATAAATATAATCTTAGTTAATAATTTATCAATTATAATTATAATATTGATTATAATAATCTATTTATCATAACTATAATTTTAAATAATTTAGAAATAAATATTTAATTATAATATTAATTAATAATTTGTTTGTCTTAGTTATAATCTTAATTATAAATTATTAGTTACTATTTTATTATAATCTTAATTAATAATATATTAATCATAATTTTCATCGATATTAATAATTTATTAATTAATAATTAATATATTATTTAAATTTTAATTAAGAATTTATTATTAGCATATAATCATCATTATAATCTTAATTAAAATTTGTTAATCATAAATAATTTTATAAGTATAATAATAATTTAATTATTAATCATAACTATAATTATAATAATAGTAAGTAATTAATTAATTATTATTTGATGAAATAGTATTTTTATTATCATAATTGTTAATCATAAGTCTAGTTTACCAAATTCTATGTTTGGTTGGAGTTGGATTTTGCTTTGGATTTGGATTTGGAAATCCATGATTTGGATTTGGATTTGAATTTTGGATTTCCAAATCCAAATCCAAAACAAAATCCATTTTACCAAACAAGCCCTTAGAGCTTGAGGTTGTTTATGTTAGAACCGGGACACAATATTTTTAATGGAAAATTGAATAAAACAGTTGTAAGAACAACGTTCCAATACAACACTTCTAGGAAGGTGCATAACCAGAGATTCTATAAGGAACACTTCTAGAAAGGTGCACAACCAGAGATTCTATAAGGATTCTGGAATACGAAAATCTAAGAAGATTTCGTATTCCTAGCAAACGATAGCATTACTTCTAAAAAGAAGGCACTAATCGAAATGCTAATAGCAGCAGTGAAGGTGACAGGCGATAGATGGAAGGAAGTGGCCTGCTGGGGTGTCAAAAACACCAGTGCTCAAAGCTAGATCCGCCCACACGATCAGCTTCCAGGAACCAGCAAGTTCGAATAAACACTGGAACGCTCTGAAAAATTGCTCTAAGATGGACTGCTCGAAACGATGACGGATTTCGGTTGCACGAGGAAGGGCACGGTGCGCAACAGCTCTCTCTCCTCTCTTCGTGAATTCTGAAGTCTTAGAAGTCCTCTGAGAGAGAAGAGAGGCTCTAAATTTATATCTACTGATGTGACTGTCCAGATCCGAAATGTGTGCCAAGATATAATGTCAGATCCACAAATCCAGGATCAGTTACGAATCAGTTAGAACGTGGAAAGCCACGAACTGCGCGAGTTGCGCCATTTGAACGAGTTGCGCGCGCGCCTTCAGCGCATACTGGGCGTACTGCGCACACTGCGCGTACTACGTACACTGCGCGTACTGCGCACGCGACGCGTGCGGCGCAACCAGCGCAAGCTGGCGCAACTGGCACAACCCGCGCAACCTGGCGCACCTGCGTAACTCGCACAACCTGGCGCAACCTGGCGTACCTGCGCAACCCGCTCAACCTGGCGTACCTGCGCAACTCGCGCAACCTGGCGCACCTGTGCAACTCGCGCAATCTGGCGCAACCTGGCGCACCTGCGCAACTCCCGCAATCTGGCGCAACCTGGCGCACGCTGTCACGCCCCAGTACCAAAATACGGGGACGGATGTCGGCCAGCTACACCGTATAAGGTACGAATACGTTATACGGCGATGACGGCTGTCAATCTTGCTGGGTATCCTAGCATGCAAGTATCTATAGCCTAAATCTGATCTCATATCCACAGGCAATAACAATGAAATACTAAGCAAGAGAGAGAATCATATGGAAAGCAGGAAATACACATATGAAAATCGAAAAATCTACAGTACAAAATAGTACTGTAGATGAGTATACCTTCCCACAGTTCCTAGCATGGTCGAAAACTGAAGCACATCATCCAAGTCGAGTCTGGAAGATCCACAGGGTCGGTCACAGGCAATCTGAGAACAATTCAGGGTTGGTCAGGCCAACCGTAGCAAGTACCAGAAAGGAAGGCTCAAGGACGGGCGAAGAAAAGCCAGCAGGATAAAGTATGACAGGAATAGCATATAAAAACAGTAAATGAGGGTCACTACCAGAATAAGTCGTTTTAGCGACGCCGAAAGACGTCGCTAAAACGACAATTTCCGTCGCTAAAAATATTTAGCGACGAAATTACCGACGTTTTGGGCTGGTCGCAGAAATGTAAGTCGCTGATCTGCAAAACGTCGCCAAACGTCGCAAGTACCGACGTGTACCGACTTATATATACGTCGGTATATTACCGACGTCTACCGTCATGTCGTCGTTGTATTAGCGACGTGTTTGACGTCGCTACGCGTCGGTAACTTTACCGACGATTACCGTCATGTCGTCGGTGGTTTAGTGACGTGTTCAAAGTCGCTACACGTCGGTAAAATCCTGGGAATTCCTGGGATGATTACCGACGTGCACCGACGTTTACCGACGTCCTCCGACGTATAACGACGTCGGTAAACGTCGGTAACCTGGAAAATATTGCAGATTTACCGACGTTTACCGACGCAAACTTACGTCGATGGACGTCGGTAAACGTCGCTAAATCTGCAAAAAAAATAAAAAAATAAAATACAGAATGTCCATTTCTCCCTGCAGTTTACAAAAAAATAACCATAACTAATATAGGTTACACAATTACAGAATGTCCATTTCTCAGAATATCCATTTCTCAGAATGTTCATTTCTCACTGTACACAGGTTTCAGTCCCTATAACCAAGTCTACAACAATCACACAACAACAAGTATCCAAATAACCAAGTCTACACCAAATATCCAAATAACCAAGTCTACAACAATCACACAACAACAAGTATCCAAATGACCAAGTCTATACCAAATAACAAAGTCTACAACCAAATAACCAATGTCTACACACAACCAACAAACAGAATAGGATCCAAACATCCAAATCTACACAACCAACAAATATCCAAGTCACAAACAAAGAATGAAACAAACACAAACAAACAGTCCTAACTAGGACTACTAGTGTCACGACCCGCACCCACTGTGAGGGTACGAGAACGTAACAACGCCCAGCCTACGCCGCAGTGTCGGCGGCAGAACGCTGTTCTAGGTCATGAACTATAACTAACATAATATAAATGCTCTCCATAAGGAGGCCAACACAGAGGTACAACTCAATCACAATCTAGAGATAGAATATGGCACGATAAAATAGATAAGAGAATTCTCAACCGAGGTACAACAGAAATGAAATACAAGTCTCAATATCTCTACAATATACAAACTCTGAATCAAGAACAACAACTAAACATAAAAGGAAACAGTCTAAACTATCTATACTAAGCAAGGTATCGTCCTCAGCAGCTGCCTGAACCTCCCCTGGGGTCCAGGTCGCGAGTGTCAACTAGGCAAACTCCAAGTAAGGGTGTAGGGTGCCTCATCATCCTCTGTAAAATTTTCAACAGGTCCAGTCAGGACGGGAGCGAGCACAAAACATCTCACGCAGTTCATATCATGTTAGGAAATATAAAGCATGCAATAGAGTAAGGTACATGAAAAGCTGAAAGTAAGAAGTATATGAAAAACAGTAGAGATTTGATAACATGAAATATCTAAATATGATAAATAAGAACTGTAAGCCTACTGTGATTTAGAGTACAATATGGTTATGTAAACGGTCTAGGAAAATGCAATGGTAACTCCATTGTACGTGGATGTACAATAGACATATACAATAGTTATATAATATTGTACAATAGGATTTGATTACATAACCAATTCTACTCCCCCTCCCCAAATCAATACACAAGGATCTACTCCGGTTACGTTATCTTGCACAATAGTGTACAATGTTATACAATAGATGTACAATATTATACAATAGATGTACAATATTATACAATGGATGTACAATGTTATACAATAGATGTACAATATTATACAATAGATGTACAATATTATACAATAGTTGTACAATGGTCTATCCTTGGGACTCATGTGATACTGAGAGTACAATATACACAAGGAGTATACAAAGATATGGGTATTCAATAAATATAATATGTAAGTGAAACGCACATCACAATATGTATTTAGTGAATACAAGGAGATAACATCTCAGAAGAAGATCCGTATAGTACCAATCCGTGATAATGATCGTATCAGCATCAAGTACAGTAATCTAGAGCAAGAATATAAATCCAGACAAGTATGAAACGGTCAGAGAATGTACTCGCCTCGTATCTGAATGTCTGAAGTAAATGTACTGTCCGAGATGAGGTACCTGACTCCTAGTTAAAGCAACACAAGTCAAGATGTACACAGGGAATGATAAATATAATCTACAATGCATCTACATGCTGTCTAGGTCAAACTAGACTAAAGTCAACATTTGGTCAACTCCAGTCAACTAGACTAGTCAAACTAGGTCAACTAGGTCAAATCCTAGCCCAACAAGTCTAATAAGTCTCACTTGGCCTAACCAAGCCTAGTCTAGCAATCACACACCAATCACAAGGCTATACAAGTCAAACACAAGCCATCACATTCAATATTATACATAAGAGAAAGGAAGCTAACATGTAAAGCTATGTGCGTGTGTGAACATGGAGGTGTACATGAAAAGAGAATTCAACACTAGGCCCTATATTACATATATGTATATATAACTATAGGAAAACTCTATTTACCACATTAACACATTTAGCCATGTATAGTATATATATATATATATATATATATATATATATATATATATATATATATAGAAAAAATATATATATATATATATATATATATATATATAGAGAGAGAGAGAGAGAAGAGCATGTGTATGTGTTCATGGGTGTGTGTGTGTGTGTCATGAAAGTGCACAAGAACATGTGTGTGTTATCATGGAATGAGTGTTAGGCAATGTGTGAGTGAGAGTGTCAATGAGTGAGGGTGTGAGGGTTATATAGTGTAGTGTGCATTGTGTGTGGAGTGATAGTGAGGCATGACAATTGTGTAGCAAAGTGCCAATAGGAAGTTAACATTCACATATATGAGTTCTCATGTATCTCTTATTTAGTGAAACAAAACTAAATTCTAGTTTTATTCCTAACAAGGCTACATATATTACATCTATTATTACATTACATTCATGCTTGCATTCATTCATCATTCATTTATTCTCTTGTACCACTATATACACCATACATTACATACTATGGAACCTACATATTCATTACAAGCCATACTTATACATGCTTACATTAGATAGAATACTTACACCTCATACATCATTTATTTAAACATTTACTCATGCTTGCATTCTCTATTTAATTATATAATATATATACATTAACATGGGTTAAAATCAAATAGAACATTATATTACACACAAGGGTGCACAAAATGCATATGCCGAATAGTAACTCCTACTAATAATCAATACTGTACCATCTCAGCATGAATTAAAATCTAGAATTAAAGTATGTTATAGATCTATGTGTTAGCTTTCCGAAACTTCAAACGGATCGTATTTTCGTTTCCGGAAACTCCCGGAATCACGAAAACACCGAGAACGCGTTTGTCTTTCGTACAGCTGACACTCAAATAATTCTCCAGAAAGTTACAGAAAGAATTATGCCTATTAATATTTTTTTTTGGAAAGCTAACTTCAATACGCTTATTTTAAAAAAAACGGGAGATTAAACCGAGCTTTTAGCTAGAAGTTATGATATTTCTAAGTTAGGGCTGAAATTAAAAACGTGGATAAAAATCATGACGGATTTGGGTAGTTTGAGACAAAAGAACACAAGTATATAACATAATATATCAAGAACTCACTCTCTACACTAATATATATATATGAGACACTATAGAACACATCTCCAATACAAAAATATGATATTAAACATGTAATAATTCATTCATACATAACAACAACACATAGTGTGTCCAAATTTAGGATTTTCCCACATGGACACAACCACAACACAAAGGACACTCCTATGACCTCCAAATAGACACAAAATGGACACAAATGGAGATGCAACCATGGGGGTCATTCCTATGGGTTCAAAATAGACCTATATGCATGAGGAAATGAAAAGGAGAAGGGATTTATACCTCCCGGTAGATCGAATCGAAGAGAAGCCTTCCCGGAGCGACACCGACACGTAGAGATTCCAAAAGGACACGAACGAGCTCCGAATCCTCCCAAACTTGGGTAGCTTCCTCCTTGGCTAGAATGGAGAAGGAAAGAAGAAGATTTGGTGGCAAAATAGAAGGATTTGGTGGAGAAATTGCTAGGGATTGCTCTCTAGGAATTTGGGGAAGAACAAGAGAGAGTGTGTGGATGAGAATAATGAAATAAACTTGAGCCTATCCTCTCCCAAAGTGGCTGGCCATATGGGGCTATTTGTCCTATTATGGTAAGGTCCAAAATGCCCCCACTAACCTATTCTATGAGTATTAGGAAAGGGCTAATTGGTTGGGGCTAAATTAGTCATTCTAAAGTCTCTAATCACACTAACCTTATCCATAATAATTAGTCTAACCTCTAACTAAAATATTTCTATCATGTGGACTAAATTTAATATCATGTGGGCCATGCCTAACTAGTGTGTGGGTCCCACTAGAGTCAAACTACCCCCGGGTCCCCGTTTCAAGTCGGATTGAGTTGAAATTCGAACCCGACTCAAATAACCCCAAAATAGTATCATAAATAATAAAATAATATCAAAATAATTCAAAGAGGTCAAATGCAAAAATATCCTTAGGCCAAAAATGACATTAAAATATTATAATCACATAGTTAGGCTCTAGGTCAAACAGTCTCTAAGGTTTCACTAGCAAAACGTCGAAACCACAAGTCATGAATTTAAATAGTTTAAAATAATTTAAAAATTACTAAAAATCATAATATGAAATAAATATTATTAAATAATAATTATAATTATAAAATTTTAAAATTACTCTCATCTGGAAAACTGGATGTTACAACTAGGAATCTGGTGCAGGAGGGGCACCGCCGCAACGAAGGGATAAGAACAACTCATACTCCTCAAGTGAAATCGATACTGATGGAGCAGGCAGTGACGTCGGTGGAGTCGGTGTCGAAGAAGAAGGCGGCGGAGTCGACGACGATGAAGGCGCAACCGGAGGACCAGCACGCTCCAACGCTGTAAGTCGCTGGTGGTATGAATCCATGATAGATAACATTCTATCACTGCTCTGGACCATCGACTCCTGCGCCAATCTCATCCTCTCGACCATGGTCACCTGTCCTGTCTGCAGCTCCTTCACCGTGCGCTTTAACCCTCCAACGGTACGCTCTGTCCTCTCAGTCGTCTCCCTGAGGTCCATAATGCCACGGTCGAGCGCATCCAATCGTACTAGCAGCGCAGGATCGTCCGTAGGGTGCTGAGACTGCTCCTCGATCCGGACCACCTTGGCGGGGGATTAGCCTTCTCCACAACGCCAGCACAAAAAGCATTCCTGTTCCTCCGGTACGGATGATCCTTCGGCAGGAATTGTCGATGACAATCGAAGAAGCACGGCTTGCCTCCGTGTTTCAAACGGAAAGCCTTAGTGCTGTCCATGCAATACGGACATGAAAGACGACCATGCGTGCTCCATCCAGATAACATTCCATAGGCCGGAAAGTCGTTGATGGTCCACATAAGTGCTGCCCGCATCTGGAAATTTTGTTTTCTAGATACATCGTACGTGTTGGAACCTACTTCCCACAGCTGATTCAACTCATCAATCAACGGCTGTAAATACACATCGATGTTCCTTTTCGGATTTTTTGGACCTGGAATAATAACGGTGAGAAACATATACGGAGTCTTCATGCACATCCAAGGCGGTAGATTGTACGGGATGACGATCACAGGCCAACACGAATACTGGGATCCCAAAAGTTCGAATGGGGTAAAACCGTCGGAGCAGAGACCCAATCTGACATTACGCGGATCAGAAGCAAAATCTGGATACTCTCGATCAAAGTGCTTCTATGCTTCACCATCAGATGGGTGATCCAACACTCCTTCGGTATGTTCCCGCTTATGCCAACTCATGTTTTCTGCAGTTTCCTTCACCATAAACAACCGCTGCAACCGCGGTGTCAACGGCAAGTAGTGCATCGAAGAGGTAGGCTTCCTAGCACCGACATACTTTCCTTTACCACATGCCTTATAGCGATCGACACCACAAAATCTGCAGGCGTCTTCATCCTTGTCGTCTTTATAGTACAACATGTACCCGTTGCGACAGGCATCAATTTTTTCGTATCCCATCCAGAGCGATCTAACCATCCTCTTAGACCGGTAGAAGTCTTTAGGTAACTTCGCACCCTCAGGCAATATTTCTATAAGCAACTCCATAAGACGGTTGTAGCAATCTTGCGACATGTTAAAATCGGACTTGATGCTCAACAATCTTGTAACCACCTCCAACGGTGAATGATCCTCACAACCAGGATATAATGGAGTCCTTGCATTCTCCAGCAACTCCATGAACTATGCAGCATCGGGGTTCGGTGCCTCCTCAGGTGCATCATGATCATCCGGATCGAAACTAGGCCCGGCCGCGTCGAAAACCATGTTCACCAACCCATCGTCATAAGGAGCGTTGTTGTGGACATCCACATAAGGCTCGTACTCCGATGCTAAAGACACAAGTTCTCCGTGCTCGTTCCACTGATAGTAATTTGGCGTGAAATCCTTCGAGTATAAATGATACGTGACATCCACTTCTGGATGATATTTCAAGTTGCGACATCTCACACACGGACACTTAATTTTGGTACCGTCCATGTACTGAGGGAACGCCTTGGCAAACTGCAGGAACTGGTGTACACCCTCTATGAATTCATCCCGCACACCGCACATGTCATCAGGATGACGGTTGTACATCCAAGTACGATTCTGCAGATAGTAATTCAGCTCCATAATTCTATAAGATAGATACATCAAGGTAGTGTGATATGCAAGTGTCAAAGCTTTGAAATAGTAGCTCAACCGAGGGATAGAGTTAATTGGAGGAAGTTACTGGAGAAAGTGAAGACCGACATGAACTGATGACGCACGAAAATGAGGGTCTCAAAGCTGGAACAAGTCAAGTTGTGCTTTAGAAAAAGAACTCTTGCAAGCTCTTTGTTTACAAAGCAAGCTATAAATAGAGAATACAGAATAAATAACGAGTTCGTAACTCAAGTATAGAGCATACAAGAGTCGTAAACTCGAGAGATGTTTTGCATTCGTTATATCTTGCTTTGTGCACAAAGAGCTTAACAAGAATAGAACATATCCAAAACACAACTTTACTTGTTACAACTTTGATCTCCAAATTTTCGTTTGTCAGGTCATGCTGTCTACACTTTCCGCAGTATATGTACACATGATATTTTACGTTAAATGGTCAGAGATTATCGGTCATCTTCTTTTCGCATTGCTAACTTTTGTTTCGCGTGTTTGTGCGTGCGGTGGTCAGAGATTATCGCGGCGGTATATCACCCGTGTCTACAATATTTCATATAGGCTGAGTTGTATAAGTCAAGTTTTAGGATATTAGTCTATATATTATGTATAGTCCAACCGAGTCAACTCTAAGCTAAACTAGTCCAACTTGGTCAAACTAGCCATTTCTAAGTTGTATAAGTCAAGTTTTAGGATATTAGTTTATATATACTAGTCTAAACTCTCCCTCCTCTCCAAATACCTGGTACAAGTTAACCCTCCCCCTTTCTTCCACTAGACACACACATACATATACATGGAGTTGTCATAGAGTGTTGAGCGATGTCATTTTATTCTTTTCTTCTTCTTCTTCTTGGGAATTTTGAGTATTGGATCTTGAGACATATATAGCTAGAACTTACGAAGAATGGAGTACCATACTTCAACAAATAGATGTTGACTAATTGGTTCATATACTTAAAATCTCTGGCCATTGGGGATATTGGTAAACTAATATACCTAGATTACCCAAAAGTACACTTACGAACTAGGATAAAATAATTAGTTGTGTACTAAACGTCTCTAAGTGTAGGAATGTTGCAAGGTGAAACAATGTATCAAACACTATATCGAAACCCAAACCCAATATGCAAATCCAAATTAATACAAAAATACACAAGTGTAAGTAGGGGATTAAGTGTACAGAGGTGAAATACATATATATGCATGCTTGGGGGTGGCCACGTGTCCAACAAATGGACACAAAGTGACCAAAACCTCACGAACACACTGTATCAGTGAACACATGGTCGTAATGTGTCTCCGTGTCCATTTTGGACACGAAAAATACCTCAATTAGGGTTAGGGTTTACCTTCAGTCTCCTCGCGGTGGTGGAGGAGGAGGAGGAGGACAAGTTCGGTGGTGGAGGAGGAGGATCTCGCGGTGGAGGAGGAGAAGGGGCTCGCGGTGGTGGAGGAGGAGGATCTCGCGGTGGAGGAGGAGAAGGGGCTAGCCGGAGGGAGGAGAAGGGGCTCACGGTGGAGGAGGAGGATGAGCGGCGCCGGAGGGAAGGGGGTCAGGCTGTCGTCGAGGTCGGGGGAAGAGGGGCGGGAACAAAAAATTTGGTGAGAGGGAGAAATGAAAAATCGAACCGAGGAAACCCTATTAGCAGTAAGTTAGCGACGTCTGTAAATACGTCACAAAGCGTCGACTTTCCTTTAACATTTGGCGACGCCATAAGCTATGCGACGCTAAACGTCGCTGAACCAATAAAACTGGCGACGTTTTCTGACAAATCAACGACGTATCTTATTACTCCAGTCCAGTCACTTTTCATCATCAGCAGTTCGGATTGCCAGACGAGTATATTCTCTGATCTTTTCATGCTTCTTTGGATATGTACTCTTGTTATAGACTAGTATACTTGATGCTGACACGACGTTCACACGGATTAGTACCCTCTGGATCTTTTCATGCGATGTTATCCCCTCGGATACATCGAGTATGTCATGTTTATGTACTTTATCATGGTCATCATGTACTCCATGTATTCACATTTATCTATGTGCACTCATATGTTATTCATGTACACTCATGACCATATGAGCTCCATGTATACAATAGTTGTTATCCATGTGCAATAACAAGGCATACTTTGATCCTTGTGTATTGGTTGGGGACAAGGAGAGTGTAGTTGGTTATGTGATCATTATCTCCAGTAGTTATCCATGTGTATTCCATAGCTGTATCCATGTGCAACCCAAGCTGTTTACATAACCAATTCATGCTCTGATTCACGTAGAAGGTTATATTCTTTATTTATCATATTATATCTCAGTTATATCTTCTCTTTTGTTGATTTCTCTTTACAACGATTCATGTATAGTTTTCTATAGCTTGCTTTATATGTCCATTCCTGATATAAACTGTTGTGAGAGATATGTGCTCGTTCCGTCTTGACTGGGCATGTTGAAAATTTTATAGGTGATGATGAGGAGTACTGTCCTACTTATTATGGCATTGGCTTAGATGACACTGGCGACGTGGACCCACAGGAGGATCCCACAGTCGCTGAGGACTTGCCCATAGTCTAGCTGAGACTTAGTACTTTATTTGTATTTTCTGTTTGAGACTTTATGAGTTGTACTTGAGATTATTTCTGGTGGTTTACATCTAGACCGTTATTGTGACTTTCTTGAGATTCTTCTTCTATCCCATCTTAGTATTGTGATTGAGTTACGTATTATTTTACTCTCTATTCATAGTTATTTAGATTGTGTTAGATATGGTGACTCGGGACAGCGTTCTACCGTCGACACTGCGACGTAGGCTGGGCGTTCGTTACTTCTCGTGCCCTCACACTGGGTGCGGGTCGTGACACGTTTTTAGTGGTGGCCCATGCAGGCCAGTCACAATCACAACTAGTGTGATTCGTAGTGGTACTCGAACTAGAGTATCATTACAGCCTGGAATAGGATATAGGATATAAGTTAAGGTACTCAATCACATTAGGAAAAACTCTTATCAACTCTTGCTGTTAATTGTCTCCTTTTGAAAACAACTGTCCCCCTTTGATGATTTCGCTTCTTTTTCAGTAATTGATTCCTTGTTCGATCTGTCTTCAAGATAGTTAAGGAGACACGATTTCATCTCTCCGGTCCATGCAGGACTAGATTCGCATTAGTACAATGTCGTGGTAGTACGGCAATTTAGTTGTATTACTACGAGCCTGCTATAGAGTATAGGAAGTAAGGTGTTAGAATGAGAGGATACTCGATCACTATTAGAATTTTCTGAGAGATTCCTGGGACGACCCTTGAGAATCTCATGTTGAGCTTCGATTTAAATTTTATTTTCCCTTATTTTTAATCCACTTTCCTCCCTTGATTCTTGTATCTTGTTTGAACTCTTTTCACCAATACCCTTACTTTCTTGTACTTAATAATGGTTAGGAAGATGGCTACACTACTACATACTCATTGGTCAAATACATGGCTAGAAGGATTACATTAAGGATTTGGAATACACGGAGACTTTGACTAAGTTATAAGGGCATTTTTTCCAAAAGGATAATTTAATGATTAGTAGTTTGTAAGTTGGAATATTACCAAGGAAATTTATCTTGAAGATTATAAGTAGTAATCACCGGAGGATTAAAAAAAATTATATTTTGATACTGGAGGAAAATAGCTAGAATCCATATAAATCGATTTCAGGAATTGATGTGATTCATGAATTATTGGATTATGATTATACATCCTTGAACGTATATAGATTGGTTTGATAATGATCAAAAAAAAGGGGTGGCAGTATGAACTATTAAATTGAGTCGTACAAGTTGCGATGTATATGATTATTGAGTTTCAAATTTAAGTGGAAGCAATGATATTAAAATTTTTGGTTTAGAAGATCGGGAAGATATGACAACGATTGTTTTGGAAAAAAAAAACTCTCAAAAATTTGGAATCGTGTCAATTGATTGAGGATTTAAAAATCTATTTAGATTTTGGTTTACGAAGTAGTGAATACATTTCAATGACTTAGAAAGAGAAATTTTGGTTGATAAGTGCGTTGAAATACTGAGTTGTAATGCAAGATTGCCGTGATAAGCTAAGTGTCTATTTTGAGGATTATTTGAGACAAATTGGGAGTTTTTAAAGTTATGAAGTGATATAGAATTTTTATGGATTCATGATTCATTAACTCTGGAGTTTAAAGTTGGATTGAAACGTTAAATTTTGGAAAGGTTAGTAGTAATGTGATAAAAGTTACAATGAGGTTTATGAAAAAGATTTAAATGTTAGTCGTGATTAGATTGGATGGATTAGAGTGAATACAAATTGAGGTATTTATTTTGAAATTTCTTTTTAAAGGAATGTAAAGGTAGGCCACCAAGGTAACCTTAATGAGATAGAAGTGTTCCACACTAATTGTCATATCACTCATGACTATGATAGTAGTATATACTCCAGTGTTGTTAGTTGCCTGCCAAACTATGTGACTGTATCTCAACCTTGACCTACTCAACCTTTCCTCAAACCTAGATCTTTCATTATGACTTTCTAACCGTTTGTATTTGATCGTTCCTTAACAGTATTTGCCTTTAGTACTGTGTCCCTAAATTATTTTACTAGATTCTTAATTAAATTTATTTCATGCTTCAACTTGATTTCCTTTATTCTTGTATTCGTTGTCACCTCTTGAACCCTTACCATGATACTAAAATACTTTCTGACTTAAATTCGAGATCCAACCATGACTCAATTCTTTCGACCCGACATGTGATGGTGTTCTTCTTGTTTCTTTAAATGCTTAACGTTGTACCTTATCTTGATTGCTTGACCAGCTTAGTTAAGGATCTTGGAAAAAATTTTCTTCTTCATCATTACCTCCCTTACTTATACTTGACTACCTTATGTTGCTAATTTAGCCTTAGTTTTGCAAGCTTACCTCTTTTTCGAGCTTCATCATGACATATTTTATTGGGTCGACCCACTAACATATTGTCTAATCAAAACCGGTGTATGATGGTCTGATCAACCTGGTGCACTTTGGTTCGCTTTCATATATTACTCTACGTGGATGAGACTCTAGGGTATCTGTCTCATCCACGACAGTTTGGCAATTCTTCTTGAATTATTTTCGTCGTCTATAAACCACGTATTGTACTCAATAGCATCGTCTTGAACTCTTTTTGCTTTTGTCTTTCACTTATTTCAAAAGACAAGGCACTGTACTTAATAGGTCAACCCAGGGTATCACGTTTAGCTATCTTATCCAAAGAAGGATATTGACTTATTTCTATATTCTCGCAGTATTCTTTAGGATTTCAATAGTTTTGAATTCTAAACCCTTAATCGCGACCAGTCGACTTGGTCATTCTCCTTATCATCTAATGTTTGGAACCTTATCCAATTGAATTAATTCAATTGTGACATGGATTTCAAATCTTGGATACTCGTGCCCAGACTTTAATGACCTCGTTCTCCATCTTGCCAAACCTCGATTCATCCTGTAATTGATCAACTTAGATCATATCGAGACTAAATTTCTTATATATATATATATATATATATATATATATATATATATATATATATATATATATATATATATATATATATATATAGTGTGTGTGTGTGCTTGGATTTCAGTGTTATTGACAGTCGTGCTTTAAACTTTCGATTTTGATCATCTTTAGAATAGTAATGCTTTATGGTTAATTTTAGTTGTTTTTTTTATCACCAGTATTTGTGTAGGACGACAGACTGCCTTACAGCCCGATGATTTATTTATTTTTTCTTATCTTTTCCAGAATGGCACCCATGACCAGAGTTTGTCCCCAGTGCACAGCTGCAATTCTGGATGAGGCCGAGATTGTACTTTTCCCTTCTATTGCTCAGGAGGTGTTAGTAGCCTCACCGGAGAATTTACCTCCATCTTCTATCCTTCAGGAGAGGACTGCAGTTCAGCCGGAGATTGAGGGCCTTCCTTTGCCTCCCAGAGTGGTACCCCATGCCATTCCTGATGGAGCTTATATTTACAGACTTCTTTAGGATGTGCAGGAGGTGCAGAGACTTCAGGCCGAGCTAATGAGAGAGCAGAGTCTCAATTTTCAACTGTTATGGGATTACATGTATTCGAGAGAGGAGCCTAGTCCCAAGAGAGCGAGGTGCAGTTTTTACCCAGAGCCTCAGGAGTACCTAGGTTTTTAGCCTAGATCAGTCTATCCAGTTCAGATTCCTGTCCAGCAGAGACCAGCTGAGCGAATGTCTACCTGTGCCTTCTGTAAGAAGCTTGGGCACGTATGGAAGGACTGTAGGAAGAGACTAGGATTATGCCTATTTTGTGGGTCAGCTGCACACAAGATACGAGACTGTCCTACTACACTTGCCCCTAGTCGAAGCCTACCTCCAGGAGAGAGTTCCAGCTACCAGACCTAGTAGAGGTGAGTTCTTGACCCATATCTTATCCTATCTTGATGATTACTGTACCCGACTATAATGTTTGTATGCTTGATACCGTATGACTACTTTTGATCTAGTATGACCTTAGTAGCTAGACGAGACTCCAGACTGATTACCTGCCATAATCCTGTATGATTTCTTTTCAACTGCATGATTTAGATAAGCTTTCTTAAGACCATGATTGTTGGGGATTTGATGTAGAAGGGTAGGATCATTTTAATTTCGAGGACGAAATTATTTTAAGGAGGGTAGACTTGTAACACCCACTTTTTAAAATTAGGGTATTTTAGTCATTTTAGTCAGTTTAGTCATTTTGTGATTTTCTAGAAATTATTGACTTGTGTTTGATTTAGCTTTTGGTTTAACTTTAGAAAATCCACATTATAGACTAACCATGACATATGATGATTATCTAGCTAATTAGAATTTATTTTATACTTTGGTTTAATTTAGAAGGCCATTTGACCATTTTTAAGCTATTTAATTAATTGGCCTTTTTAGCCTTTTTATTAATGGGCTTAAACTCAACTTAGATAGAGAAAAGGGGCCCATGAACCAACCCTAAACCTAGTAGGAGTAGCCTGGCCGGCCAAAACAGGAAACCCCCCCCCCCTCTATATAAGCATTGCATTAGTATGGACACCCCCTTTACAAAACCCTAGTTTTCAGCTCTCCAAAACCCTAACTTTTTCATCCGACCTCCGTTTTACCTCAAACAAAGTGCATTGTGATCGTGGGAAGGAGGAGAATTTGCTGGAGCATTTCTAGCAAGGAGTTGGAGACGTTTGCTCGGTGGAAACTGGTCGTCTCATCGATCGAGGAATCAGTTTCTTTGGTATTTCAACTCGCAATAGGTAAACACCCGAACACCATAGTTTCTCCTGATTTTTCTTCATGGTAGCATGCATCCAGGTACCCTAGACCCACCCATGAAGTTTGGCTAAGTTTCGTGTCCGTTTAATAGGCGTGTCGGACACGTATCGGATTAGGGTTAAACGTGTTCGATGATTTATCTCATAGAAATCACTTCTATTATTATTGCAATCTAATTTCACGAATTGATAGCCCTAGATGTAGGGATTCCTAAACCCTAGGTTTGCGCATGAGTCGATGCGTATTCGTGTCCAAAACTGGACACGCACGCGCAGCACGGGGACCGCGCGCGTGTCCTGCTGCTGTCGTGTCCGTTCTCGCTGGACACGGCGATTCGACATGAGAAAATTGGTGAGTAGCTAGGGGCCATGAGTGACATGGTGCTCGTAAATTTTGGTGGGGTTTCGTGGAGAATCGAAGGAGAAATCGATGTGGCATCGATTTCGGCATGTCGTGCGCACGTGAGATTGCGGCGTTTGATACGCACGTCGTGCGACTCGGACACATGTCGAGAGACCAGTACAGACATGTGGACGTGTAGCCCTATAGGTGGGCTACGTGTACGAGCAACCACGTGTCCTAATTCGATCTGTGTCGAGCCCTAGGTCGCGTGACACGCGTGCACGAGAACTGGATCTCAGTTTTGATACACACGTATTCAGGACACTTCGTGTCCTATTTTCTTGGACACAATGACACCTGCACCTCATATTCAAACACGTGACACTTTACCAACCTATGGTTTTGAGCATTAGTTGATTTTTCTAATGATTTAAGTCATGTTAGGTTTGTGATTTGAGTATCGGGTTTTCTTCATAATCCCAGTTTACTGTTTCAGTAATTTGAATTTTTCCATCAGATTCGAAGTAATTTTTCCTGTGTAAACCTGACCTACAAATCCTATTTGACCCTATCTAAGAGATACATGTTAGTTTGCTTAATGGGAAAGGGCTGTGATCGAATTTGGGTTTGGTTTTGAGTATCGAGTTAACTTCAGATTTCCAAGTCTCAGTCTTCCTGTACTGTTCAGTAATTGTTCTGTCCCAGTTCAGTTTCGAATGTTAAATTTCTGTATATAAATCAACCTACAGATCCTATAAGACCTACCTAAGAGATTACTTGCTAGTTTGTATCTTGGGAAAGGTTGTATTCGAATTTGGGTTAGCCAAAGAGTACTCGGGTAGGTTCAGTTTTCCTGTTTTTAGTTTTTTCCTTTTTGTTCTATTCCAGTTCAGATTTCAAAGTGAAACCCTGTACAAAACCAAGCATACAGATCCTGCATTTCCTATCTAGGAGTACCTATTAGTTGCATGATGGATAGGCTATGATTCGAGTTGGTTTAGATATAGGGTATTTTGGTTGTACCTAAAAAGGATATCAAAGGAGATAGCTAGATTTCCTATAACTGAGATTTAGAGAGAATAGGGTATGCCTATAGCTGATTTTTGGACTGATTTAGGATTGATTCAGTTCAATGCTAAAGTCCAGTTACATTGGTTTAGTTGAGATGGGTTGATACCAAGTTTAGTTGCCTATTAGATAAGGATTTGTATGTCCAGTTTAGTTAGTTGATAGTTAAATAGTTGGTTGAAGTTAAAGTAGAGATTTACATGTATTGTGATTAGTTTAGGATTAGTTGTTGTAGTTAAAATAGGAAATTGGTTTTCAGATGTGTATATATATGTGTGTTTGGGATAAAATTCAGGGAATAGGCAACTGCAGTAGCAGTAGGCATGCTTATGTGTATGTGTCCAATGTGAGGGTGCCTTGAGTTGAGTAGTGAAGACCTAGAATTGAGATTTACCCTATTTTCTACACTAGAATTTTCCTAAGAAATACCAAGACTAGAGTCTTGGATATGCTAGTCTAAAGTATAGATATTAGATTAGGGTATTATGAGTTAAGTATTGTGAATTACATTTGGTTGTTAGGATTAGGCTTCTTGGACCTAAGATAACACCAACACATACCCAAAATCAACTATAGGACTGGTAGTGACCTAAAAATTGACTTGTAGACTAGTTGACCAAACTTTGACCTAGTTTGACTAGTTTGGTTGACCAAAGTTGACCCAAGGTTGACTTTGACTTAGATTGACCCAAATCATGTAAAATTTGCATTGAAGGCTTTCCTTATGATATTTTAGACTGTATTATGACATGTGGTTGTTTTAAACAGGACCTTATTACTCCAGTCCAGTCACTTTTCATCATCAGCAGTTCGGATTGCCAGACGAGTACATTCTCTGATCTTTTTATGCTTCTTTGGATATGTACTCTTGTTATAGACTAGTATACTTGATGCTGACACGACGTTCACACGGATTAGTACCCTCTGGATCTTTTCATGCGATGTTATCCCTTCGGATACATCGAGTATGTCATGTTCATGTACTTTATCATGGTCATCATGTACTCCATGTATTCACATTTATCCATGTGCACTCATACGTTATTCATGTACACTCATGACCATATGAGCTCCATGTATACAATAGTTGTTATCCATGTGCAATAACATAACATGCTTTGATCCTTGTGTATTGGTTGGGGGAGGGAGAGTGTAGTTGGTTATGTGATCATTATCCCCACTAGTTATCCATGTGCATTCCATAGCTGTATCCATGTGCAACCCAAGCTGTTTACATAACCAATTCATGCTCTGATTCACGTAGAAGGTTATATTCTTTATTTATCATATTATATCTCAGTTATATCTTCTCTCTTGTTGATTTCTCTTTACAGCGATTCATGTATAGTTTTCTATAGCTTGCTTTATATGTCCATTCCTGATATGAACTGTTGTGAGAGATATGTGCTCGTTCCGTCCTAACTGGGCATGTTGAAAATTTTACAGGTGATGATGAGGAGTACTGTCCTACTTATTATGGCATTGGCTTAGATGACACTGGCGACGTGGACCCACAGGAGGATCCCACAGTCGCTGAGGACTTGCCCATAGTCTAGCTGAGACTTAGTACTTTATTTGTATTTTCTGTTTGAGACTTTATGAGTTGTACTTGAGATTATTTCTGGTGGTTTACACCTAGACTTTTATTGTGACTTTCTTGAGATTCTTCTTCTATCCTATCTTAGTATTGTGATTGAGTTACGTATTATTTTACTCTCTATTCATAGTTATTTAGATTGTGTTAGATATGGTGACTCAGGACAGCGTTCTACCGCCGAGAGGCTATGTACTGGAATCTTCAGAGCATCCAACATTGTCTTAGGCATGATGTTGAGTGCTGACCCTGGATCTATCAGAATACGATCAACCTTCATGGAGTCGACATATCCTGTAAAGTAGAGGGGACGGTCATGTCGATTGTCTTCCATTAACATGTCATCTTGTGTGAAGGTAATATTGGGAATTAATTCCAGCACACTGTAACAATGGAAACAAGAGACAGGTTCTGCCTCAGGTTTCTTAAGAAGAGTTAAGCAAGTGTCTGTCTGCATCAAAGCCTCACTTAGTGTTTCTCGAGTCTCTTTAGAGAGGCGTAAGAGCTCAAAGATGGACAGCCTAGCCGGTGTGTTGGCCAGTTGAGCCAGTATGTCAAAGTTATATGGCTTTTCAAGTCCAGAGGGGGATGACTTTTTCAAAACTTTGTCGAAGCGGACTTGTTGTTTGCCTTTATCGGCTACTACCAGTTTAGGAGGAATGGGTTCTACAAACGGTGAGGATGCAGAAAGGATGTCCTCAGTAGAGACAGGTTGCACTGGAGCAGACTCAGAAGAAGAAGCAGGGTTTTCTTGAGTTTCGGGAAATTCCCGTAAATAGGCTTTCCCTGACCTGGTGCCCAGCAGGATTTTCTCTTCAACTATGGGGTCAAAAGATACCATATTGCAGATCTTTGTTTTGCCCTTGGAGCGGTCTTTTTGCTTAGACAAGGAAGGAGCCTCGAAGTCTGCAACAAGGTCAGGATAGATCCACATAATCTCACCATTATCAAGGTATAAGGGGACGAGACCTTCACTCCGTGGAGGAGGGAGATTCTCGATCTTAAGAGTGGCCTTGGGGATAGGGATGACACCATGCTGTACCATCTGTGGCAAAAAGTTACCGAACTGTACTGAGACCATGTTCGCGATAACAATCTTCTCATCTTGCTGGAGAGTGATGACACCGACGTTGACTAGCTCTTGAATCTTGCCTTTGAGCACATAGCATGCCCGAGTAGGATGTCCTATGAACCTGTGATAAATACAGTACTTAGGATGGTCAGTTTTACCGACTTCATCAGGCTTCTTTGGATCAGGAAGTTGCAATTTATTGCTCTTCAGCTGTCACGCCCCAGAACCAGAATACTGGAGAGCGGGGGCAGACATAGCCAGCTACGTATATGAAATGGAATTCATCTCTCTATACGGTCACGGCTGTCTAGATACATGAGGGTTTATCTACAAGCCAACAGTCTTTTAAGGTCATGAACAAGCCTAGTGTCCCAATCACAAGCAAGTAAGTAAAAGTCACAAGATGTATGATCATTAAATATACAATAGTAAGGCGTCCCAAACATTACATATTCAGTTGATCATGAAGCTAGTCGTTACAAAATGTCAGGACTAGCAAGAGTTTAGTCATACATGATCAACCCTAGGATCTGTTAATCATGTTACAGCCCGTAGGCAGACAGTAAGTGCAACCGAGCTAAACAGGTGCTCGTCGGCTAAACGCCTCAAAAGAATATTTTTACAATAGAGTGGGAGAGCCAAAAATAACCCACTCGTTGCCAGGATTCCTTCTAGTGTTCACCATCTGGCAGGAAGGTCGGTAGATCCTCTGGAGCTGCTCCGAAATCTGGCCATACAAAACCAGCTGGGTCAGACCCCAGAAAGAGCAAGTGCCACAAAGGAAGCTTCACTTAAGAACTAAAACCAGCAATCAGCACAAGAAATAAATAAAAGTAAGAACTGGAAATAAAGGAAATACACCAGGATGATATACGACGAGATAACCATGGAACTATTCAGATAACCAGGTTACAACCCGTAAACCAAATAAGGACCGGGGTTGTAACCCTTCGTCTGAACAGAGCTTGGAATTCTCACCATTTATCGGTAAAATAAATACAAGCATTCAGGTCATTCAATAATCTGGAACAGGATCAGGACAAGACTAGACTGGTTAGACTCCATCCAATCACTTCACGGCCAAGCAAGAATTACGGCTTGATACTTAACTAACTAGGGTTGTCACAAGCCTAATTACTAACAAGATGCAGTGAGATTGTTCCACAGCCACAAGCCCTGCAGACCATCCAGGTTACCCGAGTTAAAAGATTAGAGTTGAATTCAGGTGGGTACATTGTCCAGGAAACGAATGTACCCTTAGGTAGCTTGAAGGGTACAACACATGACAGTGTGCTGGAAATGTATCCTACTCGACGGCAGGCTACAGATCCCAAGGCGTGCCCAGGTAACGGGATTACATGTAGCTGGGAAATCTCGTCATGACTAATTTATTAATCTAGTTATTAGCCTTAGTCCATTTTAGTAGGTACTCCTGACCGTGGTACTCAGGAGTCCCATCCTAGACATGATGCAAGACAGGACTGGTTTATTTATACAAACACAATTGCTCACGGTGTCCAGATTAATTGTACAGGTCATATCATGTCAGGTAGCCGTCACAACAGCTATTCGAGATAATCATGTCAGGTTATCATGCAAAGTGTACTTGTCAGGAGTGCACCACGACGGGCCACTATCAGGTCATGTCAGGTTATCATGTCAGGAGTGCACCACTACGGGTCACTATCGCGTTATGCTCAATTACCAATTCCAAACATATTACATAAATTCGTGATTATCAAGTTCATGACAAAAGGCCATACGCTCAGTGCAAAAGTCATACGCTCAGTGCAAAAGGCCATACGCTGACATAAGACCAAGTCAGCCAAAGGCCATACGCTCAGTGCAAAAGTCATACGCTCAGGTCAGGCTACGCTCAAGACAGGCTACGCTCAAGTCAGCGTACGCAAGTCATACGCTTCCAAAAGGCAGCGCATGGGGTCCATACGACTCCTTGTCAAGCAAGCGAGCGTATGCGAGTCATACGCTCCCAAAAGGAAGCGTATGGGGTCCATACGACTCCTTGTCAAGCAAGCGAGCGTATGCGAGTCATACGCTCCCAAAAGGAAGCGTATGGGGTCCATACGACTCCTTGTCAAGCAAGCGAGCGTATGCGAGTCATACGCTCCCAAAAGGAAGCGTATGGGGTCAATTGTGCTGCGCTAAAGAGCGCGCACAGCTCAGTGGCACAAGCTAAAAAGCTCGTGCACTGCTCACTGTCTTCTCCAAATCAACAGAAACTCCATGGTTGAACCCAAAGCTTCAAAAGTCCATAACTTGGTCAAAATAAGTCCAAATTCGACTTTACAAAGTTCTATCTTGGGTGAAATTCAATTCTCTCCAAATCACAAAATGTCAAGTTCTAATGTTGATCACCATGGCCTAATCTAGCTAATGGACAAATAAAAAGTAGTTCTCAAGTGGTGGCAAGGTGCACTTGCCTAGACCTCTCTCTTCTCTCTTTGGTAGGTGAAGGGAGTAAATGAGGAAGAAGAAGATGAATAATGAAGAGAGAGAAAGAAGAAATGGCAATAAATATCAAAAGTGGTGGTAGGTAGGGGGTTTATCCATGGTTCATGATGAACCAAAATAATCCCAACCGAACCAAGCCAACCCGGGCCAAGAATAAACCAAGCCAAGTCATGAAAAAAACTAAACAAGGAATCATGCAATACAAGAATAAATACGTACACGTATTCCAGAAATACGTAATACGAACCACAGGCATTACATCAGCAGACAGTCGAAGATGCTCGCTGTATCATTTTCATCAAAGGAATACTCTACTTTTGGGCGAGGTTCCTTTGGTGGAGGGGCAAAAGGAGTAGAGGTAGACGTGGGTTGAGCCACATTAACAGCCAAGGATTCCTTGTTCTTGAGATTGATATTCAAGGTTTCTTTGTTCTTGCGGTTGTTCTGGCGATTACCGCCACCGGATGTAGAAGATTCATCTCGATCAGGGTTAGACATATGTACCCCCAACTGCTTGAACTTTTTGGCACTCACCTCAGCTGCTTTAGCGTTGACAATGAATGACGGCCAGTCCTGGAACTGTGTTGACCCTGTCCACATGCTAATGATAGGCAACAAGTATGATTTACAAGTGTCTATCGTTACAACCTATGGGATTCCGGGAGGCATTTTAAGTGCTTTTCGGCGAAATCGTTCAATGAAACTCTCAGTAGTTTCATTATGTCTTTGCTTGATCTTATTGAGGGCGGATATAGTCATATCGTTGATACCCTCGTAGAAGCATTCCAGGAACATTTGCTTGAGTCCGACAAATGAAGTGATAGAACCATCAGGCAGGCTGCGGTACCAGTCATATGCCGTGTCGGCTAAGCAACCGACAAAAACTCTAGTAAGAAGAGCATCACTTGGCTGGAGCTGGACAGTCATTACATCAAAGTGGTTAATGAACTGACTCGGAGAAGTGCTGCCGTCAAACAGCATGATCGTAGGAATATTGTACTTTGGAGGGAATGGGACTTCCTTCCATTCAACAGGATAAGGTTGTTTGATTCCCAGCCTCTGCAGACCATCTTTCTCTTTGAAGGCCTCGAACTGAGTTCGTAGAAGTTTTATAGCCTCATTGGCATCTCCCGAGGATGGAAGAGTAATGGGCTGACTTACCGTACTAGGAGGAGGAACAGCATGGTAAGCACTACCCCCAGCCCCTGAATGACTAGGTGTAACTTGAATAGGTATTGAGGCTATAGGAGAGGACGTTACCCCCAGACTTGCATTGAGAGGCACCGACGATGCTATAACTTCAGGATTTGCAGCAGGTGTGGTCGATGGTACTGTATGTTGGGCCACGATGATAGAATGCATACTTGCGACCATTTCTGCCATGGTCTTCAGCTTATCCTCCAGTACAGCTATTCGTTGTTCTTGATTTGCCGAACTAGAAGCATCTGGATCTTCAGTGACAACGTAGGCTGACACTTCTCTGGGCACAGTAGAAGACACTGTCTGTTCAGAGCTTTCACTGTATGCATCATAATCAGAGAAGGAATCATCTCCTGAATAAGAAATAGGGTGATGACCAGAGGGATCTTGGAGAAGATTCCTATGACCGATTGTGTCTCGACTTCGGGATCGGGTATGTCGATATACTCCTTCAGAAGATTCTTGGATTAAATCTAAGTACCGTTGGCTGGGCCTGCGAGGCTTGTCGTATTTGGAGCACTTTCTACCCCCAGTGTCTCGAGAAGCCATGTTGACGGAAGCATACAACATGTCGTCTTCGTCTTCTGACATTGATTCAGAAGTTACAAAATTCAGACGATCGAAGACATATCGTTTTGTTGTCTGGCAACAGCACTTGATGACAACCTTGTGATTACAATGGCATTCAAGTGGTTGACTTGGAGGTGTTGAGATATTGTCCCGTTTTTGCTTGAGGTGCTCTCGGAGGTCAGGAACAATGACAGGACGAGAAGAAGTTTGAGGGACGTATTCTTTGACAATATTCGGAACATGGTTCCGGCTCTTCAGATGTTTTGTTCCATGAGTATACAGGGAAGTACTCACTTCGTTAGCATAGGTGTCAGGATTTTTCATCCTGGAAGTTTGCCTCTGATGCAAGTTCGTCTTCGGCATTGGTTGCTTACATTTCGCCGAAGTTGATGTAGACCGAGGTCTATTGAGATAAACCTGTAGATCAGCAAACTCACCCCCAGGGGTTTCTGTCTGAGACACCAGTAATTTTCCCTGCTTTGAGCGGGACATCCGAAGAGTTGGGAGATCTTGTGCAACTGGAGTAGGCAAGATGCCTCTTTGATCAATGTTCTTCCCTGTAGCAAGGAAAGTTTTTGTACTATTTAGTGTCAAGGCACATTTAGATGGATCTTCTGCAATAAAAACCGGAGAAGACTGAGAAAAGACCAAAGGGTCTTTTCCTTTATTTTGTGACGAAGGGTTGGCTAAAGAGCGTTTCCCTCTGTTGTTTTCCAAGTTTTGGACTGCGGAAGATCGAGAAAAGACCAAAGGGCCTTTCTGTTTATGCTAAAACGGACGAGGAACAGTCAAGAGACTACCCCATGTGGGTTGCGCAAGAGAAGAAGCAACAACTTGCCCCTTGGCCATAGAACAAGCAGGAGGTGCAACTGAAGCTTTGGCAACAGAGGGCTTGAGTTGTGCTCTATTTGAAGGAGAAGTGGATTGCGCAAGAGGGAAAGACTTCGCCATTTACGCCAGAGGAAGAGGAGTTTTTGATTTTGCCAAACCAGCATAGGTTGTGAAATGCGCTGCAGTAAGAGGGGCAGTGCACTGCGTATGGACAGTAGGAGCTCTGGTTTGCGCTTTGGCAGCGCAGGTGATATTTTGCACAAGGATATGAGAGGCTACTGGTTCCTTGGCGGCAGAGATAGCAGGTTGCGCAGATGACTGTGCAGAGGATTGTGCAGAGGTCTTCGGAGTTCACACTGAACAGACCCTGTTCTTGGCAGAGGCCACAGTGCGACGAGTAGCCCCAGAGTTAATCATCGCTTCGTAGGCAGTCTGGTTGACCTTCACAACCAACATCTTCTGCGTCTTTCCGATAGACGCAACGTCACATTGAGTTGTCACTTCCTCGTCAGAGGAGAAAGTCGTCCCCAGCAGAGTCGTCATTTTGTTTACAAAAACAAAAGTCTTTATTTCACAAACTTTATAAGAAGATTACAATTGAATTCTGGGAAAATACAACTATAGGAATCTGATCTGAAGACGATCGCTTTATCCCTTGGACGATGTGAACTTTGAAGACGATAGCCTCTGAAGAATGCAGCAGCACTTGGACAAGAACTCCTGATCTCTGATAATAATAATAATCTGATCCCCTAAATGAAGAGCTTGAAACTCTATTTATAGAGTTCTGGAAATAACTAATTTGTAGTTATTCTGGATTGTGCAGGCTGGATTACGCAGGCATTGGACTGCGCAGGCTACCAGTTGTGCTGACAGTTACTCGATCATGGGCTAGCCGTATTTAGACGCGTGGCATTGTCTGATTGAAATGCGCTTGGTCGTGTACAGGAAGCTGCCACGTGTTGAGCAATTGATGGCATGTAAGCCACGTAATGAATGTCAGTTATCTTGATGGATCGTGCTACTTGAACAGCGCTAGCTTCAGACTGCACTTCCTTCTTGTCACTGGAAAGCTCTGGGATTCAGGCTTGGTCAAACTGTACTGAGGTTAGACTGGCAATTTGTGCTGAAGTTGTACAGATGTTCTCGAGCGTTGTGCTGCACAAGAAACGAACAGACTCCTCATTTTTCGGGCTGTCAGGCTGTCAGAAGATCCGATATTTTGTCAGGTAATGATGGCATTGCCACATCAGCGTAGCGTGCTCTGATGGTAGCGCAGTTCAGCTCGTGCGTTCGGTTTGTAGCACAATCTGTTTCCTGTGCAGTCCATTTTAAGGGTGCGCAGTTGAGAATTCTCTGCCTATTTGATTGATGCAACTTGATTTTTTAGGACATACATCGCCACGCAGGGCGTACCAAGACCAACAGTCATATCCAAGCCACAACGTCAGCGCACTTTATCGCCATCAAAATTACTTGGAGCGTTGATCGCTTGGCGCAGATTTATCTTGACGAGATAGTACGGCTGCACGGAGTTCCAGTATCCATCGTCTCTGATCGGGATTCATGACTCATGTCACGATTATGGAGTAGCCTTCAGTCGGCGCTGGGTACCAAGTTGCAGTTCAGCTCAGCTTACCATCCTCAGACCGACGGCCAAATGGAGCACGTTAATCAGATTCTCGAAGACATGCTACGGCTCTGTGCAATTGACTTCAAATCAAGCTGGGACGTCCACCTACCGCTGGCGAAATTTGCATACAACAATAGCTACCAATCCAGCATCCAAATGGCGCCGTATAAAGCTTTGTACGGCCGGAAGTACAGATCGCCCATTTGCTGGGATGAAGTCGGAGAACGGCAGATACTCGGCCCGGAGCTGGTGGAACAGACTGTGGAAAAGGTCAAGCTAATTCGAGAAAGACTGAAGATTGTACAGAGTCGGCAAAAGAGCTACGCCGACACCCATCGAAGACCGCTTGAGTTCCAGGTGGGCGATCACGTGTTCCTGAAGGTGTCGCCTATGCGAGGAGTTACTCGGTTCGGCACGAAGGGAAAGCTGAGTCCGAGATTCGTTGGGCCGTTCGAAATACTCGAGCGGGTCGCCCCAGTAGCCTATAAAATTGCCCTGCCGCCGGCGCTTGAAGGTGTGCACAATGTCTTCCATGTCTCCCAGCTTCGGAAGTACGTGCACGACCCTAGCCACGTGGTGGATTTTGGCCAGCTGGAGCTAAAGTCTGACTTATCCTACGTTGAAGAGCCGGTTCAAATCTTAGAACGCAAGGATAAGCTACTGCGAAATCGGGCAATCCCTCTCGTTCGCGTACTCTGGAGGAACCATGCGGCAGAAGAGTCGACATGGGAACTCGAGTCAGAGATGAAGGAAAAGTTTCCTTCATTGTTTTCATAGAGGTAGGTTCTGTTCTTAAGTTTCGAGGACGAAACTTTTTCTTAGTTGGTTATGGTGTAGTACCCCGTCCCTACATCGTGCCCCGTTGTTCGTCCACGGGGTGCGCGAGAAAGGAACACTGTCGCTATCGACTCGGTCGGGACCGATAGGTCGGGATCGATCGAATCGATCGAACGGGAACGGTTGAATTAAGATCCATTCCCCGTTATGGAATGGCCTCTTTGGAACCAAGTCCCATATTCAGCGGGCTGCGCCTCAAGGATTGACTCTGCGGCTGAGTCGGAAGAGACCTCCCGTTGCTCTGCTTTTCACGTAGCTTGCGTTGGTTTTGGCTTTGTTTTCTGAATGCATTTTCGTGAATATTTTCGATGGTTTTCATGGCTTATGTTTCGAACTTCGCATTCATATCAAATTTTCTTGAATAACACAGTGTTTTAATCGGTTGCTTGTACGATTTCAGGTGATCGCGTAGGCAACGTCTAGCGCGGCCAACCAGTTTCTCGCCTCAAGTAAAAAACTCAAGGTGAGTGGCTGACCTCCTTCATCTCGACCCTCTGTTTCAAAAATGAGAACTTGGGTAATGGTAATGAAATTGAATGATTCGCTTGGAAAACACAAGTCCTATGTTTGAGAAGAGAAAAGACGAGTTGTGTAGAAAAGAGATAGAATTATTTTAGGCCTACAAAACAATCATGTAAATGAATCAATTACGTAACAAGCAAAACGGTACCCCAAATATACCTTGTTAACCTATCAAGGACATGGACAACTTGTCGACAAGGGCGATGGTTTTTTCGAGCGGCAACCCGGGGCCACGGGACCGACTCGGCCTAGGAAGAAACAGGTTATAGCCGAGCTGGGTAATAGGCAATCGGTAAGACGGGGACTTGCATCGGAGCTCGCTACTTGCGTTGCAAGGGTCCCGTATTACCAGGCTATGTCCAAGATAGCTAGTTAATGCCAGTGACCTCCACATCAAACACTTGATATAAATTGTTATCAACTAACAGGGAAGGTGATGGTAAGTTTTATGTCGCACGGCGCGCTCTACCGGAGGAAATCTTGGTGTAACTTAATGCTTCTTATGAAAATATCTAGGATGGCTAGAAAGACCACTAAAAGTAAGTTGTATGATTTTATCTAAATTCTTGAACCAAATGAGAGCCTGGAAATTAATTAGCCACTCGCCAGTACATGTTGGTTGTACTGATCCTCGCTCTCTCTACAGGTGGGATAGATCGGGAGGAGCGTGCTACGTGAAGGGAGGCAACGCTCGGGTGTTTTGAAGCTTCGTCCGTGCATCGAAACTTGGATCAAACCTTTGAAGACTCTGCAGTTGAAGATCGAAGACAGATGGAGTGACTTCCCACTATCCCAGGTGGTTTTGTAATTTTGGTTGTATAAACAAGGGATGAATGTATGGAATGGCTATCTCGTCGACGTTCATTTTGTAATGGGGTCAGTTTGTAAAAAGCCCGCACGGCGCCCTTGTATCGAGTCTGTAAAAATGATGTTCATTATCAATAAAGCTTAAATTTCCTTCTCTATAATGTGTGTTCAATTTACTCTGCGCATTCTTTTGTTGTTGTGTTTCGGATAACCTTATGACTATGCCTTGTGCGAGCGCAACTTAGGCTTGCACGGCATCATGCCCGGGGGACGACTATCGATTCTACGGAATCGGGGTGTGACATAATGGTATCAGAGCACAACTTTACGTCCTTGGCCTCTAGTATCGAGTTTCTAGTCTCAAATCGTTGGTCTCGTGTCGATGAGATATGTCATTCCATACGAGGGAGTCTGTAATAAGTTTTGTGACTAATATATTTTTACCTTCAAAATCCCAGAAGGTGCGGCGGTGAACGTGGCATCGAACGAAGAAAGTGCTTCGAGCGGCTCGAGTAGCTCGAGGCCCGGAACCTCTAACGATGCCATGGAATGGATGTTGCGCATGCTGGAAGCGCAACAACAATAAGCTCAGGAGAATCAACGCCTGAATGAGCAACATCGACGGAAGACAGAGGCACATCGATGGGAGGTAGAGGCACGCCAGACCCAGTTCGAGGCCCGATTCAATGCATAATTCAAGTTGCAGCAGAAGCAGCTTGATACTCTTCAGCAGATTGTACAGACAGTGGTGGCCAACAATAACAACTCCACGATAACTCCTGCCGTAACCGAGCCTGCGGTCAGACAAAGTGAAGTCGATCCGGAGGCACCCGAGCCTACACATGCAGCACCGAGAAGTTCTAACTTCGACGTGTCAAAATTCACAAAGAGTTGCCGTACTTCCTTCAACGGCACGGAAGATCCCTCCTTGGCGATCGACTGGTTAGAGGAACTGGAAGACAAGTTCGAGCTGCTGGGCATCGAAGAGTCCAAGAAAGTCGCATGCGCTCAACTTCTACTCCGGTCGAACGCGCACGACTGGTGGGCCGTGCAAAAGCGAGCGATCAGACGCGACGACAAGACAGCGGCAATTTTTTGGGCCACCTTTCGCGAGGCGTTCGAGATCGAGTACCTCCCCGAAGCCGTTCGATAAGAGAAGGAAAATGAATTCATGCAGCTAAGGCAAGGAAACATGACGGTACGGCAGTACGCGGCAGAGTTCAACAAGTTAGCCAAGTTTGCTGGAGAATTCCTGCCCTCCCTGGCGAGTCGTGCACAACGGTTCGAAGTGGGCCTACGACCATCTATCTACGCCCATGTATCTGTTCCCAAATACCAAACGATGGAGGAGTCCCTCAACCACGCCCTCCGTCTTGAAAGCCAATACCCTCCAGGTGCTGCCGGCGCTGTGCATACATAAAATCACAAACGCCCTAGCCACGCGGGAGGAAACAACGTGACCAAGCATCCGAACAATGGGCCACAAGACGGGTATCAAGGGCGTAATCGACGGCCTTACTGCAACCGATGTCACCGTCTCGGTCACACGATCGACAACTGCCAGATACCAGAGTATGGATGCTGGAAATGTGGCAAGAGGGGCCACTTTCGTGCTGATTGTCCAACCAGAAGGCCGAACTCAACGGCGCCCCAACAGCACCGTCCAATGGCGCCCCAACAGCACCGTCCAGGGAATCAAGTCCCAGCGCCTCGAGCCCATCAACCTGCGTCGCAAAATAGCCAAGACCGTCGCCCCAATGCCCAGGGCCGCGTCTACGCCATGACTCGCGATGAAGTGCTTGCGTCAGATACGGTCGTGACAGGTATACTTAGTTTCAATAATGTGCCTGCTCGTGTACTATTTGATTCAGGTGCTTCACATAGTTTTATATCGGCGGACTTTGCCGCCGAGCACAAATTTTCGATAATACCATTAGATCTCGACCTTAGCGTAAGCACACCTTCGGACACACCAATACTCACTAATTTAGCTTGTGTCGACGGGATTATCTGTATCGACGGTCAAAAGATCGGTCTTGACGTGATAGTCCTAGACATAAAGGACTTCGATATTATTCTGGGAATGGATTGGCTCGGGCCGTGCAACGCAACAATAGACTGTGCTAGAAAGACGGTCACCTTCCGCATTCCAGGAGTGCCTGAATTCTGCTTTTCGTGTAGTGAGGCGTCATCGACCTGCATGCTGATTGCGGCGATTTCTGCTCGGAGGATGTTGCATTCTGGATACGAAGGCTATTTGGCATCCGTCCGAGACATGCGACAGGATGGTACAAATGCGAATCAGACCGACGTTGTGGCAGAATTCCCCGATGTGTTCCCGGACGAGCTATCCGGCATGCCCCCCGATCGAGAAATCGAGTTCAGCATCGATATATTTTCCGATACTCGACCGATTTCTAAGGCCCCGTACAGAATGGCCCCCGCCGAGCTGAAGGGACTCAAGGTCCAGTTACAAGAGTTACTCGACAGAGGATTTATTCGGCCTAGTGTTTCTCCGTTGGGAGCGCCCCTCTAAATTCTTGAATCAAATGAGAGCCTGAAAATTAATTAGCCACTCGCCAGTTGTCACGCCCCAGAACCAGAATACTGGCAACTTGGGACGGACAAGGCCAGCTACGTATACTAAAGTACTCCGGTACTCCGAAACAACGTATAAGCTGTATAGATGGGGGTTACTACTACAAACCAACAGTCAATCCTAGGTCACATAATCCTAGATATCTCAGTCTCAGACAAGAAGTAAAGTACAAGAATATGATCATCATGCATATAAGACAGTAAAGCGTCCCAAACTATAATATATAGATGATCATGAAGCTAGTAATACAAAATGAAGAACTAGCAAGACTAAGTAATACATGATCAGCTCTAGCTGCAGTCTAGAAATATAACATCATGTCTAAGCCCGTAGGCCAAATGTCAAGTCCAAAACACGAGCTAAACACGTGCTCGGTGGCTAAATGCCTCAAAAGAATATGTACAGAAGAGAGTGGGTAAGAGAAAGAACACCCACTCAAGTCCCCTGGTGCTCCGGGTGGTCACCATCGAGAGGAAGGTCCGGAAGATCCTCGGGCTCCTCAACTAGATCTGGTCAATGCAAAACCAGTGGGGTCAGAACCCCAATAGCAAGTACCACAAAGGAAGCCAAACTTATGAACTAAAACCAGCATGCAATTCATAACATTTCTAAGATAAGGCAGTAAACGAGATTAGAATAGTAAATTGGTACCACAGTGTTTACGAAGGAAACTGTAACATGCAAGTAGGATAGCAAGTAAATAAACTGGACATGTGAGCATATGGTAAAGCCGAGCATGTAGTAGGAAGAATAGCATGTAAGAAAAGACAGGAAGCTAAGTACTACAATAAGATAAACTGAAGCAAGACTAGACTAGACAAGAATGGACTCCATCCATCAATCACGGCCAAGCAATGAGTACGGCTTGATACTTTAGCTAACTAGGGTTGTCACATTCCTAGTTACTAACACATGCAAGTTTGAGAAATCCAAGTCCAGTTACCCGCCTACTACTACCTGAATGATCCGGGCAAAAAGAAAAGAAGTATAACAGACACACTGCAGTAAGATACATGTGTCCTAAAGAGGTGCCCCACTCGACGGTGTGCTGGAAGACTGCTCATCAGGACAGATAGCTCCAAATCCCAAGTATATATATATATATATATATATATATATATATATATATATATATATATATATATATATATATATATAGGGCCAAGATCAAAAGGGATAGCAGGTAACCGGGAAAGTCTCCAATGATCTAGGTAATCAAGCTAGTAGTTTAGTCCTTAACATTTTTCTTGTTGGATTCTAGGTGTGGCAATCCGCAGAATCCATCCTAGACATGAGACATGCAAGACTGGACAAGATAAGCAAGATTGTGCACTACAATAAGCCACAACAAGACATGACAATATCAAGACAAGAGTGCGCTACGACGAGCCACTATCAAGGAGCTAGACATATACTAGAATCAAGAGTGCGCCATGACAGGCCACTATCAAGCAAGCTAGAAAAAGACATGTTCAAGAGTGCACCACGACGGGTCACTATAAAGTAAATATTGGATATGACATAGACTGCAAGGTACAATAAATCTGGGAGGACATGGCAATACATAGTGAGTATAGAGAACATATGAACATTAGCTAGAGTCAAGTGTATATATGGTGTACATTCATTCTCTAAGTATACAAGGTCATTTAATCATGTTAAGAATTTATTATAATCAAAGAAAATATCAAAAACGGACAAAAACGGGCAGAAACGGGCAAAAAGGGCAAAAACAGCCTAACCGGATTATCCGGCGGATTTCTGCAGATTTTTGGCGAATTTTTCGTAGTGTCACAGCAAGTTTTGTGGTGCAAGTTCGGATTTTCCGACGGATTTCCGCGGATTTCCGACGGATTTTCCGAATCGTCACAGAAAGTTGATTTTTGAACTCAAAACTTGTTTCGGCCATAAAAACTTCGTTTTAAATCGAAATTCGGATTTTCAAAAGTCAAAATTGTATAGAATTAAATTTCCTACAACATGGAACTATTAGATTTCACAAATTCAAAGATTTGATAGATCAATATCTCAAAATACTCCAAAACAGGGGTTCTCGGAACACCGAAACGAGTCCCGATTGCCACCAAACTCAAAATCCATGTATACTAGCTAGGTAAGGACCTCATACATGTATATGTGACCAAGATCCATGATGGTAACACTAGTATCACTCTTGATACCAAGTTTTTCTACTAAGTCACTATTGGATTTTAACAGAAAATCAAATCTTGTTTAAATAAATTTTTGGAAACATGCACATATACGAGAATCATCAGGAAAACACATTTAACAAAATGAGTTTAAGAAAATTCTAAGCATTTAATACCAAGGAAAACAAAATGATGGTGAAACACTATTGTTCAAGAATTTGGCAAGATGTACTTGCCTAGGTTAAGCTCCAAGCCTAATCTTCTACTCCACCACCAAGAGGGGCACGAAACCACACTCTAGACCTCGAGGTCAAGCTCTTGGCAAGCTCCAAGGGAAGAGAAAGGAAGAAGGAATGAAGAGAGTGTGAAGAGAATGAAAAGAGAGAGGAGAGAGAAAGTGAAGTGGTTTATATATAAAGGGAGAATTAATCTTAGCCGTTGGATCATGATCCGTGTGAAAATCTAAGTCAATCATGGCCATTCAAACAAAACCAATTATCCATTGGATAATAGAGTGCATCTACACTATTCACGAAAATATCCAAGCACTATTCATGAAAATATCTAAACACTATTCACGAAAATATCCGAAACACTGTTCATGAAAATATCAAAAACCAAAAATATCTAAAGTGTAGAAAACATGTCCGGGCGGTATGCCGTCGGTATACTCCGGTATACCGGCGGTATGCCGATCAAGAAGAAAACCTATAGTTTTGGAAAAAATTTAAAGTATTCCGGAAACCATGAAAATATGAAATACGCTGCAAAATACGTATCCGTATATAAATACCGATACTGTGAGACGAGTCTCACAACTCTCCCCTCCTTAGAAAAATTCTGTCCTCGGATTTTCCTAAAGGTAATCAAAAGCAAGCAAGAAATCCAAGAAAACATGCTATCAGGATCAAGATGGAAAACTCATAAAACATAAAATCCAGCTAGAGTAATGTACAAGACTGTGAAAGCAATTTAAACATACGTAAGCAACAACATCATGTATTCCTACAATCATACTAAAAAGGTAGAACATAGATATACGAAATAAGTATACCTCACGAGCCAAACAGATACGGGTAACGAGCTCGGATATCATCCTCGCGCTCCCAAGTCGACTCGTCCGGTGAGTGATGATTCCAGGAAACACGAACTAATCGGATAGTCCGGTTCTTAAGAATCTTCTCCCTCCGGTCCAAAATGGATATGGGCCTCTCCTCATACGATAGGTCGGTACCAACGACCAGCTCGGAATGATCTAGGATATGGCTCGGATCCGGAACATATCGACGTAGCTGAGATACGTGAAACACGTCATGTACCTCACACAACGACGGTGGAAGAGCAAGGCGATAAGATACATCCCCTACTCGCTCGAGAATATCGAACGGCCCAATAAATCTAGGCTAAGCTTTTCCCGTACGCCAAACCTGATGACACCACGGGTAGGCGAAATCCGAAAAAATACGTGATCGCCGACAGAGAACTCAAGATGGCGTCGATGCTGATCTACCCAATGACGCTGTCGATCCTGAGCTACTCTGAGATGCTCTCTGACCTGCCTGACTACTCCAACTGACTGAGCAATCATCTCTGGACCAAGCAGCTACCTCTCTCCAATGTCATCCCAAGCTAGGGGTGACCTACATCTCCTACCATACAAAGCTTCGAAAGGAGCCATCTGAATGCTCGCCTGGAAGCTATTGTTGTAAGAGAACTCCACCAAATGCAAGTGATCCTCCCAAGAACCACTGAAGTCAAGAATGCATGATCGAAGCATATCCTCCAAGGTCTGAATCGTACGCTCCGACTGACCATCTGTCTGAGGATGGTATGCTGAACTGAAACTCAAACGGGTACCCAGACTCTGCTGAAGACTCTGCCAGAAATGAGAAGTGAATCTGGAATCCCAATCTGAGACTATGCTAACTGGCACCCCATGCAACCTGACAATCTGCCTCATGTACAAGTCGGCCAACTGCTCTGTAGACTGACCAACCCTGAAAGGTAGGAAGTGGGCAACCTTCGTGAGTCGATCCACTATAACCCAAATGGCATCTCTACCAGTCGGGGTTCTAGGAAGACCAGTCACGAAGTCCATGGTAATATGGTCCCACTTCCACTCCGGAATCGGTAAAGACTGAAGAAGTCCGGCCGGTCTCTGGTGCTCAGCCTTGACCTGCTGGCAAACTAAGCATCGAGAGACAAACCGAGCTATCTCCCTCTTCATACCATTCCACCAGAAATACTGACGAATATCTCGGTACATCTTCGTCCCTACAGGATGAACAGAGTACTGAGAACTGTGGGCCTCCGACATAATCTCTTGTCGAATATCTCCACTCGGCACACAAAGACGACTCCTAAATCGGAGTGTCCCATCCTCATGGATGCACAACTCTGCTCTGTGCCCTGCCACACACTCTGCTCTGAGCTGCTGAAGCCTGGCATCCCCTGACTGAGCTGCTCTGATCCTATCCACAATGGTAGACTGAACCTGCAAGCCTGCCATCATAGCTGCCTCGCCAGGTAGCACTACCTCAATGCCCATCTCCTGAAGATCCTCCAGAATGTGACGCTGCTCCGTCAAGAAATAGACCCCGGGTCTCCTGCTCAAAGCGTCTGCAACGACGTTTGCCTTCCCGGGATGATACTGAAGATCAACATCATAATCCTTCAGTAACTCAAGCCACCGCCTCTGCCGCATGTTCAGATCCCTCTGGGTGAACACATACCTCAAGCTCTTATGGTCAGTGAAAATCTCCAATCGATCACCATACAGATAATGCCTCCAGAGCTTGAGGGCAAACACAACTGCGGCCAACTCAAGATCGTGCGTCGGATAGATCTTCTCATGGTCCCGAAGCTGCCGAGACGCATAAGCTATCACTCGACCGTGCTGCATAAGAACACAACCAAGTCCCCGGCCTGACGCATCACAATACACCGTGAACCCACCTGGTCCGATGGGTAATGTCAGAATAGGAGCTGAAATCAAACTCTGCTTGAGTTTCTCAAAAGAAACCTGACAAGCATCTGACCACTCAAAGCACACATCCTTACACGTCAGCCGTGTCAAGGGTGCGGAGATCCTAGCAAAGTTTGCCACAAACCGTTTGTAGTAGCCTGCTAATCCCAGAAAGCTGCGTACATCTGAAGCTGTATGAGGTACTGGCCAACTCTCGATAGCCTCAACCTTCTTGGGGTCCACCTCAACACCACCTCCGGTAATAATGTGACCCAAGAAAGAGACTCGATCGAGCCAAAAATCGTACTTGCTGAACTTCGCGTAAAGCTGATGGTCCCGAAGAATCTGAAGAACCACGCGAAGATGCTGCTCGTGCACTGCCTCAGTCCGACTATAGACCAAGATATCATCAATAAACACTATCACAAACTGGTCTAAGTAGGGCATGAAGATGCGATTCATGAGATCCATGAAGATCGCTGGCGCATTGGTCGCTCCGAAAGGCATAACAAGGAACTCCCAATGGCCATATCGAGATCTAAACGCCGTCTTGGGTATATTCTGCTCTCTGACTCTGATCTGATGGTACCCAGACCGCAAATCGATCTTCGAAAACACAGCCGCTCCACTAAGTTGGTCGAACAAGTCATCTATCCTGGGCAAGGGATACTTGTTCTTCACGGTCACCGCGTTAAGCTGACGATAGTCAATAACCATACGCGATGAACCATCCTTCTTCTTCACAAGAAGGGCTGGAGCTCCCCAAGGCGATCCACTAGGACGAATGAATCCCTTGGTCCTAAGCTCCTCAATAGACTGATACAACACCAACAACTCTGAAGGAGACATCCTGTAGACTCTCGCTGACACTGGCTCTGCTCCCGGAACCAAATCAATATAATACTCAATCTCCCGAACTGGAGGCATACCCGGAAGCTCCTCGGGAAACACATCGGAAAACTCGCAAACTACTCTGGGCAACTGAACCTCCTCGGCTACTGCCATCCACATGACCGCTGGTGAAGACTCCACCTCGCCTCTAGAGAATGAGAACTCCTCCTCATTCGGAACACGAAAGATAACCTTGCCGGCATGGCAATCTATCGAAGCGTGTCGAGCACTCAACCAATCCATACCTAGGACGACATCATAATCGCCCATAGGAAACTCTATCAGCCTAGCGGGAAACTCTCTCCCACATACTATGACTCTACACGAGGCATAGACTCGGTCTACTCCTACTAGACCGTTACCAGTAAGTATATTCATCCTTACAGGTAAAGATTCTGGCTCTACACCAATATGTGTTGCAAATCGTGCAGATATAAACGAATACGAAGCACCAGAATCAAATAAAGCTGAAGCTGAATGAGAGTGAACAAGAATGGTACCTGCGACCACCTCCCCTGCTGCTAGCGCCTCCTCCATAGAAAGCGTGAAAGCCTGACCCTGAACTCTGGTCGCTGGACCCCTCTGCCTCTGAGCCTGAGCCTGAGCATACTGCTGAGGCCTCTGCTGGAACTGCTGAGACTGCGTCGGTAATGGCCTCTGGGCCTGCTGCTGCTGAACCGGCACTGGTGCTCTAAACTGCTGAACTGCTGGCTGGAAGGATGCTGATCCAGCCGAACTCCTCCTGGGACAAGCCCCTATCCTGTGGTCCGGTGCTCCACAAGCTAGGCACAAGCCCTGTGCCCTACGGCACTCTGATAAGACATGTCCTCCCTTCCCGTAATGGGAACAAGCAACTGAAGAAGACTGCCTCTGCTGCTGAGGACGCGGCTGAGACGACTGCTGAAAGGAAGCCGCCGGAACCGGTCCCCTCGGAGATCCAATCGTCAAGGCTCGGACTGCTGGAGCTGGTGCTGACGACTGGGAAGAAGATCCCCTCTGAATGTGAGGCCTCTTCTGACCTCCGACTCTATCAACGATCCTCTGCGAGGTGTACTCATGCCTCCTCGCTGCCCTCATCACTGTATCAAAAGTCTGGAACTCATGCTGCTCAACTGCCAGTATGATCTCCAGATGAAGCCCCTGCTGGAACCTCCTCGCCCGGTCCAACTCGGTCGCCACTAAAGAAGGGGCAAACCGACTGAGCCGGCTAAACTCTGACACATAGCCGTCGACGGTCCTGCTCATCTGCCGCAAGCCAATGAACCTCTGCTGCAGATCATAACGCGACACCGTATCAAAATAGCGAGTCTGAAACCTCTCGCTAAAATCGGCCCAGGCTACTGGTGCCCTAAGAGACACCTCCTGAGCCGCCCACCAGTCGCGGGCCAAATCCAAGAGCTGCAACCTGACAACTGCCACACGCTCCCTAGCCGAAATCCATGCCGCCTCCATAATGGCCTCAGTATCCTGAAGCCATGCATCAGACGCAATAGCATCCTCTGTACCATAGAAGTATGGGGGATGAAGACGCCTGAAGCTGCTCGCAGAATTGTAGACCTGAGCACCACCTCTGTCTAAAGCCGTCTGGACAGAATGGGTGAGAATATCACTCTGACGCTGGTACGACGCCATGAAATCTCTCAGAACATCCACCAGTATATGAACAACACCCTCTGGCTGCTCTGGCTGAACTGGTACTGCTGGCTGAACAGGAGGAACTGGCGACTCTGCCCTTCGGTCCACTCTAGACTCTGCTCCCGAATGCTGAGGATGCTCCTCCTGAACTGGCGAAACTAAGGGATGCTGATCTGCCATCGGCAAAGCCCGAACAGGCCGATCAGAAGGACCAGGAACGGTGCCCCTGAAGTTTAAGGACACAAGGATTAGGTCGAGGGAACAGGAAAGATCAACGATCAAAGCAGATATCAGGTCAAAGATCAGAGGTAAAGAGTAATATTGAGGATATCAATAGCGAAGAATTTATGACTGAGATAACTACCAGCAACCCCCACATATCTGATAAATCAGACCTGCATGGGCCACCACTAAAACCTATGTCACGCCCCAGAACCAGAATACTGGCAAGTTGGGACGGACAAGGCCAGCTACGTATACCAAAGTACTCCGGTACTCCGAAACAACGTATAAGCTGTATAGATGGGGGTTACTACTACAAACCAACAGTCAATCCTAGGTCACATAATCCTAGATATCTCAGTCTCAGACAAAAAATAAAGTACAAGAATATGATCACCATGCATATAAGACAGTAAAGCGTCCCAAACTATAATATATAGATGATCATGAAGCTAGTAATACAAAATGAAGAACTAGCAAGACTAAGTAATATATGATCAGCTCTAGCTACAGTCTTGAAATATAACATCATGTCTAAGCCCGTAGGCCAAATGTCAAGTCCAAAACACGAGCTAAACACGTGCTCGGTGGCTAAACGCCTCAAAAGAATATGTACAGAAGAGAGTGGGTAAGAGAAAGAACACCCACTCAAGTCCCCTGGTGCTCCGGGTGGTCACCATCGAGAGGAAGGTCCGGAAGATCCTCGGGCTCCTCAACTAGATCTGGTCAATACAAAACCAGTGGGGTCAGAACCCCAATAGCAAGTACCACAAAGGAAGCCAAACTTATGAACTAAAACCAGCATGCAATTCATAACATTTCTAAGATAAGGCAGTAAACGAGATTAGAATAGTAAATTGGTACCACAGTGTTTACGAAGGAAACTGTAACATGCAAGTAGGATAGCAAGTAAATAAACTGGACATGTGAGCATATGGTAAAGCCGAACATGTAGTAGGAAGAATAGCATGTAATAAAAGACAGGAAGCTAAGTACTACAATAAGATAAACTGAAGCAAGACTAGACTAGACAAGAATGGACTCCATCCATCAATCACGGCCAAGCAATGAGTACGGCTTGATACTTTAGCTAACTAGGGTTGTCACATTCCTAGTTACTAACACATGCAAGTTTGAGAAATCCAAGTCCAGTTACCCGCCTACTACTACCTGAATGATCCGGGCAAAAAGAAAAGAAGTATAGCAGACACACTGCAGTAAGATACATGTGTCCTAAAGAGGTGCCCCACTCGACGGTGTGCTGGAAGAGTGCTCATCATGACAGATAGCTCCAAATCCCAAGTATATATATATATATAGGGCCAAGATCAAAAGGGATAGCAGGTAACCGGAAAAGTCTCCAATGATCTAGGTAATCAAGCTAGTAGTTTAGTCCTTAACATTTTTCTTGTTGGATTCTAGGTGTGGCAATCCGCAGAATCCATCCTAGACATGAGACATGCAAGACTGGACAAGATAAGCAAGATTGTGCACTACAACAAGCCATAACAAGACATGACAATATCAAGACAAGAGTGCGCTACGACGAGCCACTATCAAGGAGCTAGACATATACTAGAATTAAGAGTGCGCCATGACAGGCCACTATCAAGCAAGCTAGGAAAAGACATGTTCAAGAGTGCACCACGACGGGTCACTATAAAGTAAATATTGGATATGACATAGACTGCAAGGTACAATAAATCTGGGAGGACATGGCAATACATAGTGAGTATAGAGAACATATGAACATTAGCTAGAGTCAAGTGTATATATGGTGTACATTCATTCTCTAAGTATACAAGGTCATCTAATCATGTTAAGAATTTATTACAATCAAAGAAAATATCAAAAACGGACAGAAACGGACAAAAACGGGCAAAAATAGCCTAACCGGATTATCCGGCGGATTTCTGCGGATTTTCGGCGGATTTTCCGTAGTGTCACAGCAAGTTTTGTGGTGCAAGTTCGGATTTTCCGACGGATTTCCGCGGATTTCCGACGGATTTTCCGAACCGTCACAGAAAGTTGATTTTTGAACTCAAAACTTGTTTCGGCCATAAAAACTTCGTTTTAAATCGAAATTCGGATTTTTAAAAGTCAAAATTGCATAGAATTGAATTTCCTACAACATAGAACTATTAGATTTAACAAATTCAAAGATTTGATAGATCAATATCTCAAAATACTCCAAAATAGGGGTTCTCGGAACACCGAAACGAGTCCCGATTGCCACCAAACTCAAAATCCATGTATACTAGCTAGGTAAGGACCTCATACATGTATATGTGACCAAGATCCATGATGGTAACACTAGTATCACTCTTGATACCAAGTTTTTCTACTAAGTCACTATTGGATTTTAACAGAAAATCAAATCTTGTTTAAATGAATTTTTGGAAACATGCACATATACGAGAATCATCAGGAAAACACATTTAACAAAATGAGTTTAGGAAAATTCTAAGCATTTAATACCAAGGAAAACAAAATGATGGTGAAACACTATTGTTCAAGAATTTGGCAAGATGTACTTGCTTAGGTTAAGCTCCAAGCCTAATCTTCTACTCCACCACCAAGAGGGGCACGAAACCACACTCTAGACCTCGAGGTCAAGCTCTTGGCAAGCTCCAAGGGAAGAGAAAGGAAGAAGGAATGAAGAGAGTGTGAAGAGAATGAAAAGAGAGAGGAGAGAGAAAGTGAAGTGGTTTATATATAAAGGGAGAATTAATCTTAGCCGTTGGATCATGATCCGTGTGAAAATCTAAGTCAATCATGGCCATTCAAACAAAACCAATTGTCCATTGGATAATAGAGTGCATCTACACTATTCACGAAAATATCCAAGCACTATTCACGAAAATATCTAAATACTATTCACGAAAATATCCGAAACACTATTCATGAAAATATCAAAAACCGAAAATATCTAAAGTGTAGAAAACATGTCCGGGCGGTATGCCGTCGGTATACTCCGGTATACCGGCGGTATGCCGATCAAGAAGAAAACCTATAGTTTTGGGAAAAATTTAAAGTATTCCGGAAACCATGAAAATATGAAATACGCTGCAAAATACGTATCCGTATATAAATACCGATACTGTGAGACGAGTCTCACACCAGTACATGTTGATTGTACTGATCCTCGCTCTCTCTACAAGTGCGATAGATCGGGAGGAGCGTGCTACATGAAGGGAGGCAACGCTCGGGTGTTTTGAAGCTTCGTCTATGCATCGAAGCTTGGATCAAACCTTTGAAGACTCCGCAGTTGAAGATCGAAGACAGATGGAGCGACTTCCCACCATCCCAGGTGGTTTTGTAATTTTGGTTGTATAAACAAGGAATGAATGAATGGAATGGCTATCTCGTCGACGTTCATTTTGTAATGGAGTCAGTTTGTAAAAAGCCCGCACGGCACCCTTGTATCGAGTCTGTAAAAATGATGTTCATTATCAATAAAGCTTAAATTTTCTTCTCTATAATGTGTGTTCAATTTACTCTGCACATTCTTTTGTTGTTGTGTTTCGGATAACCTTATGACTATGCCTTGTGCGAGCGCAACTTAGGCTTGCACGGCATCACGCCCGAGGGACGACTATCGATTCTACGGAATCGGGGCGTAACAGTTCTACTGCTAAGCTACACTAATCATGGTTATACATTTATAATTTCAATTAATTAAATACAATAAATCCAGGAGAGAGGGCAAGAGCCGTCGATGAGCAAGGGATACTTGCCTAGAGGACTCGGCTAGGTAAGCAAGTCTTCGACGATCGGGATCCAGGCTAGCACGTCCATCGAGATCCTCAGAACACACAATAAACAATTATTAGAATTAAATAATAAAATAATAATAGGAAGCACGGAGGATGGCAGGAGGCTATACCGTGTGGGTCCCGCAAGTAGTGCAGGGATCTGGGACAGAAACCGAGACACACAGATCGATACGGGCACGCAAACCGAGATATGTACGTATATCGAGACGTGTACAAAAATCGAGATGACTCCGATATCGAGACGAACAAGAAACAGAAACGTGCTCGTAAATTAAGACGTGCACATAAATCGAGACGACCCATGGTCCAAAGAGCACGTAAATCGATGCGGCACACAAATCAATGTGTGCATGCAAATCGATGCGGTGCAGAGTCCAATACGGCACACAACCGAGTCGGCACGCAAATCGATACGGGCACGCAAACTGATGTGGCACAAAAATTGAGAGGCACAAAGGCCGAGAAATGAGAAACGAAGCAACACGTAAACCAATGGGGCACGGTGCCCGAGGCAGCGCGGGGCTCGAGGCATCTCGCTGCCCGAGGCAACACACGAATCTAGGTGCACAAAAACCGAGGCTGTACATAATTCGAGGTACACGTGTTCCGAGAAACACGAAGAACGAGAGTGCGCTGCTCGAGGTCGCACACTGCACGAGGCAGCGCACTGATCAAGGCAGCGCGCACACCGAGGATGGCACAGAATACGAGGGCACACATAATAAGGCTGGACGCAGATCGAGGCGACACAAAACTCGAGCAGCGTGGGGCCCAAGGCATCCCGCTGTTCGAGGCAGCGTGCCCCTAGACGCACACAGAACAAGGAAGAGGAGAGAGGAGTGTTCGGGTCATCGCCGGTAGGCTCGAGCCAGGTCGGAATGGAGGAACTTGGCCAGGCGAGTTGAGCTCCTAACCGCGGAGGAAGGATGACAGTAGTAGGCGGTGGCCGGAGAAGAATAAGGGAAGAAACGGTGACGAGGGGGGCACTCGTCGATGGGGAAAGGAGGCGACGCCGGCGGTCGGCCGAGGAAGCTCGCGGCGGCGCTGGAGAAGAGGAGATAGGAAGGCAGGGGAGATGGCGGCCGACGGATATGGGGGTGGCCATGGAGGCGGTGGCTGTGGTGGTGGCCGCAGAAGCAATATTGGTGTTGGTCGTGCAAGTGGTGCTACGACGGTGGAGGCCAGAGATGGAGGCGGTGGTGGCGAGGAAGGCGACGGCGACGATGGGGGTGGTCGCCATGGCGGTGGTGGCTGAAGTGGTGGCGGCCGCTGAAGTTGGGGATGGAGAGAAAGAACTCGGGGAAGAGTGGGGAGGGGACTGGCAAGGGAGAGAAGAAAGGAGAGAGAAAAGAGAGTGAGTTGAGAGGGAGAGAGAGTTAAAGAGTGGGGGAGGAGCTGGTCGTCCAGCAAGAGAGAGAGAGAGTGAAAAGTGAGGGAGGGGCGGCTGAGTGAGCTGAGGGGTGAGTGAGAGTTAGGTTAGGGTTTGGGTAGGTAAGGGGAGGGGTAGGTTAGATTATTTAAATAATTAAATAATAATGATGATGATAGTAACAATAGTAAAAAATAATAATAATAACAAAATGGAAATAGGAATAATCGTGATCAGGAAGTTAACAATGCTAACTCCATAACTAATAAAATTTTAAACAATATGAAATTTTAAAATAACCAAAAATATTAAATACAGTCGGATGCCTATTTTCAAAATAGGGATCTGACACACGCGCGCACCCTGGGCGCGCAATGTGGCCGCACAAGTGGCTCGCGCAACGAGTGCAACTTAAGCGCACTATGCGCCTAGCGACGATGCTAAGTGTAAAGTGTGCCAACAAAATGCCACATTACGCCATGAGCCCATGAGCCCGAGTCCGAGTCCGAGTCGCTAAGCCCCAATGGAAATTAATTTCCTAAGAGCAAAAAGTATGAATGCTTTTCTTGGAGCCTTATCCTTACCTCTTAGTAAAATCACCCACATGGTTCCCTCCTTAGGGTCACCACCCCATGTGCATATCCCAACAATACATACACATATATATGATGAGATAACTCATGGTGCTTTTCCAATGTGGGACTAAACTTTACAAAGCATGTGAGAGCAAGCTCTCTTCATGTCAAGGAGCAAGAGCACCAACAATCCCCCACATATCTCACCATATATATGTGTCTAAGGTTGAGCGTTTCCCACAGTAACTGTCCATTTTGCATTAGGATAGATGTCGCTGACGACTTGAATCTTTCCGCATGAGTTGAATGACAATGTGATACAATAATGGACTATGCCTTAAATTCTGCACCACAATTGTAATTCTTCCCACTCACAAATTATAGTTATATGTGCTTCTGGCTGCACATTAAAGGCCTTGTGCCATCCTGGTTTTAGTGTATAATTTTGGACGTCTATAAGTTTACCCTCAAGAGACGGCCTGATATCTCTTTCCATACACTATAGGTAAGTTCTTTATTAAAGAGACATGGCATGAAGCCTTGCGCTTCCGTGTGGGGCTACGCCGCTATGACATGGCCTAAAGCCGAGGTATTACCCCTATCTGGGAACCTCATCGTAGCGTCATACTACTGCAGCATGAGGTCACAGCCTCTTTGTAGTGCCATTCTACCCAGCATGAAGCCTAAGACTTTCTTGCGGTGTTACGCCGCAACGACATGGCTAGCAAGGCTGAGGCTTTACCCCTACCCGGGTACCTCATCGTGGTGTCGTGCCACTGTAACATGGGGTCATCCTTCCCTTTTGTCACGATCCGCTATCCAAATTGTTGGGCCGGGCCGAGTCATGTCCAGCCTACGCTTGAGATAAAACGTAGTAAGCTGTTCTAAAGACAAACAAGATAAGACCAAAGTGTGCTAACAGTTCTATATGTAATAATGAGTCAGAATATATCCAAACACAAAATTATCTCGTATATAAATATGTTCCAAGTACAAGTCCAAAATGTAAAACTGGATACAGGTCCAGTTACAAAATACATAGTCTAAAATATGACTACTCTCAAAAGTCCCGAGCAACTACACAAACTAGACGAGTTTCTCCGCAGGTACATCCTCGTAAAGTAAAGCCTGATCCTCGTCAGCAACTCCATAATAGGAATCGCATAACAACTCCTCCTCGGTAAGTATACCTACAACATTATCCTGTCAGGACAGGAGCAAGTACTGATTCTAACAAACTAAATATACGAAACATGAAATGAACAGAAGTGTAGGAATCATGGCATATCATAATCTATCATGGCATCATATGTTTGTTTTAAAGTTTAAAATTGTAGCATGTACGTGATCGGTCAATAGATGAAATAGGATGTACAGTGGCACATATCAATTTTTTTATGTGTACATACGTACACATAACGGCATCGGTGTATATCCATACACAGACGCGGGACCAAAACATAGGACAAAGTTGCATATAGAATGTAACAATGCTCGGTAAATACATACGGAGAAGGGGGCATGATCACGTACTCTACTAACAGTTTCCCCTTAACCCATTTTATAACATGTGGGTGATACGAGAACAGTATGAAGCATGGTGGATACTGAGAGCAGTATGAAGCATATGAAATATGGTGATATACGACTTGCAGTTTAAATATTAACATGGTTTATACACAATGCATTATATGCTGTAAATAAAGTTTGTAGAGGTACTTGCCTTTAGCAAAGCAAGGTAGTGATAGAAATGCTATAGAAGTCTGGTGACTCGTCACTGTAGAAATAATACATAAACTTAGTTTTCATACTAAGTTAAACACTAAGACACTAGTTGTGCGACACGACTTTCTGACTGGACACCTAGCCAAATGATGACTTTAGTATAGAAGACCAATGTGGGGTGACATAATACCCAAACTAACTTTCTAGGATCTTTACTCTAGTGTAGGGTGAGGTCCAATACTACAATAACTCAAATCAACACAAAACTTTGTAAGTCGTAACTATTTAATAAATAAATCAGATTGTACACTGTGTTCCAATAATTTTTGAGATAGACAAAAAGCTCAATTATACATAAAATAAAGTGCCAAGTGATCCTTGTTAATTATAGAAATTTATACTAATTTTTCTGGAATTTATAAACCCTCATAAATATTTATTAAAAATTAGCAAACATATGTATCCTGAAAATGAGTTATGTTTTCCTATTTTTATAAAATTCTAAAGGTACTTATTAAATGCTTTAAAAATTATAATAAATTAGCTAAATTAACATTGTATTTAAATACAGTTTTTCTTAGATTTTTACAATATTTAATATATATATATATTCAAAAACAGCAAGTGATAATTTTTGAAAAATAATTAATTAATTATTTAATATTTTGTCCACGTATTCGAAATTGAACCGAAGTCCAGATACGGAACCCAAAGCCATGAATCAAGTCCAATATGACTTGTACAGACTATGAATGTATTAGACACATTTGGGCCCAAAAATCCATGCTAGGTTTGGACACCAAATGGCCATAATTTATAAAATACAGTAATTCAAATATATATATATAAGTATTTTAATAATAATATTTTTTAAAGTGGTATAATATACAAGTCATAAAATTATATAATAAAATAACTTGTAAATTTACACATAATGACATTTTGCACAAAATTGAATTTGAAATATATATACATATACAACAAATACATATATATATATATATATATATATATATATATATATATATATATATATATATATATATATATATATATATATATATATATATATATATATATATATATATATATATATATATATATATATATATATTGTTTTCAAAAATATATATATATATATATATATATATATATATATATATATATATATATATATATTTTTGAAAACAATATATATATATATATATATATATATATATATATATATATATATATATATATATATATATATATATATATGAGTAAGGATAGGCATCCCCACACTTTTTGCATCCCCATGCATCCCCATGTTCACATCCGTTGGATATTCTTTAAGTCATCTAATCTTAACCATTGGTAAATCAGCGGTTAAGATTAGATGACTTAAAGCACCATCCAACGGTGTAAATAGGGGGGATGCTTAGGGATGCAAAAAGTTTGGAGATCTTGAGCCTTCCTCTATATATATATATATATATATATATATATATATATATATATATATATATATATATATATATATATATATATATATATATATATATATATATAGAGGCCTCATATATATATATATAATAAAACAAATAAAATAAAAACAAAACAAAAAAAGAAACAAAAGGGGGGCTCGAACTCGGCCCGCTAGGACAGGGGGTGGGTTTGAGCGCCACTCGGCTGACCAGGGGGCCAGCTCGAGCTTGCTGGTTGGGTTAGGGTTAGGGTTAGGTTAGTTTTATTATGAAATAGAATAATTGGTTTTAAACCCAATAGCAGATTATTAAACCCGTTAACCCATAGTCATGTGTCTTCGTGTCCTGACAGTTAGGGACACGAAGGCACACGAGTCATATGTCCAAAGTGTGTACGACACGAATTTCTTGTGTCCACGTGCACCACTGGGTTCCTTGTCACGAGGCGAGTCCACACACGCGAATACGAGACACGACTCGACACAAAGAAGAAAAGACACGTACGTGTCCGTCGAGCGGTGGCTTTCGGGGGTACTAACGATGGCTGTAGGCATTGGGGTCGGTGGCAAAGGGTGGCGCTGGGTTCGTCTCGCTGAGGTGAACAAGGTGGTGGTGGTGGATCACGACAGCGGTGACTGTAGCAGTAGCGCTGGCAAAGGGCGAACTCCGACGAGCTCGTCGGAGAAGAAGAGGGCTATGGCGTGGCTAGGGTGGTCGGGATGGTCGCCTAAGGTTAGGGTTTAGGTCGGGGGCTATTTATAGGGCTGGGATATGTTTTAGATTAGGGTTTCGGCCAGTAAATTAGAAATTAGGGTTAGGGTTTAGGTCGATGTCGGTGGAGTTAGTCGGGACGAAGGCGGTGATCGGGTGGTCGATTTGCAAAAACCCCCTCCCAACAATAAGTGTTTACAAAAACACACACAGCCTTAGGTTTACGCAAAATCCAATTTGCATAAAGTCCCCCCCCCCCCCCGCTACGTTCTTTGCCAATTGAAATTTGCACAGACAAATCGATTATTATAAACTGCTATAAAACAATTAAATTAATTGCAAAACATATTTAAAATAATTTAATAAATTACAATTTGATATTTTTAGCTTCAAAAATCATTTTTAAAAGTTATTTAAAAATTCTAGAAAATTTTTAATAATTATGATAATTTATTTTAAAGATATAAATACTATTTAAAATTATAAAAATACTATTTAAAATCTAGGGGCTTACACCTTTATAGTGCTGTTTACAACTCTTTAATTTCATTATACATCATTAGGCTACATGCCTATTTGCGGTGCTACGCTGCTATGACTTATCTTGCAAAGCTGAGGCATTACCCCTACATGGGAACCTCATGGTGGAGTCATCCCACTGTAGCATGGAGTTTTACTCCTTGTAGTGATGCACTACAGTGCTTCCTGTAAAGCACACTAGGCATTCACTCTGCCTGAGAACTTATTAAGGCATTTAAGACACCCTCAACACAGGATCCGTTTTTCGCAGAAAATACATAGTAGACAACATTGGTTATGGGTTCGTAACCCTTCCATGTTCCTAAGAACAAGTACCCACTGTTACCTGATAGTTTTCTAGTCAGTGGTCCTCCCTTGAACCAAAGTTAGATGTCTAGTAGATTTTTCTTTGAAATAATAACATAAAACTTTATGGTAGGATTACAAAAATATACTATCAGAATGCCTTCAAGCCCATCTTCCCTGCTGTGTCTGTAAAACCCCTAAATTTCTACTATATTTTTTTATTAAAATTTGTACGAATTTAAAATTTTGTATTGTACGTCGCGTAGTCGTATTGTACGTCGTGCGCAAAATTTCGTTTTGCGTAATTGCTCGACGAATGCGAATATGTGCGAGCGTACATATTTTTAGTAAAACATTTTTCTATTTTTTATATAGTTCAAATAATATATATAATAATTATTTGTATTTTACTTAAAGTTTATTTTATGCAAATATTCCTTGCACATGAGATACATTAACTTGAATTTATATATAATTTCATTTTCAAAATTTATTAATATTAATATTTTATTATTCAAAAAGATATTTAAAAATATTTATTATTTTCAAAATTATTTTTATTGGTATTTTTGGAAAATATATTTGAAATTATTGTGGCAATTTAAATCTCGATTTGATTTTATGGATTCGATTTAAATAGTTTAAATTTAAGGATAGAATTTATATTTAATTTGAGTTGAGATGATCTAGATTTAAATTAGAATTGAATTTAAATTTAGATTTGATTTTATTGAATTATATTTAATAATTGAATTATCTAATTGGGTTTAAATAAATCATAATCCTTATCCAACTGGGAATTTCCACCTCCTATATAAGGAGAGGTACTCATCCACATTATTATTCCAAAATTTCTCCACAACCACAACCAAGAATTCGTGCATCGTGTCCTTTGTTGGCCCAATGATTGTATCATGTTTTTGAATATGGTTAATCTGTTAAGTTTAGCATTTCATTATCACTAATTTTCATACTATCGCTATAGCATTTCTACTTATACTTATACATTTGGTGATATGTGCCTATTGGTTTACTTATTAGTGATATAAGCTTATCTATCTTAAATTTAATCGGGTTGCCAAAATCAAAACTATGTTTTTGATTATGGTCATTCAATTAAGTTTAATCATTATGATATCACTATCATTTATGCTATCACCTTGGCACTTATACTTAAACTAAGCATTGTCCTAATGTGCATTAAACTTATTATACTTGCTACTATGTATATTGCTTTGTTCGTCTAACATGTACATACAGAAAAGCTATAAGAAAGATCAATGTGGACATATGCAATGAAGAAATCATGGTGGGCCAAAGACGACGGATCCCACAAGATTTCTCTGAACCATCCGACGACATCTCCGGAGCCACGCACTCGGGATATCTTTGGACAGCTGCCGCCAAGGGAAAAAGCCAGCACCTATCAAAGAAAGAAGCCAAGCCAAGCCATCATCATTTCAAGACTCTACAGAATCCTGCTCCTACTACAGTATATTTGGAGTCTGTAATGAGTCTTAGGAATTATTTTAAATACAAGAAATAGATGGCAAAATCGAAAGCTAGGGCAGAAAATAACCCAGGACAATCTTCGAAATCCTGGCGGATAATACGGCAGATCTCCGCAAAAATCCGACGGAAGATCCGAATGGTCTCACAGAATACCTTCTGTGAGTGTTCAGATTATCCGGCAGAAAATTGCGAAATTTCGGCAAATTTTCTGCCATATGACCGTTTGCATTCCAACGGTCGAATCTTACGAATGGTTGATCCCAACGGCTCTATTTATAGCCGTTGGACTATACAGGCGGATGATCCGGCGAATTTTCGCAGAAATCCGACGGATGATCCGTCAGCCTGTGAAAGTTGCATTATTGCACTTTCCTTTGCTTTGGTTATAAATAGCCTTGAACCCCTTCATTCAAGGTTGATGCTTTGAGCCTAAAAATTTCTAAACCACCAAAGCCTATCCACAAACAACTCTTAAAGCTTTTATTTGCCATCCACAAATTGTGTTAGAGTTATTGAGTTGAAAAGTAAGATCTTCATCTTATTGTATAAGGAGATCAAAACCTATTGTGAAAGGTTGAAGTTGGAGAGTCTTCGTATCCAAACTCTCGGTTGAAGTTGGAGAGTCTTCGTATCCAAACTATCGGTTAAAGTTGGAGAGTCTTCATATCCAAACTCTCGGTTGAAGTCAGAGAGGCCTTCGGATTAAAGCTCTCGTGTAAGAAGTTGGCGAGTTCTTCGGATCCAAACTTGTGTGTAACTATTTGCTCAAATAGTGGATTAAATCCGGAGAGAGTTCCGGGACTGGATTGCCTCTAGGGAGGATACCAGGATACATCGGGTGTCGGTATTGTTATTGCTTCTTCTCTTGCACTTATATTTTTAAATTGCCAATTAGCTTGTGCTAAGTGCTTGATTAGTTAGCTTGACCCTATTCACCCCCCTCTAGGGTTCTTACATCCTTGTCTTTCTTTGCGTCCATTATTTTCTATTACAAATACAACTATCTCGTCGTATCCGACACCCCGGATACGACGACAATTAAGAAAATCGAAAACCATGTCCCAGTTCTGCCTGCATCGCCTATGCTTCCGCCATAGCTCACCACCACTAGCATCCAACCCTCCATCTACCACCATTCCGACACAACCTCCATCCATCATCATCATCACCACCACCACCACCGTCGCACAGCCCTGGCTTCCTTATCCGGCCACCCTCAACTCTGGATCCCTTCTCCCCACCACGGCCATCCCTGGCCGCAACAGCAACCACTACCACATCGTCACATCACCACCGCCAACATCTGGTGACCCCAAACCTAACCCCAATTATCATCACCATCTGCCACCACCACTCCTTCCTTCCTCCGCCTACCATCGCCCCAGTCAAACCCTCAACCGTCACCACGACCACCCTCGTAACATTCGGCCATCACCACCGTCACCATCACAAAACAAAATAGGAAAACCCTCATACACGCTCAACAAACCCAACTCACCTGCCACCAAGGGTCGCCTTCGTCGAGTTATCGCACACGTCTGACCGGCGCCACCACCACCAAGTCCAGACAAGATACGCGGTCACCGACAAATGCCGCGCCCCAACATAGTCTCCTTGCCGCCAGTGGCCGATCTCCCGTCGTGCCAGCTCGCAGCACCGTCCGGTGCTCCCGAAGTTACCGTCCCAGTGCCTCTGGGTGCCATCGCCTCCTCTCAGGTGGTCGCGCCTTGCCGCGACCTCCTCGAGTTTCCGTCACCGCGCCTCTCTTCTCGAGCACCGGAGACCATTGCGGCCTTCTCCACCACCGGCGCACGAAGAAACCTATCGGTGAGTCTTACTGACCCCTCCTTTCCTTTCATCCTCCATCACCGTTCTCTCAGCTCTTTTTCCTAAATATTCTTTTCCTTCATCACTTTCCTCCAATCCGCAGAAGAGCAGCAGTCAGCTGCAGTTATACTCATTAATTAGTTTTACTTTTCTTTTTCTTAATGTCGTTGTTTGACCATGTGGTTTTATTTCTTGTGAACCTCTATAAAATGTTATTAATTGTATTTTGTCACTACTATTATGATATACAGTAGGTATTTTATAGGTACAATATTATGTTTTGCAAATTACTCTACTAATATTATTATCATCAAAAATCTTTAAAACATTAATTTGAGACAAGCAGATTATTGGGCTTGGGCCATATATAAGTTTCAAACTGGATTTTTAGCAAAAAGAAATGTATTATATTATTTATGACATGTTAAACCTTTGCTCAAATAATTACCTTTGACTAGCCCTAGAATATTTTCTAGATTTTTACTTATTTAAGATTTTGACCAATAAAATGTAGTTTCAAAATCATCATATATATTTTAAAGTATTGTATTTTTACTGAGTAAATCATAGCTTTCAACCTATAACGTTGTTTACTACTCCGAGAAAAAAAAAAACAACATATTTTTCAAAGATTATAAATAGTTTTATTGAATTTTTTAGGAGTTACCCATAATATTTCAACGCATATATTCATGTAGATAGTTTCGAGTTTCTTATAAATATACAAGGTATGAACCTTATAAAAATGTAGACCTATATGAATTATATAAGTTTTGGTATATTTTCTTAAGATAAGTTTTCATATGCATATAAATGATTTTTAGAATTTCAAAGTACGTAGTTGTCTAAAGTATTTTGGAGTAATAAAATATACTTTCTAAAGTATTATAAATATTTTTCTAAAATAGTATATATATTATTATTCCAATATCCTTCGATTATCCTTCTGTCCGTGACTAATCTCATTACTTCTATTCCCTCACCAAATCTAGACTTCTTTATGTCGACCATAACTAACTTGACTATTTTGGGCCAGATAAAACAGTCTGTGCCACCATCAGAGGTCACCTTACATAGTTGTTACACCGAAGTCGCAGTTCGTGCCACCTTGATCATCGCAGCACACCAGGCGTCCTACCAGGCAAGACACCTTGCCATTTGCTGTTTATTTATTTTAGCTCATATTTCATGCATTATTCATTATTTTCTTTATGCAAAATAAACTGTGATACATGGCATAACCTGTTAGAACTTACTGTTCAGTTATATTTCCTGCTATATATTATTTTTCTTACACAATAAACCTAGATTTAAGGGACCACCTTGTGTGTTGCATTCATTGGCCTTGACACGTTGTACCACGAAGTTGTGTGACGCATGTAGAACACGGACGTGTTTGATTGGCTGGCCACCAGTACGTACAAGCCGTGCGATAGGAATAACCGCTAATAGAGGTTGCATGCATAGTTTAACTTAGCGGTTAATAGAGGATTTATGTTATGGATACAACATAATAGGCATTGGGGGGAGAACAGTTCCTTAATGTATGGGTCATATATGCACTGTCCTGATAGCCGATTATCTCCAGTGGGAGGTACGGTCCTGATTGCCAGTTATCCTCAGTGGAAGATACGGTCCTGATTCCTGATATTCTTGATCCAGCCCATGCGTCAAAGGTTTGTTCTTTATTGCATATTCACTATAGTACGGTTAGGTACGCTATTGCATGCCTCCCTTATTTATTTGAGCAATATTTATTCAGTTTATATGGCATGATATTATGTGTCTTGTTACGTCCCTCTGAGGACATGGTTATCTCGTCAGGTGTGTGCTATTGTCTTTCGTAGGTGTTCTAGCTCTAGCCGTGATCATCGCTATTTCTTCGAGGATGATTGTATTTGGATCGTCTTCGCTTCGCTCGCCAAAAATTATTCTTTTGTATATCATGTATTTTTTTATTTTGTTGGTAGTGGATTTGTCTTCGCCCAACATATTGTATCAAGACAATTCATTATCATTATATAATATATTTTATTCTTGTGGATGAGATTAGTTATGGTTCTACTGTATTTTACAGCTTATGTATATTTATTATATGGCTGGCATGTCTACGTTCCTAGTCCTACGTATTTTGGGACTGGGGCGTTACATATTTTTGTGGTGGTCCATGCAGGTCAAGATAAATTATTTGGTTACTTTACCGTACCAAGCAAGTCTGCGAATAGGATTAGAAGTCTAAGATCTCATCCACATACTTGACATCCTTCCTCGATTCCATATTCGAACTACAGTTCGACTCATCGATTTCATCTTGCTTGATTCCTCCTATCATTATTCTTATCTTCCCTTTGTGTTTGCTAAAGATTGAACCTACTAGTTAGATATCCAAAAACACCATTAGTTTAATTCTTTTAAGTTGGGTATAATGCCTTGTGACCTAGCAATCCCCCGAGCCTTATGACCTATATTCACAAGTTCACTTAGATTCTAGAATTTAGAGGACCCTAACCCATCTAGCCACCCAAAGACTTGGACAAGAAGACTATAGGATGACTGTATGAAGACCATCACATGACATGACTTATATCCTTAGAAGTTCGAAACAAATTCTACTTTCTTCCAATCTTAGTCTCCCGTGCCTATATTTTTACCACCTTGACTAATGTTGCTACTATAATCTAGTTTTGCAAACTCGTCCATTTATCGAGTTTGTTCATGACTTATGCTATTGAGCGCGCTCACTAACATATTGTCTAATCAGAACCGGTGCATGATGGTTTGATCAACCGAGTGCACTTTGGTTCGCTTTTGTCTACTATTCTACGTGGATGGAACATAATTAAACTTGTCCTCTAGAATTCCATCCACGAATGCCTTGACAATTCTTTTGAAATTATTCGGTCGCCTTTGAATCACGTATTCGTATTCAATAGCGCCTCCTTCGAACTCTATATTGCTTTCGCCTTCACCTATTTTAGAAGGACGAAGGCATTATACTAGAACTTCCTCTAGCCTTCCTATCGATTATGATCATACCGTATTATTTTCTATGATCTAGATCACGATTTCTTACGACATGATTTTGTCATTGTTTGTTCCCCATCGATACCCCCTTGTGTCTTCTCACCCCTACAAAATTCTTAATTTCGAGGACGAAATTCTTTTAAGTTGGGTAGGATGTAAAACCCCTAAACTTCTACTATATTTTTTTATTAAGTTTTGTACGGATTTAAAATTTTGTATTGTACGTCGCGTAGTCGTATTGGATATAAAACCCCTAAATTTTTACTATATTTTTTTTATTAAAATTTGTACGGATTTAAAATTTTGTATTGTACGTCGCGTAGTCGTATTGTACGTCGTGCACGAAATTTCGTTTTGCGTAATTGCTCGACGAATGCGAATATGTGCGAGCGTAAATATTTTTAGTAAAATATTTTTCTATTTTTTTATATAGTTCAAATAATATATATAATAATTATTTGTATTTTACTTAAAGTTTATTTTATGCAAATATTCCTTGCACATGAGATACATTAATTTAAATTTATATATAATTTTATTTTCAAAATTTATTAATATTAATATTTTATTATTCAAAAAGATATTTAAAAATATTTATTATTTTTGAAATTATTATTATTGGTATTTTTGGAAAATATATTTGAAATTATTGTGGCAATTTAAATCTCGATTTGATTTTATGGATTCGATTTAAATAGTTTAAATTTAAGGATAGAATTTATATTTAATTTGAGTTGAGATGATCTAGATTTAAATTAGAATTGAATTTGAATTTAGATTTGATTTTATTGAATTATATTTAATAATTGAATTATCTAATTGGGTTTAAATAAATCATAATCCTTATCCAACTGGGAATTCCTACCTCCTATATAAGGAGAGGTACTCATCCACATTATTATTCCAAAATTTCTCCACAACCACAACCAAGAATTCGTGTATCGTGTCCTTGTCCTTCTTCACGTCCATTATTTTCTATTACAAATACAACTATCTCGCCGTATCCGACACCCCAGATACGACGACAATTAAGAAAATCGAAAACCATATCCCAGTTCTGCCTGCATCGCCTACGCTTCCGCCATAGCTAGCCACCACTAGCGTCCAACCCTCCATCTACCACCATTCCGACACAACCTCCATCCATCATCATCATCACCACCACCACCACCGTCGCACAGCCCTGGCTTCCTGTCACACCCCACTCCCGTAAGAGCGATCGTCCTCGCTAAGGTGTGATGCCGCACGAGCCTAGATTGCTCTCGTGCAAGGCAGTTTTATAACGGCCGATTACATCGGTGGCGACGGGGTCGTCGCACAGAAGTTCCAAGCAGAAATATTGAACATTGCAGCAGAAATTTAGAACAAACACACATGAACACAAGTCATTCAAAAGAATCTCTTTATTGATATTGAATACAAGATTACATTTATGGGCGCAAGGCCAAATTACAAGTCTTTCGCGCTCACTTTTCGCTCATTTACAAGTCACTCTGCTCTCTCTCATCTCTCGATTACAATGCTTGAGCCAGCGGAAGCTTCGGAAGGCGATGTCCATACATTATGTCTTGTATAAGTCTTCAATCCACGCGGCCGCACGCTTCGAATCGCCAAGGAACTTCGTGCCTCGACGCATCCAAGCGAGCTCCGTGCCACGAGCTTCTACCCGTGCCCGTACATGAACACTGCATGGGTGTCAGTACTCAACTGTACTGGTGGAGTGAGCTCCTCGCCCACCCATACAAAACCGACACGTTCATTTACTTTGTGCAGCTTAAATTCCCTTTTTATTCTTGATTGTCTTGCTAGTCTTGCCTTAGGATCAGTTTTAAGACTTGACGTCTAACCAACTCGTTATGCGATGACATAGTCGTGCTATCATGTTAACGTGTATTTCGATCGAGGCAGTGCCTCGTCGTGCATGTACTTGACCAAACTTGAACTCGGGACGACAGGGTCGTGCCATACTCTATTCGTAACTTAACATGTTCGAGTCAGTGCTTCGCCGGGGAGCAACTCATGCGAACTCGACCGTGCCAAGACTTTCAATACTTCCACGTGCCTCTAGACCAAGCTTAGACTTGTCCGTGCTTCAAGATAAAGTCGTGCCTAACAACTCCCTGACTTAGCAATGCCGATACGTGAAAGCCAATACGCGAATGCCAATACTTGATACGCGAAAGCCTTGCTTAGTGCCGTGTTAGTGTCTTGCTGACATAAGCTATAACTCATTCCTCCTGTGCTGATACAAGACTAGCACTAACGGGATTACATCTTGCTGACTTGATACATGTCGTGCTAGACTGTCTCATGATTCGACCGATGCCGTGCTAGTACTTGACGCTATCCAAAGACAAACACGCGGATTGTTGCTCTTGCCGACACATCTACATGAGTGGTCACTAGCAATGTCAAGCTATCTTGGACACGGCTCGGCGGGGGTATCGGGCTGCCCTTCCAATGGAAAGCTAGCCCCGGAAGCGCCGATACCCCCATACGGTTATCCGGCATCCTGCTTTGAGCCGCACTCGCTTCCTCCGGGCCGAATGATCCCGGCGCCCCGGCAATCATTCGAGAAGACTACACCTTGTCGATAAGTTGTCCAATGACCAATGCAAGTCTCAACTCGATCTATCCAGTCCTTCCTTAATATGACCATGCTTTCCTTCTATATGTCGAGACTCCCAAGCCGCGGGACCGATCTCGTGTGTTTCCTTTTAAGACATAGCGAGACTCCCAAGCCGCGGGACCGATCTCGTGTGCGAGACTTATCAAGACTAAGCGAGACTCCCAAGCCGCGGGACCGATCTCGACGACAACCAGTCGCGTGGACTTCCATTGCTCGTGGCAAGTTTTTCACTAAACCGACCGTAGCTCGTGCCTTAAACAGACCTGGTTCTCTAGGCGATACTAACGCTCAAGTCATATGCTTTATACGACGAGCCTTGTTCTCAAGGGACTACGCGACTTGACAACCGCAAATAGAGCGGGACAGTGCTAGAATTGGCTTCGATAGCCCAGCATAACTCTTGTCTAACTTATTCGGGCAGCGACTCGACGAGCAAAGGCTACGTCGAGCTTCGCATCGAGGGAACGTCCTACGTACGGGGTCGACTTGAACGACCAAGTTCTCGGGTGCCTAGACTTAAGCCAACGAGCCGTGCAAGACGACTTAACTCACGGGACATGCGAAGGCTATGCCAAGCCTTGGACGACGGGACCGTGCATGCTCTATCAAGCATTCACGCGGGCGACGCCTATGACTTAGGTCAGCACAAGCGTTGGGGCAAAAACGATGAGACCGTGCATGCTTTTCAAGCATTCAAGCGGGCGACGCCTATGACTTAGGCTTATTCGAGTGTCGGGACAACTTAGCAACTTAAGCCAACTTCCTTCTCCCAAGCCACGGGATCGAAGGATCGAGTGTCATTTGAAAGCACGCTGAGCCGACTTCTATGAAGATCGTGGGACCATTTTCCATGTTCTAAGACATTCCGACGGGTCAGGATTATTCCCTTAGCTATGTGCGTTCGTAGCTTTTATATTAGCCTACTTGTGCAAGTTGAAAACATGCATATTATTATGTGAAGGCTAAGATGAGGCAAGTTCACCGAAACTACCCCACCTGTGCGAGGAGTCGCCTCGACCGAGCGAGCCTTCAAGTAGCCGTTGCAAGGCTAAGTCCGAACGCCGTCGGCGCTTCGATTCCTCCGATTGACTTTGCGGGACGGGGCACTACACTTCCTCACCCGGCCACCCTCAACTCTGGAGCCCTTCTCCCCACCACGGCCATCCCTAGCCGTAACAGCAACCACCACCACATCGTCACATCACCACCGCCAACATCTGGCGACCCCAAACCGAACCCCAATTATCATCACCATCTGCCACCACCACTCCTTCCTCCCTCCGCCTACCATCGCCCAAGTCAAACCCTCCACCATCACCACGACCACCCTCGTAACATTCGGCCATCACCACCGTCACCATCATAAAATAAAATAGGAAAACCCTCACACACGCTCAACAAACCCAACTCACCTGCCACCAAGGGTCGCCTTCGTCGAGTTATCGCACACGTCTGACCGGCGCCACCACCACCAAGTCCAGACAAGATACGCCGTAACCGACGAATGCCGCACCCCACCATAGTCTCCTTGCCGCCAGTGGCCGATCTCCCGTCGTGCCAGCTCGCAGCACCGTCCGGTGCTCCCGAAGTTACCGTCCCAGTGCCTCTGGGTGCCGTCGCCTCCTCTCAGGTGGCCGCGCCTTTTCGCGACCTCCTCAAGTTTCCGTCACCGCGCCTCCCTCCTCGAGCACCGGAGACCATTGCGGCCTTCTCCACCACCGGCGCACGAAGAAACCTATCGGTGAGTCTTACTGACCCCTCCTTCCCTTTCATCCTCCATCATCGTTCTCTCAGCTCTTTTTTCTAAATATTCTTTTCCTTCATCATTTTCCTCCAATCCGCAGAAGAGCAGCAGTCAGCTGCAGTTATACTCATTAATTAGTTTTACTTTTCTTTTTCTTAATGTTGTTGTTTGACCATGTGGTTTTATTTCTTGTGAACCTCTATAAAATGTTATTAATTGTATTTTGTCACTACTATTATGATATACAGTAGGTATTTTATAGGTACAATATTATGTTTTGCAAATTACTCTACTAATATTATTATCATCAAAAATCTTTAAAACATTAATTGAGACAAGCAGATTATTGGGCTTGGGCCATATATAAGTTTCAAACTGGATTTTTAGCAAAAAGAAATGTATTATATTATTTATGACATGTTAAAGCTTTTCCCAAATAATTACCTTTGACTAGCCCTAGAATATTTTCTAGATTTTTATTTATTTAAGATTTTGACCAATAAAATGTAGTTTCAAAATCATCATATATATTTTAAAGTATTATATTTTTACTGAGTAAATCATAGCTTTCAACCTAAAACGTTGTTTACTACTCCGAGGAAAAAAAAAACAACATATTTTTCAAACATTATAAATAGTTTTATTGAATTTTTTAGTAGTTACCCATAATATTTCAACGCATATATTCATGTAGATAGTTTCGAGTTTCTTATAAATATACAAGGTATGAACCTTATAAAAATGTAGACCTATATGAATTATATAAGTTTTGGTATATTTTCTTAAGATAAGTTTTCATATGCATATAAATGATTTTTAGAATTTCAAAGTACGTAGTTGTCTAAAGTATTTTGGAGTAATAAAATATACTTTCTAAAGTATTATAAATATTTTTCTAAAATAGTATATATTATTATTCCAATATCTTTCGATTATCCTTCTGTCCGTGACTAATCTCATTACTTCTATTCCCTCATCAAATCTAGACTTCTTTATGTCGACCATAACTAACTTGACTATTTTGGGCCCGATAAAACTGTCTGTGCCACCATCAGAGGTCACCTTACATAGTTGTTACATCGAAGTCGCAGTTCGTGCCACCTTGATCATCGCAGCACACCAGGCGTCCTACCAGGCAAGACACCTTGCCATTTGCTGTTTATTTATTTTAGCTCACATTTTATGTATTATTCATTATTTTCTTTATGCAAAATAAACTGTGATACATGGCATAACCTGTTAGAACTTACTGTTCAGTTATATTTCCTGCTATATATTATTTTTCTTACACAATAAACCTAGATTTAAGGGACCACCTTGTGTGTTGTATTCATTGGCCTTGACACGTTGTACCACGAAGTTGTGTGTCGCATGTAGAGCACGGACGTGTTTGATTGGCTGGCCACCAGTACGTACAAGCCGTGCGATAGGAATAACCGCTAATAGAGGTTGTATGCTTAGTTTGACTTAGCGGTTAATAGAGGATTTATGTTGTGGATACAACATAATAGGCATTGGGGGGAGAACAGTTCCTTAATGTATGGGTCATATATGCACTGCCCTGATAGCCGGTTATCTCCAGTGGGAGGTACGGTCCTGATTGCCGGTTATCTTCAGTGGGAGATACGGTCCTGATTCCTGATATTTCTGATCCGGCCCATGCGTCAAAGGTTTATTCTTTATTGCATATTCACTATAGTACGGTTAGGTACCCTATTGCATGCCTCTCTTATTTATTTAAGCAATATTTATTCAGTTTATATGGCATAATATTATGTGTCTTGTTACGTCCCTCTGAGGACCTAGTTATCTCACCAGGTGTGTGCTATTATCTTTCGCAGGTGCTCTTGCTCTAGCCGTGATCATCGCTATTTCTTCGAGGATGATTGCATTTGGATCGTCTTCGCTTCGCTCGCCAAAAATCATTCTTTTGTATATCATGTATTTCTTTTATTTTGTTGGTAGTGGATTTGTCTCCGCCCAACATATTGTATCAAGATAATTTATTATCATTATATGATATCTTTTATTCTTGTGGATGAGATTAATTATTGTTCTACTGTATTTTACAGCTTATGTATATTTATTATACGGCTGGCATGTCTACGTTCCTAGTCCTACGTATTTTAGGACTGGGGCGTTACAGTGTCTTCAACCAGCTGACGCTTGAGGCCCTTCGTGAACGGATCTGCCAGGTTCTCCTGACTCCGAACATCGATTACTACAATGACACCTCTCTTGATGAGATCGTTCACTGCCCTGTGCTTTAACCGCACAGTTCTCTTCTTTCCGTTGAAGAGATCATTTGATGCCACCGCCGCAGTCACCTGGTTGTCGCAGTATATCAGAATTGCCGGTATCTGCACTCCAACTACTGGAAGATCATACATGAACTCCCGAAGCCATTCTGCTTCATCTGCTGCGGTATCAAGTGCAAAGAACTCAGATTCCATAGAAGACCGCGAGAGCATAGTCTGCTTCTTCGACTTCCACGATATAGCAGCTCTACCCATTGTGAAAATGAATCCACCAGTGGACCTCTCGCTCACCAACTCTGAGCACAAGCTGGCATCACTGAAGCCTTCTACTACCGGCGGCTCTCCGCTGAAGTGCAGTGCATATGTCTGAGTCTTCTTGAGATATCTCATAACACGCTTCACAGCTTTCCAGTGTTCAGCGCCTGGATGCTTGTGAATCGACTCAGCATTTCCACAGCGAAAGTTATGTCAGGCCTAGTTGCAGTAGTGGCGTACATCAAACTCCCGATGATGCTAGCGTACTCCAATTGCCTGACGCTTTCCTTCGAGTTTGGCTCCAGCTTCTGATCACTTCGGTACGGCGTATCAATAATAGAAAGATCATGATACCCGTATCGAGGGAGCATCTTCTCAATGTAATGAGATTGTGACAGTGCCAATCCAGTGTCTGTCCGGATGATCTTGAGTCCCAAGATAACGTCAGCATCCCCCAAGTCCTTCATACTGAACTTTGTCGAGAGAAAATTCTTTGTCTCAGTGACATAGCTTATATCCGTACCTAGGATTAGCTTGTCGTCCACGTACAGACAAACGATGACTCCTCTTCCGTCAGCAAATTTAGTATAGACACACTTGTCTGTTTTGCTGACCCTGTAGCCGTTTGACCTTAGAACTTTGTCAAACTTCTCATGCCATATTTTGGGTGCTTGCTTTAAGCCGTATAGAGATTTTACCAACTTGCAGACTTTGTCTTCTAGGCCTCTGATAACAAATCCTTCTGGCTGTTGCATATAAATCTCCTCGGTCAGCTCGTCATTCAGGAATGCTGTTTTTACATCCATCTGGTGTATCACCAGTTTGTGTATTGCCGCAAGGGCAATTAACAATCTGATGGTTGTCATCCGTGCTACTAGAGCATATGTGTCAAAGTAGTCGATCCCCTGCTTTTGAGAAAACCCCTTGGCCACTAGCCTGGCCTTGAACTTGTCAATGGTTCCATCAGCTTTCATCTTCTTCTTGAAGATCCACTTGCATCCGAAGGATTTTGCTCATTTGGGTAAATCAACTAACACCCATGTGTTATTGGAGGTAATTGAGTCAACTTTATTGTCTATTGCCTCCTTCCAGAAGACAGCATCTCTGGTCTTTATCGCCTCATCATAGGTAAGTGGATTTGCTTCCACATGATAGATGACGAAGTCATCTCCGAAGCTCTTCGGCCTCCTTGCTCGCTTCGTCGACGGCTCAGCGAGTTCTGGTTCAATTGTTGTTTCTCTACCAATAACTTCATCTTGGACTACTGGCTCATACGAGATCTCAGTCTCATTTGCACTTACATCATTCTCCGGAATATCTGGAAGAACAATTTTTATCTCTTGCAAACTTGTCTTCAAAATATTCAGCATCGCGAGATTCGATGATATGATTTGACTCAATATCAAGAAATCTTCGAGCATTACTCTTCTCGGCATACCCCAAGAAGATTGCCTTCGTAGTCGTTGTCCCCAGCTTCTGAATATTCAGATCTGGGAGCTTCACATAAGTCAGACACCCCCACACTCGAATGACATTCAAGTTAGGTCTGACTTTGAACCAGAGTTCATAAGGAGTTATGTCAGAAGTTGCATAAGGCACTCTATTCAGAATAAAAGTGGCCGTTAATGCAGCTTCTCCCAAATAGCATTTTGGAAGACCTGCAGTTAGCAGCATTGAGTTCATCATTTCTGTCAACGTTCGGTTCTTCCTCTCTGCTACTCCGTTAGATTGAGGAGAATACGGAGCAGTAGTCTCGCAGATGATTCCATGTTCTTTGCAGAATGATGCGAATTCATGAGACCGATATTCTCCGCCTCGATCACTTCTCAACCTCTTGAGTTGTTGTCAAGTTTGTCGTTCAACTTCGGCCCTGAACTCCTTGAACTTCTCGAACACTTCGTCTTTAGATTTGAGCAAGTAGACGAATGCGTGTTTAGAGAAGTCATAGATGAAGGTTATGAAATACTTCATCCCGGCTTTTGTAGAGAATTGTTTGAAGTCACAGATATCAGAGTAAACCGACTCCAGAAGATCTGTGCTTCGATTGACCCGATGAAAGGGTTTTCTAGTGATCTTTGTCTGAGCACATACTTCATATTTCTCTACCTTACCCCCACACTTGGAGATAAGTCCTAGACTAGACATTTTGTTCATTCTTTTACAATGAACATGTCCTAGCCTATTATGCCACAACTCAAGAGAATAATCAGAAAGAGTGATTGCATTAATTTCATTGGACTGGTTTACAAGCTAAATTTTAAACATCCCTTCGGTTTGATAAGTCTTTCCGAAGTATGTTCCCTTCTTGGACATCACCATCTGACCAGCATTGATGTCCATCCTCAAGCCTGCGTTGCTAAGCAGAATCCCAGAGATCAGGTTCTTGGCAATCACCGGAACATGCTTTACTCTTTGGAGCGTCAAAGTGTTCCCGGAAGTGAGTTTCAACTCCACAGTCCCGATCCCCAGAACTTCAGCTTGGGCCAGGATCGTCATGACAACCTTCTCAGAAGTTGGCTAGTACGTGACGAACCATTCCCTTCCAGAACAGACATGGCAAGTCGTACCGGTGTCTATCCACCAGTCAGAGTCAGCCCCCACAGTTGTGACCTGAGCGATCATAGCAACGAGGTTAGAGACCGAAGAAACCTTACTAGGCTCACCTTTCTCTGATTATTTAGACTTGGATCTGCATTCACTCTTGCAGTGGCCTTTCTTGCCACAATTGAAACAAGTCACGTGGGACTTGGACTTCTGTTGCTTGAATGAAGGACCCTTCACTTTCAAATTAGTGGAATCCTTCTTTTTGTGATGAGAAGCCACCTGCTTTCCCTTGGGCTCTCCCATCTGTACCAGATTGACCTTGGCCAACTGTTTGGACAGAGTGTCCATCTTCTGTTGAGAACGCATCTCGTCCTCAACATAGATCTCTTGAAGGAGATCTTCCAAGCTGATATCCAGCTTCTTCCGGTGCATTCCTGTATAGAATGTACTCCTTCCTGTGGGAATTTTAGAGACAATCCCTCCAACGACAAACTTGTCGACGAGGGACATTTTCTCGTCTTCTAGCTTCTGGCGCAGCTTCAAGAACTATTTTACCTGAGGTAGCATTGCCTTCTCGTCTTCGAAGAGCCACTTATGGTACTTCTCGACGATGAAGATTTTTAATCTATTGTCGTCATCTTCATACAGCTTTTCCAAGGACTCCCAGATATCCCTGGCAGAAGGATTCTTGGAGTATGACTCTGCCAGGGAGTCCTCCATTGCAATCAGAATCAATAGCCTGCAAAGACTATTGTCCCTTCTCCATTTGGTCAATTTGACTTGTGCAGCAGCAATGGCATCTGCTGTACCACCTTCTGGAGTCGTCGGTCCTTCTGGAATCGTTGGTTCAGTCTCAATCAGCACATGATCGACGTCCACCAGTTGTAGATTGAGGGTGATTTTTCTCTTCCATATTTGAACGTGTTCTCCGTCGAACTTCTCCAGTTTGTTAAAGCTGGTATCGAGGAGAGAGGCACGAGAGTTTTCTATTGTGCTGGTCTAGCTTTGAGATTGTTAGAACCGAGGCACAATATTTTCAATGGAAAACCGAATGAAACAGTTGTAAGAACAACGTTCCAACGCAATACTTCTAGGATGGTGCACAACCAGAGATCCTATAAGGATTCTGGAATACAAAAATCTAAGAAGATTTTGTATTCCTAGCAAACGATAGCAGTGCTTCTAAAAAGAAGGTACTAATCAAAATGCTAATAGCAGCAGTGAAGGTGACAGGCGATAGATGGAAGGTAGTGGCCTGCTGGGGTGTCAAAAACACCAGTGCTCAAAGCTAGATCCGTCCACACGGTCAGCTTCTAGGAACCAACAAGTTCGAATGAACTCTGGAACGCTCTGGAAAATTGCTCTAAGATGGACTGCTCGAAACGATGACGGATTTCGGTTGCACGAGAAAGAACACGGTGCGCAGCAGCTCTCTCTCCTCTCTTCGTGAATTCTGAAGTCTTAGAAGTCCTCTAAGAGAGAAGAGAGGCACTGAATTTATAGCTACTGATGTTACTGTCCATATCCGAAATGTGTGCCACGATATAATTTCAGATCCACAAATCCAGGATCAGTTACGAATCAGTCAGAACGTGGAAAGCCACGAACTGCGCGAGTTGCGCCATTTGAACGAGTTGCGTGCGTGCCTTCAGTGCAACTGGCACAACCCGCGCAACCTGGCGCACCTGTGCAACCCGTGCAACCTGGCGCAACTTAAACGCACTACGCGTCTAGCGACGATGCTGAAGTGCTAAGTGCAAAGTGTGCCAACAAAATGCCACATTACGTCCCATGAGCCCATGAGCCCGAATCCGAGTCCGAGTAGCCCCAATGGAAATTAATTTTCTAAGAGCAAAAAGCATGAATGCTTTTCTTGGAGCCTTATCCTTACCTCTTAGTAAAATGACCCACATGGTTCCCTCCTTAGGGTCACCACCCCATGTGCATATCCCAGTAATACATACACATATATATGTTGAGATAACTCATGGTGCTTTTCCAATGTGGGACTAAACTTTACAAAGCATGTTGAGAGCAAGCTCTCTTAATGTCAAGGAGCAAGAGCACCAACAGTTTATATTAAACTTGAGCTTGGCTTGGTTTGAGTTCGAACTTGGCTTGATAAGAAAGCTTGATAAGCTCAAAATCAAGCTCGTTAAGCTTGATTTCAAGCTCGCTCAACTTTATTTGAAGCTCGTTAAGCTTGATTTAAAGCTTAACAAGCTCAATTTCAGTTCAGTTATGTTTGAATTCAAGTACTTGTAATATTAATAATTTATTTATAAAAATTTAATTAAAAAAATTCTGTAATATCAATTATTAAGGACATATAAATATATAATACACACACACACACACACACACACACACACACACACACACATATATATATATATATATATATATATATATATATATATATATATATAATTCAACAAAGAACAAATGAGCTCGTAAACGAGTTTCTAAACGAGCCAGCTCGCAAGCTCATACACAAACGAGCCGAGTACTTCTAAGCTTAAGCTTGACTCGTTTATTAAACGAGCTCGAAAATGAAGCTTGAGCTCAGCCTGTTTACTAAACGAACCGAGCTCAAACAAGCTTTTATCGAACTGAGCTTCAAGCAGCTCGCGAACGGCTTGGCTCATTTGTAGTCCTAGATGTCGGTTTGTCCGATTGAACTATTTCTATTATTTAGTAGATCCAACATAAAGTAAAAAATTCTAGTTATATTATATTTAAAAAAATATAATTTTTATATATACATTTATTTTATTTTAAAGTTGGACCTAAGTTGTATTACTTGTTAAATAATCAAATACATATAATTATTGTTTTTAAAATATATACATTTTTATCATAAAATATACATAAAATAGAGAATGTTTACATAATTACATAAGTTTTATTCGATTTTGAATCGAAGCGAAAATCGAATGTAATAAATTTTAGCATTTTCAAAATCAAAATGAATCGAATTTGTTTCATGCCGAAACGAGACTCGGTCCGGTTCAATTATATTTTCGATCTAAAACTTAATAATGTTCAGCGTTAATGTCATACATGAAGAGTTTGTTATTATTTGGACACATGATAATTATTTGTAACTAGAATGGGATATTTGGAATTCACTTGCAATATATGAAGGATGTTGTCACGACCCGATCCCAAATAATTGGGTCGAACCGAAACATGCCCAGCCTGCACCGTTGTTGAGACGGCAGCAGTAAGCTGTTCCATTAGCAGGTAACCACAACAACAACATCTATATTTGTCACAACTCAATATTCGGAAATTGAAACTTTATTAAACATCTTAAATAAATACAACTGGAATTTAAAAGTACTAAAATAAAAACTGAATTCAAATAAACAGAATTTTCAAATGAAACAACAAAACTGGAAAAGAAAATCTATCTAAACATTCGGCTCATCGGCCTCAGTCTCTGCGTCCTCCAAAGGGGACTCTGGCAGCACCAGTGGGTACAGAACCGGGTCGTAATAGCTGATGTATAACAGCTCAGCGTCCTCAATATCCCCTAAAAATGTATCTCCAGTCAGGAGGGAGCAAAGTACATATCATGCTAATTTGACAGTTGAAATAATAATAGAATCATGCACTTTTAAACAATTTTAGAAATGAACAGTTTTCTAACAGTAAAACAGTGTGATTTGAATAGGCAATGAATATGACCGGCTTGGGTTTATTACAGTTCAGATACGGCTTATCCCCGTGTGTATGAGGGGTAAGCTAGTACAGTTCTAAGTTATTTTGGATGTGGTCATACTCATTACACTACTCCCCCAGTCCCCAAACAGTTACAGTAGTTACAGTAGTTACAGTCAGTGCTCTCAGGAAGAGTTCCGTGTTGCATCGTGGTTTAAACTTGCAGTAAAGCGATTATTAAATAACTGTAAACTAACAACCAGCTGGGCTTATGCCCATTACAATTTATTTACATAAATTGAAATAAGACAAAACGGTCGTTAGTTCTAAAACTTCCTATAATTAATTATGAATAAATTAAATGATAAAAATAAAGTAAATATTTAATGAGTCTCATATATGGTCCAATCGTCATTTAGGCTAATGCCTCAACGTCCGGGCGAGGCCGGTTTCGTTTGCACTTAGCCGGAGCCCATTGACCAATACGGTCGTCGCCCAAAAACCAAAATATTAATATTTTTCGAAATCCATTTTAAAATTATTTTTAAAATATAATTAAATTTGCGGAAAAATTCGACAGCATTTCCTCTATTTTTGGTCAACCCAAAAACTGGGAAATATGCCAATATTTTCCTGCAAAATCCCAAACCAGGGAATCCCAAAATACATACATAAAAATAACCACAATTATTCTCAATATTAATTCGGAACGACCCGAAACGAATTCGGGAGTCCGAAACCAACCCAAAAACCACAGCACAATTCGAAAATATATCCGAAAAACCAAATTATCCAGAAAACTATTTCCGAACGTTCCGAAACTACGACGTCGCTAAAAACCGAATTCCTGGGAGGGAATCGGGGACCAATCTCATCACAGACAAAATGAAAATGGGACGGGACAGGGGTTATACCTTGGGTTACTCGGCTAGAGCTCTCAGATGCAAGTTTATAGAAATAAAGGGATCCGAACTGCAACAGAAAACCCAAGACTCCGCTGGACAGGAGCTGGGAAAGCTCGGGACAGCGCTGGACTCGGATCCGCGGAACTGCGGGTCACCGGAAAGCGGGACAGACTTGAAGTCCGGCTAGGGCACGCCCAAACTCAGAAAAAACTGGGGAGAAGGCGGGGTGGTTCGCTGGCTCGGCGAAGCTCGACGCTGGCCGGGAGGGGCGGCCACGGACGGAAGTGGCCCGCCGGAAAAATGTGCGCACGGGGGCGCGGAAAGGCGCGCCGGGGCTGGGTGCGCGCGGGTCGGGCGCTGGAGGCGCCGCGGGAGGCCGGGCTGCGGTGGCGCACCGGGGTCGGGCGCGGAGGCCGAGGCGCCGGGACGGCCGCGAGGGCGCTGGGGGTCGGGGCGCCGGCGTCGGGCGCGGGTGGCGTCGCCGGGGCGGGCCGACGGGCTCTGGAAGGGTTTGGAGAAAGGGGGTTTGTTCTCTGGGAGAAGTGAGCGAGAGAGAGAGTTGGAGTTGTGGAGTGGGGAATGGTGAGTGGGAGTTATAAGGAAGGAGTGGGGTGTTATGCTGTGGGGATGGGAGTGAAATGTGGGGAGGGAAAAGATGAGAGAGAGGGAGAAAACGTGGGATGGGGAAGTATTCTGGTCCAACTTGGACCAGATCCAAATTAGAATTTTTTTTTTTAAAACAACTCAGATTTCAAAAGAATATGATTAGGACTGGGTCTGGGTTCGGGAATCGGGTCCGGGCTCGGGTCTGGTCGACAAACAAACGCCATATTAATAATTTTCGAAATTAATTTTAAAACACAAAAATGTTACTGATAATAATAATAATAATATTATAATACCAATATTTCACATTCAAAACTGGGTTTCACAATCTTCTCTCCTTAGAAAATTTCGTCCTCGAAATTTAAAGTCAGGGTTAGGGTTACCTTAAGTCTCAAACAGGTACGGGTACTGCACCCGTAACTCAGGTCTAACAATAAGAATTTCCAAGGCAGTCGTGGATGAGACGGTTTAGGGACAAGTTTCATTTATGATATCATCCATGCAAAAAAATACAAAGGCGAACCAAAGTACACGAGGTTGATCAGACCATCATGCATCGGTCCTGATTAGACAATATATTAGTGGATGCACCCAATAAAATACTGTCATGATCAAGCTTGATAAAGAGATAGCTTGTAAAACTAGGCTAACTTAGCAGCATCAGTCAAGTTTAGAACGAAAAGATAAGAAATAGGAGTTATGTGATGGCTCAAATTTTCTGATCTTCTTCTCACCTCTGACTACGCTTGCTACTGGTTTCTCTGGCACTGAAAGGTTGAGTCCAATCTTCAGTTCTGAATTATCCAATATGTGACTCGGATCCGGAATGTAGCGTCTGAGCTGTGATATGTAGAAGACGTTGCACACTCTCAAGATTAGCTGGTAGAGCTAACCGGTACGCTACTTCCAACTCGTCTTAAAACTTCAAATGGCCTGATGTACTTGGCCTCAATTTCCAGCTCTGTCAAAACTGATTGTTCCTCTGGTAGGAGAAAACTTCACAAAAACGCTATCTCCTTCTTCAAACTTCACTGGTCGACGACTAGTATCAACCCAATGCTTCTGTCTGTCTTGGACAATCATGAGCTTGTCTCTGATCATTCTCACCTTCTCTGCTGCATCGGTCACCTTTTCAGGTCCAAGCAACGCTCGTTCTTCGACGTCGTCCCAAGCAAGTGGAGTGCGGCAACGACGTCCATAGAGTGCCTCGAACGGTGTCATACCGATACTAGCTTGGTAGCTGTTATTGTAGGAGAATTCTACCAAGTGCAAATGGTCTTCCCAAGACCCTCCAAATTCTAAGACGCAGGATCTCAGCATGTCTTCTAGCGTCTGGATTGTTCTCTCCGATTGCCCGTCAGTCTGGGGGTGGTAGGCGGTGCTGAACTTCAGTTGTGTTCCCAAACTGTCATGCAAACTCTTCCAAAAGTGAGAGGTAAATCTAGTATCTCTGTCAGATACGATACTTACCGAAACTCCATGAATTCGGTAGATGTGTCGCATGTACAGTGCTTCCAACTTCTCGGTGGATAGACCAACCTTGAAGGGGATAAAGTGAGCTGACTTCGTCAGTCGGTCCACGATAACCTAAATGGCATCCTTCCCTCCTTGGGATCGAGGCAGTCCCGATACAAAATCCATTGTTATGTGCTCCCATTTCCACTCTGGAATGTCAAGCGACTGCAATAGTCCTGCTGGTCTCTGCCTGCTAGCCTTCCCTTGTTGACAAATTAAACATCTAGCAACATACATGGCCACGTCTTTCTTTATTCCAAACCACCAAACAATGGTACGCATATCCCGATACATTTTGTTGGCTCTAGGATGTATGGAATACTGCGACTGGTGCGCTTCTTGCATCAGCTCGTTCCTCAGTTCGCCAGTTGGTACATAAAGTCTCGTACCATTCTTCGGCGCTCCGTCACTGGCGATTGAGAATCCTTCAAGTGTTCCTGCCAGCACTTGATCTCTAAGTTTGCAAAGTGTCTCGTCTTGAAACTGCGTCTCCTTGATTTTTGTCCATCAGACTTGAGCTCACTTGCAACTTCATCAACAATGGATCAGCATCCAGCTCCTTCCTTCCAGGCAGTATAATCTCCTGTCCAAGCTTCTCGATGTCCTTTAGCAGGTGCCGCTCCCTGGTCAAAACATCGCCATAGGGTATCGACTAAGTGCATCTGCGACCACATTAGCCTTACCCGGGTGGTACTGTAGATCGATGCCAAAATCCTTCATCAGCTCCAGCCATCTTCTTTGCCTCATGTTCAGCTCCTTCGGAGTAAAAATATACTTCAGACTTTTGTGGTCTGTATATATTTCCACTCTCTCTCCATATAGATAATGCTTCCATAGCTTCAAAGCAAAGATGACTGCCGCAAGCTCCAGATCATGTGTGGGATGGTTCTTCTCATGAGTCCGTAATTGCCTAGATTCATAAGCTATCACTTTTCCATGTTGTTGAAGAACGCAACCCAGTCCTTTACCTGAGGCATCACTGTAGATTGAGAAACCACCATTTCCTGCGGGTAGCGCAAGGATTGGTGCAGTGGTAAGCCTCTTCTTCAGCTCCTCAAATGATGCCTGGCAACCTTCTGTCCAGATGAACTCTTCATTCTTCCGAGTGAGCTTCGTCATCGGCTCAGCAATTCTGGCAAAACCCTTCACGAACTTCCGGTAGTAGCCAGCCAAGCCCAAGAAACTTCTGATTTCAGCAACTGAACTTGGGGTAGACCACTTCTCAACAGCGGCTATCTTCTTCGGATCCACCAAAATTCCTTCTCTTGTGACAATATGGCCAAGAAAATCTACCTTGTCTAGAAAGAATTCATATTTGGAAAGCTTACCATACACTTCTCCTTCCTCAACTTTTCCAGAACTTTTCTGAGGTGCTCTTCGTGCTCCTCTTCCGTCTTTGAATAGATCAGAATGTCATCGATGACGACAACAACAATTGATCTAGGTATTCATGGAAAATCTTGTTCATAAGGTTCATGAACACCGCAGGAGCATTCGTCAGTCCAAACGGCATGACCAAGAATTTAAACTGCCCATACTTGGTGTTGAATGCCGTCTTGGGAATATCTTCCTTCCTGACCCTGATCTGGTGGTAGCCAGATCTAATATCAATCTTCAAAAATACCTTGGGCCCGCTCAATTGATCAAATAGGTCATCGATCCAGGGCGAAGGGTACTTGTTCTTGATGGTGATACTGTTCAGCGCCCGGTAGTCGATGCACATCCGCACTGTTCCGTCCTTCTTGTGCACTAACAAGACAGATACTCCCTAGGATGAAGTTTCGTCTTGGATAAATCCTAGAGCCTTCATTGATCTGGTCCTTCATCTTCTTGGCCTCCTTCAGGTTGACTCTGTAGCATCCCTTAGAAATAGGGGAGAGCCGGGGACTAGGTCAATAGTGAACTCTATGTCTAGATCTGGGGTAATCCGGGAAGACTATCAGGGAAAACATCTGCCAAAAAGGTGTAACTAAGAAGTTTATTCATGTGAAGAATTACAGCAAAAACTCTTATGATTGATCTAAGGACATCCTGTTACAACTTCTTATAACAATAGATAATGCTGTTCAGCAGTCCTAGGTACAATTCTTCATGGTTCTGGCTCTTGCATGAGCAGTCTCCAACTGCTTCATCTTCTATGAACCTCGAGTCTGCATCATGCCTTATTGTAGGAGGCAAGGTCTGCTGGATAGGAAGAGTCCCTAGGTTGTGGCCTAACAGGTGTTGCTGGGATATATGCTCTGGTTTGATGGAAAGATAAGGGCCAGTCCTTTACCCGATGTTCAGCAGATCCACATGTTAAACATTGTCCCAATCTCTTGCGGCAACTAACGGCCTGATGTCCAGGCCTCTTGCAGTAGTCACAAACCAAAAGCCTCTTACGACAAGACTGCCGGAAAGTAGAGTACTTGATAGGGCCCAAATATCTTCTATATTCAGGAGTATCCCTCCTAGGACGAGGTTCCGCTCCAACTTGGTTTAAGATAGCTAAGGCTACATCATTGACGTTCTTCATGACTTCTCTCGTGATATCCATCTGTTCCTGCTGGGCTTCAGCTTGAGCCTTCTGGGACTCCAGGATTTCTTGAAACAGGGCAACCATTTGGGAGGTGTTCGCTGGTACTAGTGGAGCATCAGGAATGGGTACTTTCTCAAGGAAATGCAGCTCAGTTTGAGAAGAGGTAGGATCCGCCGGTGTAGTAGAAACTTCACTGGATGCATTGTGGGAACGGTCAATCAGCTGCGAGAGAATAAACCCTGGACTTGGCTGAGGAGATGGGGTATGATCCGGAGATAACACATCATCGCCAGCAGGATTGGTCTTGTTAATGGCCATTCTCTGGAAGGTTTAGGATGCACACATAATCAAGGTAGCCTACCAGTCTATAATCAAACAAAAATATTTATTTATATATAATTCGGACCTATGTTGTGACAAATCAATGTTCTAGTGTTCTAATTGTTTCTAGGTATGTTTTTCTAAGTTGTTGTTCATGACCTGCATGGACCACCGCTAAAAACATGTCACGACCCGATCCCAAATAATTGGGTCGAACCGGATCATGCCCAGCCTGCACCGTTGTTGAGATGACGGCAGTAAGCTGTTCCATTAGCAGGTAACCACAACAACAACATCTATATTTGTCACAACTCAATATTCGGAAATTGAAACTTTATTAAACATCTGAAATAAATACAACTGGAATTTAAAAGTACTGAAATAAAAACTGAATTCAAATAAACAGAATTTTCAAATGAAACAACAAAACTGGAAAAGAAAATCTATCTAAACATTCGGCTCATCGGCCTCAGTCTCTGCGTCCTCCAAAGGGGACTCTGGCAGCACCACTGGGTACAGAACCGGGTCGTAATAGCTGCTGTATAACAGCTCAGCGTCCTCAATATCCCCTAAAAATGTATCTCCAGTCAGGAGGGAGCAAAGTACAGTTCATGCTAATTTGACAGTTGAAATAATAATAGAATCATGCACTTTTAAACAATTTTAGAAATGAACAGTTTTCTAACAGTAAAACAGTGTGATTTGAATAGGCAATGAATATGAGCGGCTTGGGTTTGTTACAGTTCAGATACGGCTTATCACTGTGTGTATGAGGGGTAAGCTAGTACAGTTCTAAGTTATTTTGGATGTGGTCATACTCATTACACTACTCCCCCAGTCCCCAAACAGTTACAGTAGTTACAGTAGTTACAGTCAGTGCTCTCAGGAAGAGTTTCGTGTTGCATCGTGGTTTAAACTTACAGTAAAGCGATTATTAAATAACTGTAAACTAACACAAAATGTACTTGCCTCAAATGGACTGGACTTGAAGGGATGAAGACTTCGAGATGGGAATTTAGGATCGTCCTCGAATTCCTACATTCGAGAAATTGACTCTGAATCCAGGGTTACCAAGCTAACTATGCTAGTTGAAATCTCTAGTTGTGTCCTAATCAATTTTAATTCTTTATTAACTAAACACGAACAAAAATACGATTATTTGTGCGTTGAATTAATAACGAGGGAAAGATCGTTTTAAACTGGTATTTTAGAAAAAACTCGTCGTCGCCAAATTAATTGATTAAAACTTTGTATTTTTCGTAATTATATATAAAACTAAATTTTTTATTTTAATGAGAAATACATGATCGTTGTTAATTATTAAAACTTGTAAATTTTAATGTAAAAAAGCTTAATTAATTTTTATATGAAAATAACTATCTATTTCGATTTACGCGTACGCTACAAGAACTCGCAAAACCAGCAAACAACAGAAAATCCTACGCTACCAAATTACATGTCACAGAACCAACAACCAACTGGGCTTATGCCCATTACAATTTATTTACATAAATTGAAATAAGACAAAACGGTCGTTAGTTCTAAAACTTTCTATAATTAATTATGAATAAATTAAATGATAAAAATAAAGTAAATATTTAATGAGTCTCAGATATGGTCCAATCGTCATTTAGGCTAATGCCTCAACGTCCGGGCGAGGCCGGTTTCGTTTGCACTTAGCCGGGGCCCATTGACCAATACGGTCGTCGCCCAAAAACCAAAATATTAATATTTTCCGAAATCCATTTAAAATTATTTTTAAAATATAATTAAATTTGCGAAAAAATTCGGCAGCATTTCCTCTATTTTTGGTCAACCCAAAAACTGAAAAATATGCCAATATTTTCCTGCAAAATCCCAAACCAGGGAATCCCAAAATACATACATAAAAATAACCCAATTATTCTCAATATTAATTCGGAACGACCCGAAACGAATTCGGGAGTCCGAAACCAACCCAAAAACCACAGCACAATTTGGAAATATATCCGAAAAACCAAATTATCCAGAAAACCATTTCCGAACGTTCCGAAACTACGACGTCGCTAAAAACCGAATTCCCGGGAGGGAATCGGGGACCAATCTCATCACAGACAAAATGAAAATGGGACGGGACAGGGGTTATACCTTGGGTTGCTCGGCTAGAGCTCTCAGATGCAAGTTTATAGAAATAAAGGGATCCGAACTGCAACAGAAAACCCGAGACTCCGCTGGACAGGAGCTGGGAAAGCTCGGGACAGCGCTGGACTCGGATCCGCGGAACTGCGGGTCACCGGAAAGCGGGACATACTTGAAGTCCGGCTAGGGCACACCCAAACTCAGGAAAAACCGGGGAGAAGGCGGGGTGGTTCGCTGGCTCGGCGAAGCTCGACGCTGGCCGAGAGGGGCGGCCACGGGCGGAAGTGGCCCACCGGAAAAAACGTGCGCACGGGGGCGCGGGGAGGCGCGCCGGGGCTGGGTGAGCGCGGGTCGGGCGCTGGAGGCGCCGCGGGAGGCCGGGCTGCGGTGGCGCGCCGCGGTCGGGCGCGGAGGCCGAGGCTCCGGGACGGCCGCGAGGGCGCTGGGGGTCGGGGCGCCGGCGTCGGGCGCGGGTGGCGTCGCCGGGGCGGGCCGACGGGCTCTGGAAGGGTTTGGGGAAAGGGGGTTTGTTCTCTGGGAGAAGTGAGCGAGAGAGAGAGTTGGAGTTGTGGAGTGGGGAATGGTGAGTGGGAGTTATAAGGAAGGAGTGGGGTGTTATGCTGTGGGGATGGGAGTGAAATGTGGAGAGGGAAAAGAGGAGAGAGGGGGAGAAAACGTAGGATGGGGAAGTATTCTGGTCCAACTTGGACCAGATCCAAATTAGAAATTATTATTATTTTTTTTTTAAAACAACTCAGATTTCAAAAGAATAGGATTAGGACTGGGTCTGGGTTCGGGAATCGGGTCCGGGCTCGGGTCTGGTCGACAAACAAAAGCCATATTAATAATTTTCGAAATTGATTTTAAAACCCAAAAATGTTACTGATAATAATAATAATAATATTATGATACCAATATTTCACATTCAAAACTGGGTTTCACAGATGTTGTTATTGACAGTCCTAAATTATCATTATGTTCTCCTCTTTAATTTTTTTATCATTCAAAAAATCCAAATCTTCTCTTGTATTAACATTATTTGCACTCCTAAAATATTATCATGCATTCCTCCCTCCATGCATGCACACATTAATATTAGAATTGATGCAAGGATGATTTGAAATTTCAATAATATAAAATTAAAAACGAGTGTAGAATGATATTTTAGGAGTGTTACAACAGTATCCAATATGAAATATAAATTCATAAATTCTATCTTAGACTATCTTCTTAGAGCATCATTAGTAGTTGGGACTCTCCAATGCAATTTGGAGCCCAAAATTTCAAAAAAAGGTAAATGTAGAATGGGTTGGGTTTGTATGAAAATAGTAGAAAATGACAAAGTGAGCTCAGGTCCCAAAAATTGTGTGGTCAAAAATTAATGTAGAAAAAAAATAATATAAAATTTAGAATCTAGAAAGTTGGGCTCCAAATTGGAACTTACTATTCTACAAAACAAGTTTCTATAATCTAGAATTTATAAATTGGGAGGCCCAACCCTTAGCACCTATGGATGGATTGGGACCGAAATTGTAGAAATTGGGACTAAGAATGAGACTTATTATTCTACAAAATGAGCTTCTATATTCTAAATCTTGAATCTAGAAAATGGGATGTGCCTTACTAATGATGCTCTTATGGAAACCTTGAGTGTCTTCCTATTGAAACATGTTACTGTTCTTATACCCTTATATGCAAATCCACACCATAAACTCTCTTTTTCTTTTTTCTTTTTTGCAAAATTAATATATATATAGCCTTAGTAGACCATCATTTTTCTATTTACATTGTTATTAAGACAAAATTAGTATTAGGAGATCCAACTCTATGTAAGACTGATTAGGGTGTGTCACATTCTTTGGGGATGTTGGACATCGTGTCAAAGATGCATACAATATTGCTAAGTAAAACTTATTAAATTAAACTTTTGGCGGAAGTGAAAGCTGTTAATAGGAAACTGTGAAACGGCTGAAAAGAAAGTAACGAATTTACTGTTGATAAAGCAGAGCTCTAAATGATAGAAATGAAAACTATTGAAATATGCTAACAAATTAGCACAACCGTCTGCTTCGATAATAAAGATTTTTGTTCAGAGCAAAATTCGACGGCATTTTTAGATCTGTTCCAAGGAACCAACAAATTCTATAGATAACCTTCTGGAACGCTTTTGAAAGTCATTACCCTTCCTCAGAAAGAGCACTGAAGTACTGTAACAATCGCCCTTGGAGCAAAAATGCACTTGACTGCTGTAGGGGATACTTATTTCTTCTCTCGTGTAAGCACTACAATATATAGGAAACAATCTCCTAGTCAGTGGAAACTAGTCACTAAGAGCATCATTAGTAAGGCCCATCCCATTTTCTACATTCTAGATTTAGAATGTAGGAGCTCATTTTGTAGAATAATAAGTCTCATCCTTAGTCCCAATTTCTACAATTTCGGTCCCAACCCATCCATGGGTGCTAAGGGTTGGGCCTCCCAATTTCTAGATTCTAGATTGTAGAAACTCGTTTTGTAGAATAGTAAGTTCCAATTTGGAGCCCAACTTTCTAGATTCTAAACTTTATATTATTTTTTTCCTACATTAATTTTTGACCACACAATTTTTGGGACCGGAGCTCACTTTATCATTTCCTACTATTCTCATACAAACCCAACCCATTCTACATTTATCTTTTTTTTGAAATTTTGGGCTCCAAATTGCATTGGAGAGCCCCAACTACTAATGATGCTCTAACAACGTGGACGAAAGACCAGATAGTAACCCCATAATTAATAGTGCAGTTACTAACACCAACTCTATATTTAATAGGACAACTACTGACAATAGCTCCATTTCTACTATTATAAAGGGGTTTTAAAACGGTTCAATCTTGAGCCGTCTAAGTCGTGTATATCATCAACCATTTTCTTTTAAAAAAATATAATACAATTTTAAAATTAACTACCTTTTTTTATGTTCTGTGTGGATAACCGAACTATCTACTCACGTAAAAATTAAAAACCATCCAATACTAGAATATATTTAAAATTAAAATTATGTTCAAACTAACTACATAATATTATCTAATTAAATACATATCAATAATTTTAAAAATAATCATAACAAATTATATTAAAATATATTAAAATTATATTTAAAATACTTTAATATAATTTAAATTTTTATATACTTTATTAATATTATTATTTATTTTTTTATACGTGCGACTAGTATTAATAAAGCAGTTACAAAACTGAACAATCTTAAAAAAAAAAAAATATATATCGCTGAGTAACCAGGCAGAAATGCCATCACGACACTACCGTTAGCTTCCGCACGGAAGCACGCTCGAAGTGCAAACTGTACAAATTATAAAACAGGACTTTGCGTTATTCATCATGCTCACGCGTGAGTCAAAGCCTAGCTCCAAAGTGATTCTTCCAAAAAAAATTGCTATAAAATAAATGTTTGTTGAAAAAATTGAACTTTACTCACTAGAAAATCCCCCTCCATTCAAATAATTTGAACTAACACACCTTGTGTATAGATAATAAATAATAGCTCAAATATTCAAATCTATACACTTAAAATTTGTCTTAGGGACGTTTGGTACGCGATATATTTTTTAATTCTCGAAAAATTTAGGATGGTAATCTATTATCATATTTATTTGGGCTATAAAAAATTTATTTCCGAAAATTAGAAATACCTGGATAAATAGTTTATCCATAAAATATGAAAATCCTATCCCTTAAGAATAGGCGGCTATTTTTTTTTTTTTGCCCGGGCAAAAAAAAATGTTTAAACTTTTTTTCTACTTTTTTTATCATTTTTGGTCCTTTTTTCATTTTTTCGTCATTTTGTGTCGTTTGTGTTGTTTTTGTCGTTTTTTATCAATTTTTTTATTTTTGTCACTTTTTGTCATTTTTAGTCATTTTTGTTGTTTTTTATCTTTTTTGTCACATTTTGTCCCTTTTTTTTGTTGTTTTTTGTCGTTTTTTTTCGCATTTTTGTCATTTTTTTACCGATTTTTACCCGTTTTTTTCGTTTTTTTTCGTTTTTAGTATTTTTTGTCCTTTTCTGTCGTTTTTGTCATTTTTTGTCGTTTTTTGTCATTTTTGTTATTTTTTTGTCGTTTTTCGTCTCTTTTTTGTCATTTTTTTACCAGTTTTTGTCGTGTTTTGTTGTCTTTTGTCGTTTTTAGTCGTTTTAGTAGTTTTTTTTGTCCTTTTTTTTTGCTTTTTGTCTCTTTTTTTTTGTTTTTGTCGTTTTTCGTCTCTTTTTGTCACTTTTTTGTCGTTTTTACCGATTTTTGTCCTTTTTTGTTGTCTTTTGTCATTTTTTGTCTTTTTTAGTCATTTTTGTCGGTTTGGTCTCTTTTTTGTCGTTTTTAGTAGTTTTTTGTTTTTTTTTTGTCGTTTTTGTTACTTTTTGTCATTTTGTTGTTTTTGTCATTTTTCGTCACTTTTTGTCACTTTTTGTCCTTTTTTTACCGATTTTTGTCGTTTTTGTTATCTTTTGTCGTTTTTAGTTTTTTTAAAAAAAATTGTCGTTTTTAACCGTTTTTGTCGTTTTTTGTTGTTTTTTGTCATTTTTTGTTTTTTTGTTATTTTTAATCTTTTTTGTAGTAGTTTTTTTTTATCGACTTTTAGTTTTTTTTTATTTTTTGTCCTTTTTTAATTTTTTTTGTGTTTTTTGTAGTCTTTTGTCGTCTATTTTCGTCGTTTTTCTTTCTTTTTTGTCATTTTTTTGTTTTTGTCATTTTTTATTTTTTTTGTTGTTTTCTGTCATTTTTGTTGCTTTTGTTTTTTTTTTTTTTGTCTTTTGTCTTTTTTTCCGCTTTTTTTATCATTTTTTGTTATTTTTTTTTGTTGTCTTTTTTTTAATTTTTGTCGGTTTTTTTTTTTTTTTTTTTTTGTCGTTTTGGTTTTGTTTAAATTTTTTTGTCGTTTTGTTTTTTTTTTTTTTTCGTTTTGGCTTTTTTTTTCTTCTTTTTATCGTTTTTGGTTTTTTTCTTCCATTTTTTAGTTTCCTTTTTATCATTTTTATTTTTTTTCGGAAAATATTTATATAGTCACCAAACATGAAAATATAATTTTTTTAAAAATTTAATTACTTGGAATTTGATTTTCGAGAATTCCTACTTCCATAGACACATCTTTCCTGATCTGGAATTTGGAGTGAGCATCATAAAGATGTATATGCTTTTCTACTAGGCCTAATTAGGATGATCCTTGTTCATGAGATATTTTTGTATAATTTTATATTATAAATAGACCAAATAAAAGAACCGAATCAAAATTGACGGTTGGATTGGTGCGATTCCATATGTTGGGACGGTACGGTATGCTTCTTAATTTTATGTCTAGTTTGGTTCGTAGAATGGAATGAAAAGAAAAACAATTTTTTGACATTTTTTCTCCCTTAGAGAATTACAATTTCTATTGATTTTTTTTTTCGATGTTTAGAAATGCCAATAAATTTGGAAAGTAAAGTGAATACTTCAATGTGGAAAAGTGATTTCTTCACTTCCTTGTTTGGATGGAGGAAATTATTTTTTTTCCTAATTATTTTTTATTGGAAATCACTTTTCTTTCCTCTTCAATTTCTTTGGCATCCAAATATAGGAAAGTAATCACTTTTTCTTCTTCTAATTCAATGATTATGCGAACGAAACGAGGCCTTAGAGAATCAAATGACGACGATCTAATTCAAAATTGACCTAAAAATCGAATCAAATCGGACCATGCTCACCCCTACTTTTGCCAAAGAAGAACATGTGAAAGATACTGCAAGTTTAGATGGTCTAATTTTAACATTCCAGTAGGGGCGCTTATACACGCAAACTGATTTTCATATCGGTATTGTGTAACGTAGGTTACTGTTTATTGTACCTATCTGGAAAACATATGCATATTACATCCGTATTATGGTATCTGTATTTGTATTCGTGTCCGAACTCATATATATCATACTTCTTTACTCTTAGGCCTCGTTTGGTTCGCGGAATGGAAGGGAAAGGAAATCAATTCCTTGTCATTTCCTTTCCTTTGGAAAACTTTAATTCCTATTGATTTTTCTTTCCGATGTTTGGCAATGCCAATGAATTTGGAAAATAAAGTGAATACTTCAATGTGGAAAAGTAATTCCTTCCTTGGATGGATGGAATCACTTTCCTCCCTAATTTTTCTTCCATTGGGAATCACTTTCCTTTCCTCCTCAATTCCTTGGGCGCCCAAACATAGGAAAGTAATCACTTTCCTTTCCCAACCGGGAGATTCCGCCAACCAAACGAGGCCTTATCTTTCTGAATCTCCGAATCTTTGAATCTCTAAGGGCTTGGATTGAGGGAAAAAATAAAGTAGTGTTAAGTGGGGTTAAGTGAAGAAGAGTTAAGTGAGAAGGAGTAGAGATAATACATATAATCTTGTTTCGATTGAGGAAGAGTTAAGTGGTATGTGTTTAATAACTCTTGCTTGAACATTCTTATTATGTATGTCATAAAATTAATTTTATTAAAACTTTAATTAAAACCTGATAAAATATATTCACAAATGAGATAGATACGGAGCAACATGTTGAAAGCATGAAAATTGAGAGAAAAATTATGATATTTTATAGGGTAAATTGTAAAAAAAAAAACTCGTTAAATGTGCACCTTTTGAGTAGAAAGACCTTTTAGCCAAATTTACCAAATAAAAACTCCCGCAATATATGACTTGCTCGGCCAGCCTCCTACCGTCTGTTGACCGTTAGTTTTGACCGTTAAGTGATATTTTTTTTATTAAAAAAAAAAAACCTAAACTACCCCCCCCCCCCCCTCCCTATCCTCTCCCCTCATCCCTCCTCCCTCCGACCAGCCACCCCCCCTCCTCCTTCCCGCCCCCCTCAGCTCCCCTCCTTACTCCGACGAGCACCCCCCCTCCTCCCTCCTCCCCGCCCCCCTCAGTCCCCCTCATTACTCCGGCGAGCACCCCCCTCCTCCCCGTCCCGGCCAGTCCCATCCCCTTCCTCCTCCTCCCCGCACCACCGGAGAGAGAGGGGGGAGGGGGGGGGGGGGGGGGGGGAGAGTAGAGGGATAAAATGGTCATTACACACCCCACTTAACATCAGTTAACGAAAATGGGACAAAATGAACAGATTTCATACTTTCAGGAATTTTAAGAGCATGTGGTCTTTTAGTGCAAAAGGAAAAATCTAACGAGGGATTTTTTGCACTTTACCCTGTTTTATATGACAATTTAGGGGTATTTACGACTTCTTTTAAAAAAAAAAAAATTCAATCTCCTTCGTTAATCCTCCGATTTGGGTGATTAAAATAAGATAAAAAAGAGGTAACAAAACTTCACTTAACCCTCTATAACATCCTCCTAAACTCCCACCCTCAAGTCAAGCATGATTTTTTTTTTTTCTCTCACTTAACCCTCAATCCAAACAGACCCTAAGGTTTTACATATATTAAAATATTGGGGTTCTTAAACACTTGGATAAAACTTAGCTTGAACTAATAGGTCTTTCATTCCCTTGATAGTACGGTGGGATGTATGATAGAAATACAGTTTTAGAAAGAGTAATGCTCTGGAAATGCACTTCATGATCATGCTGATACGGCAGTACATTATTCTATTTTAATCATTACTTTCATTTTAAGACTTTTCTTAACATCCAATAATTGCACTGCTACATCACTGTGGCTATGGAGTATGTCAAGAAAAGTGTGTCCATATAGTATTATTGTTTTAGAAATGTGTAATCATATATGGACACACTTTTTTTTGATACACTCCATAACCATACTAAAGTAGTAGTGTATTATTGGATGTCAATTATTATCTCTATTTTAAAATTTTTTTAACATTCAATAATATTCAGTGCGACTATTAATTATGTAAAAAAAAATAAAAAAAATAAAGAGTGTCCATGGATGATAGTTCTTTCGGTTTGGGAGTGACTGATAGCAAAAGCCAAGGATGAAACAAAAAATTCGAACTCTGAATAGAATTGGGACGTGGCCTGGAAGATCCATGATTAGTTACTAGTGCTTGATGCTCAATACCTAAGGTGGAAGATCCATCCATCGATGATAGTTTCTTCTTTCAAGGGGCTTCAACATTCTTCTTGTTAAGTATCAGAAGTCCCAACTACTAATGCACTAATTTCTGAATTCTTCCTATTAGGCCGGAGTGGTCAAAATAATCGGTCCGAAAAAATGGTCCACGTGTAGATCCGATCGAAATAATCCCCAATCTATGCTGATCCAGCCTAGTATATCCGGTCGTGCCGGCCTTATATCTCAGCTATAAAAGAGGTCCGGTCCGGTCCGGTCCGGTCCGGTCCGACCTGAAGTTAAATTCATCCCAAGCCGAGGCCCAGCCCGGCCCGGCACACCCATAAGAGAGACCCAGCCCTAAAAGTAGATTATAAGATGAGGTTCATGAAGGAAACTGATATTGGGTTCCAAATAACTGTCTCAAGAGAAAATTGCATTTCTTACTCAGAATATTGTGAAATATTGTATTAGTAGATTTTTTGAGATATCTGAAGTTAAGCACGGAAATAACTTTTGTGCAAGGTCTTTTTAGATATCTGAAACTATCGATAGGATTTTAAAAAACTGCATTCCCAAACCAAATCTTAGGATCTGCTTGGTAACGATATTTTTACCGATTTTGAAATATTTTTGAACCGACTGTTTATGAAAACCCTGCTTGTTAATTTTTTGAGGAACTGGTTTTGGTCGACTTAAAAACCTCCCCAAAACCGGTGTAATTTATTTTTGGGTGACTTTATAAACACTCCAAATCGGTGGATTTTGAACGGCTCTATTTTTTATTCCATTTATATCCTCACAAAAATATATAAAATTATAACTACAAATACCCTTCCCTATTTAATTTATTCGTGTAAAAATTTTTAAGAACCGCTCATTAGTGAATAACCAAGCGTAGATTGGACTAGTTTAAAAGTCGCTACTTAAAAACGATCCAAAATCGGACCCATCATAATTGGTACTCCAAAGATACCTCATAATGGCTACCCCTACAATTGTCAAGCAAACCCTGTGTATTTGAGAGTATTTGAGTTTGTGATTGGTTATTCACAAAGGTTTCTTTCTTTCCTTTTCTTGAACAAAAGTGTAGTTGTACAAAAGATGTATTTAGTGACAACAACTTATCAAAATACTTAGGCCAAATACTTATAAAACTATAAAAAAAAATAGGTCAAATTTGGAACACCGTCCCACAATATTCTCTCAGTTCTGCCAAAAGTTGTTTTTGTTGTTGTGACTTTTTGAAAAGCATAATCCCAAACCAAATCGTTTTAATGGATAATTTTATTTTTAGGATAACTTTTGGGCTAAATTACAACTTGATACCCTCAACTATTCAAAAATTTTAACTTGATACCCTCAACTTTGATAGGCACTAACTTAATACCATCAACTATTAAAACATTTCATCTTCATACCCTCCGTCAGTTCAACCGTTAAATTTTTCGTTTTTTTTTTTTGGTGACAAAAATACTCCTTTCTCTTTCTTCCTCCTCTACATACAACCCCCAAACCCTCCTCCACCGGTAAAACCTCCTCCCACCGTGCCCTCCGGCGAACCCCGTGCTCGCGCCCACCACCACTGCGCCCGTCCCCGCCAGCCGCCGCCACTGCTGCTTGTCACCTCGCCAGCCGCCGCCACTGTTACTCGTCACCCCCGCCATTGATGCTCGTTACCCATGCTCGCGCCCACCGCAGCCACCCGCCCCCGCGCCTGCCTCAGCCGCCGCTGCTCGCCCACGCCCGCCCGCGCCTGGTCGTGCCCGGCCGCGCCCGCCAGCCCGCGTCCGCTGCTGCTCGCCCACGCCCACCTGCCCGCGTCCGTCCACGCGTTGTTTTTGCTGCTACTGATGTCCCCCCCCCCCCCCCCCCCCCCCCCCCCCCCCACCACCCCTTTTCCGGTCGCCGACGCCGGAGAGAGAGAGAGGGGGAGGGGGTGCTGGAGAGAGGGGGAGGGGAGGGGAGAGAGAAACAGAGTGGGAGGGACATTTCTGATATTTTATCTCTTTAATTAACACTGTTATGACCAAAATAGAGAAAGGGTATTAAGTTAGTACCTATCAAAGTTGAGGGTATCAAGTTGAAAAACTTGAATAGTTTTGGGTATTAAGTTGTAATTAAAAGGAAGACTGCTTTCAACATCTGCTTGTGCTTTTTGAAAAGCAACAGCGATACCAACCACGGCCAGTCCTACTAAAAACGTGCTTGACCAGCAGAGCCGTCTTCTCCAGCTCCTTCCCTCCCTCACCGGACGTCGCGTCGCCTGCAACAACAACAAAAGCCGCAGCGTCAGCCAACGATGACGTCATCGTCGACGGAGCTAACCCTAACTCCGACGAAGCTCGAGTACTTCGACGACATGTGGGCCCTCCAATCCAGAGCCATTCTCCTCTCTCTTCACCAGGTCCGTTTCTTCTTCTTCTTCTCCAAAACCCTAATTTTTTGGCTCCTCAAAAAACCTAATTATTCAAGAAAGTTGGATCCGAAGGCGGAGGACGGACGCCGTGCCTTAATCTTGGACTCCACCATCTTCCACCCCCAGGGCGGCGGCCAGCCCGCTGACGCCGGCTTCGTCGCCGGCTCCACCTCCGGCGCCAAGTTCGTCGTCGACGACGTCAGGTCAAAGGACGGGCTGGTGAGAAAAAAAAAACAAAAACTTTCTTACACTTGTATGGGTACTACTGGTATATGAATAAAAAAATGCTTACCGTGTCCGTGTCCGTGTCCGTGTCGGAATGTTTCAGACACGTCAGTTGCACTCCACAGTACACTAGGACATGAGCTAAACATACATAGAGGCATGTGTGCTCTGCTTCCATCTAGCCGCGAAAAAAATGTGTATTTGTTTGCGCTGAGCAAGAGATTTGCTGTTTGCTAGGTACTTCACTATGGACATTTCGAGAATTGTCAGGATGGATCCGGACCCAGTCTGAAGGAGGGAGAGGAAGTTAGTTTGCATGTTGATGCACAAAGGCGTGATTTCAACTCAAGGCAAGTAGTTTAAACATATTCATTAATTATTTGATAAAGTTTGTTTCACTGTTGTTTTTGTAAGATCGTGGTTTTCTGAGAAATCTAATAATGTTTGAAGAAAAATCGAGAAACCAATATAGAACATCGTGTGAAAAATTCTACCAGGAAACTGCTATAGAACTTTGTATGAAAAATTATATCTCCATTTAGAACTTCATTGCCGGATTACTAGGATAACAACAAAGGTTTTGGGTTCGGCTACTTGATTCACTTTCTTCCATTATGCACTGTTAAGGGCCACATACAACTACAAGAGGGTCATTTCTACCATAGAATTGGTTTGCTCCACAAGAAGACGATCTCCACTTTGATATTATTTTGTAGATTATCTAATTTGTATCTCTCTTTCACATACTTGAGATGCACTTAAATACCATTAACTATCAACTATCAAGTTCTTACAACTTGCTACATTAAAGTTTTTTATTAGAACTTTGTTACCATAAACTTTTTTTTTTCAGTATGCTACCATAAACTATTTTGTACACTTCGTTACCATGACACTGTTAACAGGAAAACACAAAAGGACCGCTATGCCCATCTCCTTCCTCTCTCCTCGGGCCATCTCAAACCCTAACCCTAATTTCTGCAGCCCTCGCCCCCATCCCTGCCCCCTAGGGGGTTGTCGTCAAATCTACGGTTAGATGAGTGGATTGGTAGAGTGAGTCTGGAGAAGAAAGACAATTTTGGAATCTTTTTTGGTTCAGGGGCAAAATGGTACAAAATTAGTCATGTGACAGATGGTTGATGGAAGGTAGTTAGTGCAAGGTTTTGAAAGGTCATTTTAGCTGCTCGCCAATAAAAATTGTTCATGACAGCAAGTATCAAAAACTTTCTAGTTGATAATATTTAAGTGCAACTGCAAATTAGCTTCTAGTTTGTAACCAGAATGAGAATAGTCTTGAATCCATCTTTTAAGAACTGATTATAAACATATACTGGGTTCTTTTCTTTATAGATATTCTTAAGTTGGTAGGTTGAGGCCCTATAAGCACCACTTTGAAGTCCCAACACTGTTTCTCTCACAGAAATGCCACACTTCTCAAGTTCGAGCTACAAGCTAGAACCTGATAATTGTGGCATGTCAAGCAGCTCATCTGCAAGTTCCTTGAAATCTTTTGGTTTCCCACTTTAGCTACTCATATTTTAGTTTTGGCTTGATTTTGTGACACTATATTGCAGACTTCATTCAGCTGGGCACTTGTTGGATATTTGCATGCGAAATCTGGGCTTATCTTATCTAGAGCCAGGAAAAGGCTACCATTTCTCAGACGGGTAAGATTGTGGAGAGTTTTTGGGAGTATATTATTTTCCTGTTTTTCTCTTCCTTTTCTTAAATGCAGGTTAGTGGTGGATCTTGATGTTGAAGGCTCCTACCTTCCCTTCTGCTTTCCACTTAGTAGTGAATATTAGTTTAGTGTTACCTATACCGAACATTATCATAATGGGAACCAGTGAAATTGTTAAGCATATGTCTATTTGGTACATTCTTGTGACATTATTATATATTTGTATGTACCATGGAATAAGATGTATTTTTAACTCTTGGAGTTTGCCTCCCACACCTGCATGTTAGGCTCGCTACCCAATGTTCCAAGATAAATGCCAACTTCTTTTCAACCTAATTTGATTTAATACACCTGCTGCAACCAAATTTTGGTATGCCATGCAGCAATGCTTTTTTATTGCTTCTGTTGCATTTTCGCTATTGTTTCTTATATTCAAATTGCCGTGGAAAATAATCTTTTCTTACTGCTTCAGACCATTTTATTCAGTTTCTGCTCACCTTACATCCTTTAGATGATAATATGCCGCAACTCTTGAACCTTCCCTTTCTTATTCATTTAATATTCTAGCACATGATGCTCCCATTATTTTTCATCTTCAGCTCTAACGTAATGTTCTACAAATTTTGTTCTAGTGCATTGTACAGCACTTCTTTCTATGAACATCTATGTCAGTAGACTTGAATGGCCTCCCTCCTGGACAATTTCAGCTCAATCCTATTATCTACATCTCCTTCGATGTTTCCATGTTGACTTCTTATTTTTTAGATGATTTTTTATATTTTAGTATGGTGTTAATGTTGGTGGATTTATCTTTATATTCCTGGCTAACTCTGTCAAGTTTTTTCTCATTAGCAGCCCTAGTAATTCTAATGAGGACCAATAAATCAGTCGCATAAAATATTCTTGCAAAATCACTACAATTGTTATCTCAATAAAGCCCCTTACATCTCCATGTTGTAAACCTGTTCATATCTGTTCTTGCCTGCGTTACCACTTTGTTCAGTGATCTTGATTCTAGTGCTTAGTTTTTTAGTTGCACAGGTTGTGGTCTTCGGCTAATAATTACCTTTTCGTCCGTATGTACTTTGTCCTTCTATATTTTTTCTGCAGTTGGTTATTCTTGTCATTTATTTTCATCTAATGCTTAATTTTACCATTATTTTTCTGTGCACCTGATACCAATTAGTACTACGCCCCGTATTATTCTGTATCTGCTTATGGTTTACATGAATTCTTCCACTTCTGCAGGCCATTTGTTGAATATAAAGGTCTAATCCCAAAAGATGAATTGCACACAAAACAAAAGGAATTGGAAATCGAGGCAAATGCATTAATTTCTAATGGTGGGAAGGTGGCTATTAAATTATAAAGTTTGTAGATTTGCAAAGTCACGCTTCATGTTCAGATAACCTACACATACCTTCTAAACAGTGATTGTTCTCAGGTGTCAGCTTCAGTTTTATCATATGATGAAGCTGTAAAATGGTGTGATGGTGATCTTCCTTCTTACATTTCCAAGGTAAGAAAAGTATTATTAATGCGCTTGTACTTCACAATTGTTCACACAAGCTTTGCATAATACTGAAAAATTAGTTGCAGCTTACATGGAATTTCCTTTAATGGAACTCTCAAATACTATTGATTGAACTAGTTGAGTAAATTAAATATCAATATTATGATTGCCTTTCTCAAGTTTATATTCTTTGCATGCAGTTTATAGATACAGGTTGCTTTACCTTCTTTTGGATTGTGCCCGTACTTATGCCTCGTGAGTACATAATCATATAACATAAGAGATGGTTGTTCGGCTTCTTTTAGCCTATGCTATAGTTAATTACTAAAATAATTGGAGAACCAGACTTGCACTGTAAGTTGAATATTCCCACAATTTTCACTTCTCACCTTCACGGTCTGGTTGTTCTCCTCCTCCTATCTTTCCTCTCCACCAAGCCACCAACTGACCTGTGACAACCCCCTGCCACCTCACCAACCCCCCCCCCCCGAACCCCCCAACCACACACACACACAAACACACACCACCACCAGCACACACACAAACACGATTATACATGCAGGCACACAAATGAACACATTTTCTTTATTTTGTTCTCCGTATTCCCTTATTTAGTGATGTCTCTGACAACTCATATAAGTTATATATTTACTGATACACTGTAAATGGTTTGCTTAGAACGTAGAAGAGACTGATGTGGACTAGTTTGAGATATTTTGAATATAGTCAACAGATGCTAGAGATCAACTATCAAGCGAGTAAACTGATATGATGTAGGAGAGTGGCAATTGATCTTAGTCTACTGTACCTTTGTGCCATCGTGGTCTAATTATCACTTTAGTGGAGGGTAAGAGTTGTCAATAGTGAGAAAATGTTACGATACAATACCATCCCTAAGGGTAAGGATTGTGGTTGTAAAGAAGGATATGTTTTTGTTAATATGTTACGTAGGACATGGCCCTTGACAGAGCTGAATGGAAGAAAAGAATTCAAACAGCCAACCCCAATAACTTGGGATAAAGGCTCTGTTGCTGTTGTCATCATTGTTGTTGTTTATAAAATATTGATATTGAAACTTTAAAGTATTTAAAAATAAACATAAAGATTAACAGCAACTCTTCCTTGTTTGCTGCTATGGAAAGACCTAGCAATCTTGGTGAGATTGAATAGTAACCCAGATTGCGAAGCACTGCCTGAAAGCTAATTGTCTCATGGAGATGTTGATGCAAGCCTTAGGGCAGAACACCGTTGTATATTCCATGTAATAGAAAGGTGTATAATAAACTACAACTGAAAAAGCCTGAGCCTACAACTTTCCTTCCACTGTGTAGACTACATTACCTTGACATTCTTCGTCACAGAATTTAGTTCTGTTGATCAGTTTATATCATTTTGTTGTTCGTCAAGCGAGTAAACTGATATTATGTAGGAGAGTGGCGATTGATCTCAGCCTACTGTACCTTTGTGCCATAGTGGTCTAATTATCATTTCAGTGGAGGGTAAGAGTTGTCAATAGTGAGAAAATGTTGCGATACGATACCATCCCTAAGGGTAAGGATTGAGGTTGTAAAAAGGATATGTTTTTGTTAATATGTCACGTAGGACATGGCCCTTGACAGAGCTGAATGGAAGAAAAGAATTCAAACAGCCAGCCCCAATAACTTGGGATAAAGGCTCTGTTGCTGTTGTCATCATTGTTGTTGTTTATAAAATATTGATATTGAAACTTTAATGTATTTAAAAATAAACTTAAAGATTAACAGTAACTCTTGCTTGTTTGCTGCTATTGAAAGACCTAGCAATCTTGGTGAGATTGAATAGTAACCCAGATTGCGAAGCACTGCCTGAAAGCTAATTGCCTCATGGAGATGTTGATGCAAGCCTTAGGGCAGAACACCTTTGTATATTCCATGTAATAGAAAGGTGTATAATAAACTACAACTGAAAAAGGCTGAGCCTACAACTTTCCTTCCACTGTGTAGACTACATTACCTTGACATTCTTCGTCACAGAATTTAGTTCTGTTGATCAGTTTATTATCATTTTGTTGTTTGTCAAGCAAGTAAACTGATATGATGTAGGAGAGTGGCGATTGATCTCAGTCTACTGTACCTTTGTGCCGTAGTGGTCTAATTATCATTTCAGTGGAGGGTAAGAGTTGTCAATAGTAAGAAAATGTTGCGATACGATACCATCCCTAAGGGTAAGGATTGAGGTTGTAAAGAAGGATATGTTTTTGTTAATATGCTACGTAGGTCATGGCCCTTGATAGAGCTGAATGGAAGAAAAGAATTCAAACAGCCAGCCCCAATAACTTGGGATAAAGGCTCTGTTGCTGTTGTCATCATTGTTGTTGTTTATAAAATATTGGTATTGAAACTTTAATGTATTTAAAAATAAACTTAAAGATTAACAGTAACTCTTGCTTGTTTGCTGCTATTGAAAGACCTAGCAATCTTGGTGAGATTGAATAGTAACCCAGATTGCGAAGCACTGCCTGAAAGCTAATTGTCTCTTGGAGATGTTGATGCAAGCCTTAGGGCAAACACCTTTGTATATTCCATGTAATAGAAAGGTGTATAATAAACTACAACTGAAAAAGGCTGAGCCTACAACTTTCCTTCCACTGTGTAGACTACATTCCCTTGACATTCTTCGTCACAGAATTTAGTTCTGTTGATCAGTTTATTATCATTTTGTTGTTCGTCAAGCTACAGCTATATCATATGCATAATGATAAAAAAATTAATATTTATTTTGTTCTGAAATAATGGCCAACCCTAAAATGTTGCGATACGATACCATCCTAAGGGTAAGGATTGAGGTTGTAAAGAAGGATATGTTTTTGTTAATATGTTACGTAGGACATGGCCCTTGACAGAGCTGAATGGAAGAAAAGAATTCAAACAGCCAGCCCCAATAACTTGTGATAAAGGCTCTGTTGCTGTTGTCATCATTGTTGTTGTTTATAAAATATTGATATTGAAACTTTAATGTATTTAAAAATAAACTTAAAGATTAACTGTAACTCTTGCTTCTTTGCTGCTATTGAAAGACCTAGCAATCTTGGTGAGATTGAATAGTAACCCAGATTGCGAAGCACTGCCTGAAAGCTAATTGTCTCATGGAGATGTTGATGCAAGCCTTAGGGCAGAACACCTTTGTTTATTCCATGTAATAGAAAGGTGTATAATAAACTACGACTGAAAAAGCCTGAGCCTACAACTTTCCTTCCACTGTGTAGACTACATTACCTTGACATTCTTCGTCACAGAATTTAGTTCTGTTAATCAGTTTATTATCATTTTGTTGTTCGTCAAGCTATAGCTATATCATATGCATAATGATAAAAAATTAATATTTATTTTGTTCTAAAATAATGGCCAACCCTATTATGTCTTGGAATCATTCAGGACAGCACCCCGCGGATTGTTAAGTTGGGAGACAATCCTGGATGCCCTTGTGGAGGGACGCATGTTGCTGATATTGCCAATATCAAAAGCTTGCAGGTACGTGATTATTTGTTGTTCATCCTTCATGTTTTGAGTGAATATCATTTATCACATCCAGAATGAAACTTGACAAACATAAAGTTTGATATTCTATTTTGAATTAATCCAATACTGCCTGCAAATTCAGGCTATATGATTGTTTTGTTGGCTTGTAAATTCTAATGTGGGAAACCAAAATGGTGTGGGTAGCCCCTCAGTCAGCCTGCTGGTGACCACCCCCCCCCCCCCCCCCCCCACCCCAAAAAAAAACACACACGCACACCCCATCAGATCTGGTGGGGGCGGCTCCCTTGCTAATCTGTTGCCGTCCTTAGCCGGCAAGGGAGGGGTTGAGACTTGAGAGTGGGAGGAGGGAGGGGCATGAAAGAGGAGGTGAATGGAAGGGGTTGGTGGATAGGCTGATTCTACGCTAGCGTGTTGGCTAGTGGTGGAGGGGGAGAGAAGACGAAGAAAGAATACATTGGGCCCCCTTTTAAAAATTAGTTTGGATAAATATAAATGGTGGTTGAATTTTAAATTGAAAGATGATGGTAAATATGTCATTTTTCTCATCACATGACCCATTCCTTACAATATTCAAATGGTAGCATCGTAACTTCCGAAAAATAATGTTGGCGGTTACCTACAAACTGTTAAATATCATGGGGAAGGCAGGGAGTCTCTGTGTGTGTGTTGAGGGACCTGAAACTGTACACATGCCTCCATTTAGATAATCACCTACTCTGGATCAGGAAAAGGTCTGTAAGTACTCCTAATCAAAGTGCATGTAGATAATCACTTTCTGAAAGAACTATCATAGTGGTATACACCCATCAAGGTTGTATTTTGATTATTGCTTCTAATATGGACTGGAGCAGGATGGCAGGACCAAATCATTGTCTCTAAGCCTGATGAAAGTACTGCAAACTCTTATGCAATTTAAGAATAAATAAGGGTTTTTTAGTACATTATTAACAACCTATGTTGCACAGATAGGACACGATAAGCACACAACAACACAACACCTATTTTGGTGTGTCCTAGTGTATTTTGGAGTATTCGTTTGTGTCTGATATGTTCGACACGACATGGCCCACATTTTTGGAGTGTCCGTGCTTCCTAGATAACAACTTGTTGCAGCCTTTAGTTACCTGAGCTTTTAGCCTTATTATTCTCAGGGTTGGAGCCATGATTTCTATAGGAAGGGGCACTCAGTGATGAGGGAGCAAAGTTGCAAATCTGTAATTTGGGGTTGGTTGGGTGGGGCCTTAGAGTTTGCTTATGTAGCCAAAATAACTAGCCAGATGCAAACGGGAGTCTCCTAATGTTACGTGAGGCACTTGCCTCTCCGAAGCCGAAGGTGGATCCTCTCCTGACGGGCCTGCACTTTCCCAGCTGCAAGTGTACTGTTCATATGATGATTACAAACCATAAAATTGTCAATCAATTCACCAAAGTACAAGCCTCGAGCACTTTTATTGACATGATTTATTTTCCAGGAACTCTGTTCACTGCTCCAATTTTCTGTCTGATGATTTAGTGCTTGAATATGCTGAATATGGAGAGATCTTGTCCTGTCACTTCTTGGCATCATGGAACAATATATTCATTCTACTCTGCTCTATGCTTATTTTCCTCTTGCATGCTTGTCTGAAATATGCCTTCTCGTGCTTTAGGTTACTCAGATCCGAACAAAAAAAGGATTTACAAAGGTTTGCTACAACATTGGCTCCTGATCTGTTTTGAGTAAGGTATTCTTGTTACAAGTTTGTTTCCATGCCATGTTTGAACTTTCTCAACGATATAGGTAGTAGGATCCAAATAATCCAATTGACTTTGACAATTACTTGTACTATACATTTTATTTCTGGGGAAAAAAGAACCTTATTAGTTCTATAATGTGGTATTGCAGGGAAAATATCTTATTTCCCTATAAAATCAATTATTGATATAACCTGATTTATATGGGTTTAACTTAAATAGTAAAAGATCCTGCTAGAAAAACAGTCACTACCATGCCTGCTCCCATCAGAATGGGATTGGATGTGGAGCACGAGAACGCTCCGTGAAAGAATTGGGTAAGAGAGGCAGCGTCCTCAAACCTAGAAGGTCAGTTGACCGATAGGTGGATCCCTTTCTGGTCATGGAGTTTAAAGCTCACACAACCAAGGAGCAACCTCTAATTTCCACTTGGGCTAAAAAAACTAGACAAAGAGGCAGGAAATGCATTAATCTCTGTGGCACAAACCAAAGAATGCATGGAATGAGATTCCCAAAATTCTGTTACAAAAGATGGATAATTTTTCAATGGATCTCTTTATGCTAAAAGCTAATTTCTTTACATGAATGCCAAGTGAGGAACTGGAGAAATTTGGTAGCCTACTGTACATTAATACATGCTATGTGCCAGAAGGTTACATGTCCATATGATGACTTCACGTGAAATATTGTAGGAAACAGGAAATGGAAATTGAAACTCGCTTCAAATTGTGATGCTGCTGATTGAGAGGGGAGCATTCATTCTGTGCAACTAAAACAGTAGAAACGCTATCAACGACATGATCCAGTGTGGAGATTTGTTGGCTGTCATCAGGGTCAAATGTCATAGTTCTTGTTGAAATATTTACACTGCTCAATGCAGGTATTTATTATTAGTTCATATTTATCAGGCTGTTGAAGATGGATTATATTGTTTGGGGATTCAAATTGGAAAAACAATTTATATACTTAACTCTTATCTCCCACTTATAAATTCAGTTTGATCCATCAGTATCTCTATAATATTTATCAGAATGATACAAATACTGTTTCTACCTTGATATCCAAATAGTCTCTCTATAATATAAGAATGGTTCAAAACTGTATTTGGAACCTTTTCCTTTTTTGTAATTTCTTAGTATCATTCAGTAATATCCTATACGTGTTTGTGTCATAGTCAAATATAGGCATTGGTTTAAATATTCCACCAATACCAGTATCAGAGTAACCAAAATTTTAATCCCATCTGGGCCCTACTCTTATAAAATATTGGTCTAACCTTTGTCTCAAGGGCTTGGGCCCGACCACAAACTTTTCAGGACTTCAACAGGCATTATAGCTGAGCACAAAGATCAAGCAGAATGAATTTTTCACCAGATTGACATCATACTCAAATAGTTATATAGGTAACACCGACTGATTTTCGGTTCAAACCTTTGCTGACATGCTAGGGCATTTTCAACCAACATATGCAAAGACCATTAGTTGAGGCTCAGTTGCAACGGGACATGTTCAAGTGCTTGGTGTCAGTGTGCATCTTGTGAAATATAAACTTAGTACATAATTTATTTGCTAGGATTTCTGTCATTTAAATTTGAGTGGATATTTGCCTTCAATTTTAGATTGCTAGGTACTATCCCAGAGGATCTCTTTCATTGTCCTCAGAGATCATATGGGTCATACATCAGAAGAGAGAGGATATCTATGCATAATTGATTTGGATGTACCATTGAGGATCATTATGGTTCCTAAAGGGATTTGCAATAGATAGCAGAGGGATTGTCCTCCCATATGGAAAGTTGTAGATTATAAGATGGGAAGAACTGATGAGCTTAGGGGACTGAATGAAGTGGGCGTCCTTATTCTAGATAGAGAAAATGCTGCACACGCAACATCTGGGATGGGAATAGGCATAATCCTCTCCTTCCATGTTTATATTCCTATATCATATGGTCTATGACAAGGAAAGCGGGTTCTCACCCCTTGACCTTGAGCAACTAGCATTTCAAGTAAGAGTCGGGGCATCTTAGATAGTGTGGATAGTCTAGTCTTAAGCGACAAATGGATATACAAACTGGTAAGGGATAAGACATTTATAGCTTGCTTTAGTTAAGAGGTCAGCGGTGAGGTCTTTTAATAAGGAAAAGAGGACTGGGATCTGTTGAGAAAATCGATGGGTGGCTAGCTACCGATAAAGTTAATATTAGATTAATATGTGACATATTCGCTACGTTCTGCTTTGCATGTATCTATGTTATCTGTTTTCCATGCGCCTAGTACTTAGGTGATAAAGATAATTGACGCTATAAGGAGTCCTTTTCTTTAGATGGATCACAGTCATTTGACCCTATTAATTGTTTGTTGATTAATAAAAGTAAAGGCGAGGGGGGCTTGGAAGATCAATCCAAGGCAGATGAATCAGGCTTTATTGTCCAAACAGAGACTTCTTGCTGTGTGTGCTCCTTGTCCAAAATTTACTAGGCAAATTACTGTGAAAGAAGCACAGGTTGGGATCTTTTCCTTGGAAGTCATTTGCAGTTTTCAGTATTTTTTTAGGCTATTTAATTGATTGAATTTCCTTTTGCGTAGTAGATTGGCAAGTGTCACGTTGAGTTGGAAATGATATTTGGTCTTCCTTTGAGTAGCTAATGCTTTCCCTTTGTTTCAGTTTGCTTCGATTAAGGATGTTACTTTTTCACAAGAAGAATGGAGAAATGGGGTATGGACTTGGTCTTTTCACAATTTAGAAGTCATTACTCAGGATATTGTACAATAGTTCTGAAGGTCTTTTTCTGAGTCTCTTCAGTTGGAAATTTTCGAGAATCAAAAAGTTTGCACCAGTCATCAGTTGGAAGATTTACTGTGAAATAAAGGTCTCTAAAACTTAGTTGATACATTTGGTCTTAATGTTGTTAGGTCTCGTACACCTTGTTAACCCAGGACCTAACAGCTTGATCTTTTGGACGGTAAATGGTATTGAAGCAACAGATCCTAAGTTTGAATTTGTGCCTCTTATCTCGACTCTCGAGTATATATATGTCTTCCATGTGTGATCCTCTACCATGCAAACCTGTATGTACTGCAGGTATTGAGGCTTCCTAACAACTCGAGCTGCAGGTATTGAGGCTTCCTAACAGCTCGAGCTTCTCAGCTGAGTAACGTAACTCCCTTTTCTAAAACTCGAACACAATTACTGCTAATTCCTAGCAGAATATCTTTGTTGCGCTGAATCTCCAGTGCAGTTTCCTTATTCTTTCTGGGAGAAGCATCGGTTTAGATGTTGAATCCACATGACTTGCCTGTAGAAGTAGGTAACCCTAGCTTCCATATAGCCAGAGCAGTCGAGACGACAATGTCAGCGGAGTTGGTTAAGACACACTTCAGAACTACTTCGTAGATTAGGTTGGCTTGTGTACTAGAAAGGCAGAATCTAATGTTTATTTAAAATTTTGAATCTAGGGCAATGAGTATAATTTTTTTACAGTACAACATGACCAAGATCCCTTAACTTTGGCATGTCGGCTTCTGTTGGTCATTATTAGATGATGAGATAAATTAGTATTTTGTGACCAAATCCTCCTTATATCAGCATCACAGTTATGATCTTTAGTACCAACTATATGGTTATAACTTGAAAATATGGCTTCGGGGACGGGTAAGCCAGTACATTCTTCTTTTACCTAATATAAATTAGAGAAATTTTGAGTGGCACCCTACTTTATTTTACCATATTTAAGGTGTATCCCACAAGTTTGCACAAATGTAAGTTACCTTCCACTTTTGACGGATTTCGTCCTTCTTTAACGGTCAACTCATTTGACCCATTTTTTTTTTACGAAAATGCCCTCTTCTCTACCCCGAGCCCCCTCTCCATGACATCCCCGATGCGCGCGTGCCTCTGCCGGCTGCCGCCCACGCCCCGGCCCACCCCCGCGTCCCCCTCCCCTCCTCCCGCTGCCTGCCGCGCCGGAGGCGAGGAAGGGGGGGGGGGGGGGGGGGGGGGGGGGTGGAGGGGGGAAGAGGAAAGAAGAAAGAGGAAGGAGCAAGGGCGTTTTGGTGTAAGAATTTTTTTTTTACAGTTACTGTCCAAAGTTGAGGGTAACTTACATTTGTGCAAACTTGTGTGGTGCACCTTAAATATGGTAAAATAAAGTGGGGTGTCACTCAAAATTTCTCTATAAATTATGATATGTATTGGATACAACACAGACGCTACTCCAAAGTGCACATGGCTTCGGGAACTTCTTTTACCTTATCTAAATTAGGATATGTATTTTTACCTTATCTAAATTAGGACATGTATTGGATACAACCGAGACACTCCGAAGTACACAGGAACTCGCCAAATTATTTGGTTTAGACTCTTTTGGGATCATATAAACTTAGGAGGCTGAAATTTTACTGGCGACTGGCAAATGATTGTTGAATTCCACAAGAGACATCAACAATTCAATCAAATGTAGGAAATAATAAGGAAAAGAAGGAGAATATATTCGACACTACAGATATGAAACATAACAATTTAAAACTATAATATATAGAAGCATCTAGTCTGGAAGAGTAGCAACATATCAAACTATCAAAGGGAAGCATCCACCTTAAAATAACTAAGTATTAAGTATCAAATACCATGCCGACATAGAGAACCCACCAATGACCTAAGTTGTGATATGTCTAACAGAATCTTATAGTATATGCAAACAATACTTACTGGAATATTGTATAGATAACTTTTTCCTGCACATAGATTGTGTACACAATGAACATGGAGCTTCATGCTCAGTTAATGAACTACTAATGAGGTCAATTGGGTTCTATGGTAGGAACCATGAATACTCCAATGTGGGTTGTGTCAGTGTCCACTTATTTGACACAACCTGTACACTCCAAAATGTAATAGGACACGTCAAAATGGATATCATTTCCATGTCACTGTTGTTTGTGTGATATCCATGTTCGTGCAACATAGGTTCTAGATCATCAATTTTATAAATGGTAGCATAAATCAAACAACACTGAGAATGCACAAACGGATGATGATACCAAGATTCTTATTACCAAATACAAGGTTGAAGACGAGGGCTGACAAATAACAAGCTAACCCTAGTAACATAAGCTAATCATAATATGATAACAACTACACTTCATCCCATTCCGGCCATGGCCACTTACATAACAGTGCATGCATTGGCATTCTCTTCACTGAAAATGTCGTAACTCGCCGTTGTGGCTGCGGCCGCTGCCGCTGCCAACGGAATGTAGTAAGACCGCGCCGTACGCGGGCCCGTGGCAGGCACTTGATACATCGGATAATGATACACATGCTGACATGGAACCGGCGACATCTCGGTTGCTGCTGCCGCCACCTCCGCTTTCTGACCCTCCTCCTCCTCCGCAAGTGCCTCACCTCCGCTACCGCCTCCCCCGCAGTCACCGCCACCGTTTCCTTTCTTGCCCTTCCTCTTTCCGCCTTCGGGGTCTTTCTTGTCGGGTTTTGGAGACTCCTCGGCGGGTTCGGTGTCGGACTTGGCGGCAGAGGCATTTCCGTTGCCGGATTCTGGTCCTTTAGTTTCGGGATGTTCTGATGGTTCGTTAGGCTTGTTTCTGTTATTGTTGTTCGTGTTCTTCTTCTTCTTCCCTCCACTGCCACCACCATTGTTGTCGGAAGTAGAGTCGGGGTTGGCAGCCGGTTTTGGCTCAGGCCAGAGCTCGGCGTGCTTCCCGGTCTTGCCCAGCTTCTTGATCAGGGTCTCTGCCGCGACGTTCCCAGTGACCATCACCTTCTGCTGCTGAGAGCCGGTCGTGATCTTGTAAACTCCTGCCAGATCAATATTTCCAAGGGTTTGAAAAGAGGTTTTGAGAGGGAGAAAATATGTAAAGCGTCCACGTATCGGACACGTTACAAATGTTCCAAAATACACTAGGACACGTCAAAATGTATCTATGTTAGTTACGGTAGGATGGTTTACTAACCATCGATTCCTTGGAGGACTTTCTTGACTTTCTTCTTGCAACCTTCGCAGTGGATGGAGACTCTCAAGACCCATGTCTATAAATCCGACAGAACTCGACTTGGTGATCAATAGTTTCATGAAGACACATATGAAATGGAAGCATTGATATGAAGTAGTAGGAATAGTAGTTAGTACCTGGTATTTGAGCGGTTCTGGAGTTTCTTCTGTTGATGCCATTGAGAAGAGTTTGGAGAAAGGTTTCGTTGAGAAGAAGAGAGGAAGGAAAGAGGAGGGAGCAATGCTAGTGAGCTGAGAAGCGAGTGAGGATTTGGTCTTTTTGTTTCTTGGTGATGGAACCAAAAGGTGGTGGTACACTACTAGTGGGGAGAAGAGAATATGCATTCAACAAGGGAAATTCTATAGGCGCTTAAAAATTGCTTAGAACAATTAAATTTTTTGTTGTATGACTTTCAACAAAGTTGATAGTCTTATCTTTGCTTTAGGACTGTCAACAAAGTTGATAGTCCTACCATAATGTAAGACTGTCAACAAATTGACAATCCTAATTGGAACTCACTGGCTCCAATCCTTTAGGACTGTTAAAAATTCTGAATTCCTACTTATATACAAAACTGTAGGAAATTATACTGTCTATATATAATCCAGGACTGTAGGATTTCCTACAGTCCTACAGATAATATAGGATTGTAGAAAAATTCTACAGTCCTATATATATTATAGGACTGTAGAATTTACCTAGTTCTATTGGTTTGAAGTCCGACCGTCGGCTTTGTTTGGTTTTTGAAACCCTAGATTTAACTTTTAGGGTTCGAAAGTTCGTATATCAACCCTAAGTTAGTTCTAAAACTATTTTATCTAACTATTTTAGGCATTGTTTGAAATTGAAGGAGTTGGAGAGAAAGAAGTTTGAAAATTTGAAGAAAGAGAATAGAAAATTAGAATGAAGAGTTTTGAAAAGGTTTAGACAGCCCAAAGTAAATTTGGTGATGTCCTGAATAAAAATTGTAAAAATATTGATTGTTCTGAGGTAATAAACTATTCTAAGCAAAATATGAAGTGCGTTTAGAATTTTCCTTTTAACAACTTCCTCTCTACTTCTTTTTTTCTTCACAAACTTCACTCACTCATCATTCTCTCTTTTGATTGATTGCCTACTGTTTTTCTCTTTGTAACTCTTATATTAAACTCACTCTCTTTAATCCTCATTCGTCCCTGATGTACCAAGTAAGATATAAAATATGTATCGAAATATTAAGCCAACGGTCTATAGTGACGGCTGATTCAATCTATAGGCTTCTCTATCCAAACCAGAGGTTTTGGGTTCCACGGGACTCTTCCTTTGCATCGACTAAGGTCACGCTTGGTTTGCGGCAAGGTTTTGGGATAGAAAAGTCAGTCATTTCATTCATTCCAATGATTAACTTTTACACTCAAATGATTCACTTTCTCTTACAATTTTTTGGGCCTTTCCAAACATCGAAGAAAAAAAATTCATGAAAATTGTAATTTCTGCGGGTTCTTCCATTTGCTTCAACTAAGGGTTATATGTTGGGTTGTATCTCGTTTCCGGTTGAGCGTTCAAATGGGTGATGGCAATGGAGTTGGTAATTTAGTCTCACATCGGTTAGAAGGTGGGATCATATGGTGTAGATAATTGGATTGGTTCGGATCTTACATAAGAATTTTTTTTTAAGACATATAGCTCCAATTCAATATCATGGAAACACAAACGGAGCAAACTTATTGTAAGAATGAAGATTGTGGTGTCTGCCCGATCCAAATTTGAAGCTCAACCCATCTCTTATCCTATCTAAAGTTAAGAATCCCAATAGCAATAGGAGGAATCAATTATTTCACGACTAGGGCTGTAGATGGACAAAGCAGTCCCTTATCCGTACGAGTCCGTCTCGATAGATGTTTTGACCGCGGATGGACTGACTGAATTAACGAACAAAGCTTGGACATTTTTTGGGTCCTTTTAAAAATCTAATCTGGATACGGTCATATCCATGTCCGATCCGAATTTGTCCGTGGACCAATAATGGAGACTCCTTTTGATTTTGCATCAATTATGTCATATTATGACAAGAATGTTATCGGGGTTAGGGAGCTTTTGGCCACCATCAAGTATGGCTAATGACTCAATCAAATCGGTAGAGCATTTCTGATTGGTAAATCTAATTACTTTGATACGTGCAGTAATCAGTGTACAATTCGATTTCTCAGTGATATATAAACTAATCGAAAATTGCATTATTGAACGCGACCAGCCGAATAACATCTAGAATTAATGTGTGACAGCGAGTTAAGTTATTATATTATGCAAGTATATGAACCAATCTCTGTGAATCTGCTACCATCAGATCTATATTTTGATATCCAAAGTTCATATATTTATCTTGGTTCGAATTTATCCGCGAACCATCCGATTGAATTAACGAACAGTGACTGACCGTGTCGGTCCGGTCCGAACTCAAATAGTGAATTGTTCGTGTCCATTCGGTCCAAACTCGTTTTTATTTTCGGCCAGAACTTAGAACAGTGATTGTCCGTGTTCGTCTGACTCGTTTACGCCCCCTAATCGTGACTCACTCATGGAGAAAATCTAGTTGTGATGCAATTACATAAGAAGCCAAACCACATGCTACACAAAGCTGCATCCCCTCCTCACTCTCTTTCACTCCTTGCTCCAATATTAACAGGCTGCCATCACCTATTTCAAAAGCAACCAGGTTGAGGCATTAACATCACTTGCCTGCTGGTGCATTATCTGTTCTTTCAACAATTGAGCAAGTTAGGATTGTCATAAGCCAGAGCTGAATTTCGGAAGCTTATTAAACTTATCTCGTCTTTTTAGCTTTAACGGACATATTATTGCTTTTAACAACAGCCTTCAGTGATTCAACCACTGACTGAGGATAGAGTGGACTAGGGGTGAGCATATAACAGTTGAAAACCGAAAATCGAACCGAATCGAACCGAAATATGACAAACGGTTCGATTTTTCGGTTATCGGTTCGGTTTACAGTTTAAAATTTTGAAAATTTAAAATAACGGTTCGATTTTCGGTTCTTAATCCGAAAAACCGAACCGAAAACCGATTTAGATTTAGTAATTTATCAAACTACCCACAATATACATATACTAATGTTTATTAATCCCTAACTGAGCGCACTCTCTTCTCCTATTCTATGTCGGTGCTTCTTTGAGCACTCTCTCTATCTACCCTCAATCTATATATACTAATATCTTTCACTCTATGTAATATAACAATTCATAAATACAATAATGTCATATATATTTTTTAAAAATTTTTATTTAAATAGGCTCATTTTGCTAAAAACTTGAAGGCCATGTACATTGGTCCATGAAACCGAACCGACCGAAAACCGAACCGAATTAATTTGGTTCGGTTTTGTTCGGTTTTTATAAAAACGGTTCGGTTTTCGGTTTTGAGAAATACGATTTACGGTTATTTCGGTTTTCACATATTCGGTTCGGTTTGAACCGAACCGAACCGATGCTCACCCCTAGAGTGGACTGTGGTGGACTATAATTCTGGTAAAAAAAAAACTATTATTTTTACTAGTATATTTATTAGTAGTCTGGGTGTAAAAAAAATTATACTAGGCATGTCCACTGAAATAGACATAGTCTCTAGGAATTAAATTTCTGGCTCCGCCTTTGATTCAGCATATATGCGAGTAAAACTTTGATACAGAAGAAGGTATCAAAATTTTGATAACTACTTTGTATGACAAGTGGGCCCCCTCTCACTTCCTGTATGGACATAAAGTTTGAGGATGGGTCCACTTGTCATACAAAGGAGGTATCAAAATTTTAATATCTAGTTCTGTATCAAAATTTTACTTGCATATATAATACTTATTAGTTACTGATTAGATAAAAAGGTACTTAAAACTTAGAAAAATGCTAAGTCTACAACCAAATACTTACAACCTTCTTACAACTTTTCTCTCCTATCCCTTACACATGGGTCCCACCGGTTCCCACCTCTCCTCTCACCCCCTGCTATATGGACTCCATCCGACCTCACCATTTTCTTCCTTCCTCCAATCGAAGTCCGACACGTGACGATTGTAAAGACATTGTAAGCATTTGGTTGAAGGCATAGCAAAGCTCTAAAACTTAAGCTGTGCTCTCTTTCATAGGATTGGGGATTTTCAGTTCACTTTTGAACTTGAGGATGGGTGTGTGATTGATGAGTTGGCCAATGGAGGGGATGGAGGGAGGTGACTCCACCACCTCCCATCAACTTTTCTTTTTTCAGAGGGAGAGCGATAGTTTGTAGATTGTTAATGGACACCACACTGATGAGGGAGGGAGGGAGAGGAGAGGTTGTACACTCAGATGATCAGTTGACTGATGTACATTATAAACATATAATGACCATCACTGCATTACTTGTGATCTTTGTGGTGGTCACTCTGAGTCCAGTCTACATCAGTACTCATTGAGTGAATATAGCCTTGCTTTAGAGCTTTGTATGCCTACAAGCTACAACCAAATACTTACGATTCCCCTGCAACCGTCATGTGTCGGACATCTATCGGAGGATGGAAGAAAGTGGTGTAGTCAGATGGAACCCATGTAACAGGAGATGTGAGAGGGGATGTGGGACCCAGTGGGACCCATGTTTAAGGAGTGGGAGCGAGAAGTTGTAAGAAGGTTGTAAAGATTTGATTGTAGACTCAGCATTTGCTCATGCTTTATTGACTTTTATAAAAGGAAAATGCTAAGTCTACAACCACATGTTTGCAACCTTCTTACAACATCTCTCTTCCACCCCTTACATATGGGTTCCACCGGATTCCACCTCTCCTCTCAGCCTCCTGCTACATGGGCTCCACCCGACTCCACCACTTTCCCCCCTCCTCCAATCGAAGTCCGACATGTCGCGGTTGTAGGATAGTTGTAAGCATTTGGTTGTAGGCATAGCGAAGCACTTTATAAGAAGCACAACAATCTGGGCAACACACGATGGGGACAACACACAATATTTGTTCCTTTATTTTTCTTTTTTTGGGTTTTTTTTTGTTAGAGACCGTCTTCAAATTTAATTGGGGACATCATAATCTAAATTTTCTCTCCAACTCTCTTTCTTCTCTTACAGCCCACTATTTTTCTCTTCTTCCTACTTTTTTCTTCCCACCTCATCTTCCTCTTCCAATCCTAATTGGAGATGACATATACCCTAAATTCTATCTCCAAATTCTCTTTCTTTACTAACAACTCTCTCTCTCTTCTTCTTCTTCATACTTATTAGATTTTAGGTTAATAAGTTTTCTCCATACTTATTAGATTTTAGGTTAATAAGTTGTCAATGGATGTTTTTCCAAAGCTTAGAACCCAATATTAGAATTTCAAATTCACTTCAGTTTTGGACACACTCCCGTTGCAGACGACACATAACTGACATGATTCTAACAGTCCTAACAATAGTCAGAAACTTTGGAATTCTGGTTAGGACTGTCAAAATTCGATAGTCTTGTTCATGATATTGACAGTTTTTATACGTAAATGGGTGATGCCCCTAAACTTTTCGAAAGAATATTTTGGGTAGTAAAAAAATCAACATTTTTGTGTTGTCCCCTAACAATCTAGGTTGTGATTTTATAAATAAAAGGTCTTGGTTTATGGCATTAGGGCTCATTAGTCACTAGTGTGGTGTAGTATCATTGGGTATGTGCTAGTACCTCTTAAGAAGCATGAAGGCAACTAGGTTTCCGTTGGATATGTGGTGGTCGTTAACATATGTTAGGAACTACAACTCAACCTCCGTTTTGTGATTGTGAGAGGACTTTTAGTTATGCAGATCAACGACTAAGCGACACAAACTGATACAAAGTGAATAAGCCGCCTCTTCATCTCCTATCTCCCACGAAAAATTTTGAAAAAAAATAAAACACTCTCTTCCTTTCCACTTAGTATTTGCTAAGCTAATATCATCTCTATCTCAATTTCTAATAGCATCTTCTTCTTCTTTTTGGCTTCTTTACGGCGACCAAATCTGAAACGATTTTACGAGTCACGATAAGAAGGAGCCTAATCCTTGCTTGAGTGAGTTTGACTCTCTCTTTTTTTGCACCTACTCTTATTTTTTTTATGATTATTTTTTTTATTTGGTGAGAGAGTAAGTACTAGCGGGGACTAGGAAGGTTGTCTGGCCCTTGAGAGATGTTGTTATTGGTAATTATTTTTTTATAATTTTTTTTATCCATGAATACTAATAATTTCATGATTCATTGCATCCAAACGTTTTGTATATGATTCCTGATTCCATCTTTTTGTAAAGTTTCACGCATATTTATCTTCATTCTTGTAGTGGAAAACTATAGAACCCCTCACATAACATTTGTCATTTTTGACTACTTTGCATATGAATTTTTTTTCCATATTCTGCGATCGAGTTGCTTATAGTATAATCTGAATACATCCAGAAACTTTGTTATAAATTTAGAACTTGGAGTTGCTTAGTACTAGTTATATTGTATTTTGGATTTTCGGGGTTTTGCATTATAAAACAATTATATAGAGGGATGAGGGTCTCTTTTTTTGGACTTGTTTAGGGTCTCCAAAATGCTGAAGTCGGCCTTGGGTGAGAGAGCAGATAATTAGAATCTTGGGTTAATTGCATCAACTACCCCTATGTTTTACGTTTATTACACAGACCACCCCTACTTTGAAACTAATTACATGGACACCCCCTATAGTTTCTATTTTCTATAGAAACAAATTACACTGACCACCCCTATGGTTAATAAAATTTATAAAGGAGAAGGGTGGTCAGTGTAATTATTTTCGGAATAGGGATAATCCATGTAATATTTATGAAACATAGGGAATGTCAGTGTAATTAACCCTTAGAATCTTGAAATTAATTATAAATTTTTGTAATGGTAATCTTGCATGCTTTCATTTGTCGAGGTACCGACACTATTAATAAATGGGAAAATTTATGAAATATCCAAAAAAATTAAAAGTTTTATGAAAAATCCACCGCAAAATACATTTCATCGCATGCCCAGAATTAGCGAAAAATATATAAAGGGGGTTCTGAATTACCTTTTTGCCCTTCTAATTTATTGAAAACACCTCCGAACCCTACTATTAAAAAAAATGTTTCGATACTTCCTCTTCTTCCATACGCCGCTCAGTTTCGAATCTAGATTTTCTCCTCCAAAATCTTCAAAACTTACTTTAAAAACTCGTCGAAAATTTTCGAAAAGACCGACAAACAGTAAAACTGTTAAAACGGAGGTCCAAACATCATTTTTTGCGATTCTAAAATTTCGAAAGGCCGACTAACGAAAAAGCTATTAATCTCCGGCTCCTCGAAAATACGCTCCTTTTGCGATAAATCGGGCTTCGTTTCGACCTCCTAGTCAAAAGTTATGGTCCTTCAAAGTTTCAACTGACCATAAAATGCAGGAGAATGATCATTTTCCGTGGTAATATCACGGAGAATTGCCATTCTCCTTGTTAAATTGACAAAGAATAGCCATTCTCCGTGTTAGAATGACGGAGAATGACCATTCTCCGTCAATTTAACAAGAAAAATGGCGATTCTCCGTAGTTTTAGCAGGGAGAATGACCATTCTCCGTGCTAAAACCACGGAGAATGGTCGTTCTCCTTGTTAAATTGACAAAGAATAGCCATTCTCCGTGTTAAAATGACGGAGAATGGCCATTCTCAGTCATTTTATCACGGAGCCATTTTTCGTCATTTTAACACGGAAAATGGCCATTTTCCGTGATTTTAACATGGAGAATGACCATTCTCCGTCATTTTAACACGGAGAATGGCCATTCTCCATCATTTTGACACGGTGAATGACCATTCTCCGTGGTTTTAGCACATAGAATGACCATTCTCCATCATTTTGACATGGATAAGACCATTCTTCATGGTTTTAGCACGGAGAATGGTCATTCTCCGTGATTTTAACACGGAGAATGGCCATTTTCCGCCATTTTGACACGGAGAATTGTCATTCTTCGTCATTTTGACATGGATAAGGTCATTCTCCGTGATTTTTGCACGGAGAATGGTCATTCTCCGTAATTTTAACACGGAGAATGATAGAGAAAAGTCGACAGAAACCTAAAACCTGTTTTTTTTTTTTGTGGAAAAATAATTTGTCAGGAACAAAAATTCAAGAGTTTTCGTTCTTCTTTCAAAACGATGCTAACTCTTATGGAAAAGAAGAAGACGATCTTCTCTCCACAATTGACCTAATCGCCGAAAAACTTCAAATCTCTCCACGATGATGATGATAATGAGCGATGATCGGAGTTCGACTGAAGAAAAGCACAGTGAACTACGAACGATCTTTGTGATCTCTGCTGAAAATGAGAGCAATGGAATTCAGATCTCACGTGAAGAATAAGAAGACGAAAATCGCAATCCAAATCTGAGTTTGTGTGAAGGGTAGTTATGATATTATAAAGATGTCAATTTTGTAAATACATAGCATCTAAAGGGAATCTTGGAATATTTAACGTGAAAATATATAATTCTGGACATTTCATAAAACCCATCATTCGGATGGATTTTTCATACAAACCAATTCCGAAATTGGATTTCTCAGCAATTTCCAGATTAATAAATAATCCAATGAAATTCTTAAGAAGAATCAAATTGTTTCTTCGTGTTTATTTTTTTAAATGCTTCACATTGAGAAGTCGATAATATGCTTAAAAATCAAAGGTCTTCATATCATATGTGTGTGTGTTCAGGAATTAAAAATTTTATTCTATTTTAAAAGTTTTAGAAGTTAGGAGAGGACTTTTGCCACCTCAAACATATAATGTAACTCCGTCCACTTGTTGCACCATATCCAAAATTTTAGAGAGCATTTTTATGAGGTCCACGAGGTTGTTGCACCAAATCCAAAATTTTAGAGAGCATACAAAAATTTGTTATATTATTTAATATATGTAAGTCCAATTATAAATAAAAGTCCACATAACTCTTTTTTATCATTTAATCTGCATAAAAAGGCTTTTTTGTTATAAAATATTTAATTGTCAAATACTATAATATTAAAAGACAATTCGATTAGTCAGAAAAAAAAAAAAAAAAAAAAAAAAAAACATTTCCTCCCTTCCGTTGCTCTAACATTTGTCTTGAATTTTTTTTTTGATGCTAATAACTAGGGGTGAGCATTCGGTTTATTCGGTTTAAACCGAATTGGACCGAAACCGAATAAGCAAAACCGAAACCGAACCGTATTGGCCCAAAACCGAATCAAACCGAACCGAATTAAATCGGTTCGATTTTCGGTTTATTCGGTTTATTCATATTTATTTTTATTTTTTTTGAGCTTTTTTTGTTAATATATATAGTAACTAAATATACATAGACATATTTAGTATATATCTATATATATTTAGTATGTACCTATATATATTAATACTTATATATATAGCACACACACACACACACATATATATATATATATATATATAAATTAAATTTTTTTATTCGGTTTTCGGTTTTGGACTCCGAAATCCGAAACCGAAACCGAATAAAAGAATTTAGTATTTTCAAAACCGAAATCAAACCGAATTTTTTTAAAATCGAACCGAACCTCTTATTCGGTTTGATTCGATTCGATTTTCGGCCCAAAATTGAATAATGCTCACCCCCTAGTAATAACATTGTATCGTCGACAATGTATAAATACTATACTTTATGGGCACCACTATTTACATTTCGTCACAAGTTTCAAAATCTAAAGTTCGGCAGTGTCCGTCCGCTACACCTCCATCCTTTTTATTACAAAAGGCAGCAGTAACCATGTACACGGGGAGCATGGAGTCCTGTCCTTGACGATGAGGTGTTGAGCACTCCACAAGGCTTTTTTCTGGCATGAGGTGACTCTGAACTGATGTAACTCATGGATTCCACCATCATCACTGTTGATGAAAAACACAGTACTAACCTGAACTCCAATGACTCCAATCATATATAGCACAAGTTCATTGCGCATTATTCTTCAAGAAGATATTTTCGTAATTTAGGCCATCAGCTTCTTTCTGTCGGATTGTATCTCGTTTTCGGTTGAACGTTCAAATAGGAGATGACATTGGTAATTTAGTCCCACACCTGCTAGGAGGTGGAATTATATGGTGTAGATAATTATGATTGGTTCAGACCTTACGTACGAATTATCTTTTAAGGCATATGTCAATATCGCACCTAATAGGCCCAATTCAATATCGTATCTCATGGGCCAACTTCGGTTCGGATTACAATGCGTTAATTGGTTCGAGACAGATGGTGTTTTGAACGTTCATGTGTATGATCGGATTAGGTGGAGTAGGAGCATCAACTACACAAATTGACTTCAAATATGGGTTTGACGTTGTGGTTGGCACACAATGGTGGTGTGGATGAACATGTCCGTTTGGCTCTGTGGTCAAAGGCTGACGGGAACGAATACAAAATGTAGCAAAGAGTGTTAAAGATTGTTCGGCTGAGTCACACCGCGTTGCCAACACTTTGTCAGTTCTTCTGATTAGAGACTTCATTATCTGTGCATATTGATTTGAGTAGTTCTTTAACATTAGTTATTCTGGCCATACTAGCTAGTTATATGTTCTTTTTAAATAAAAGATGGATTGAAAAAAAGATAACTTCACAAAGTCCTAAAAAAGGGTATATTTTTTTAAGAGAAATTTTGAGTGGCACCCCACTTTTGTTTACCATATTTACGGTACACCCTACAGTTTTACAATAATGTAAGGTACCCTCCACTTTGGACGAAAATCGTCAAAAAAAAATTGACCAAAATGCCCTTGGCTTATTCCTCTTTCTTCTTACCCCCTCCCCCCCCCCCTCCGCCTCTGCTGTCGCCGCTCCCACCCCCTCCCCGCCGTTGCCGCCGCCGCTGTTGCTGCTGCCGCTGATGTCGCCGCCGCCCCTGCTACTGATGCCGCCGCCGTCGCTGCTGCCGTCTCTCTTCTCTCTTCACTTTCACATTCGCAATGTCAAAGCTGCTCGCAACAAACAATCTAACACTCGCCACCGCCACTCTCCTCACTCTCCTCCCTCCGGCAACCACCACTGCCGTTCTCCGACGTCCTTCTGGCCACCAAGAACTTCGACGAGAACTCCCACATCGGTTCGAGCGGGTTCGGAAAGGTCTACATAGGAGCGGTCGGAGATGATCCTCGTCTACGAGTTCGTGGAGAGGGGGCCGCTAAGGGACCACCTCTACGGCCCGGCGGCCATGCCCCGCCTGTCGTGGAAGCGGCGCCTCGAGATATGCGTGGGCTCCGCCAGGGGCCTCCACTACCTCCACACGGGCTCGTCCCAGGGCGTCGTCATCCACCGCGACATCAAGTCCTCCAACATACTGCTCGACGGGGGTTACGCCGCCAAGGTGGCCGACTTCGGGCTCTCGAGGTCCGCTGGGGCCCACGTCGACCGGAGCCACATGAGCACCGGGGTCAAGGGGAGCTTCGGGTATCTCGACCCGGAGTACTTCAGGACGCAGCAGCTCACCGAGAAGTCCGACGTGTACTCGTTCGACGTCGTGCTCCTGGAAATCCTGTGCGCGAGGCCGGTGATCGACCGGTCGCTCCCCTGGGAGGAGGTGAACCTGGCGGAGTGGGGGATGAAGTGGCAGAAGAAGGGGCTCCTCCGGAGGATCGTCGACCCGGCATTGAAGGGTGAGGTCGACTCCGAGTCACTGGGGAAGTTCGGAGAGACGGTCGAGAAGTGTCTGTCCAAGTATGGAGCGGAGAGAGGAGGGGGGAGGGGTTGATGATTATGGTGGAGATGGTGATTATGGTGCTGGTGCTGGTGCTGGTGGTGATTATGGTGGTGATGGTGCTGGTGATGGTGGTGGTGGTGGTGGTGGGGAGAAGAGAGGAGGGGGGCAGCGGAGAGAGGAGGGCAGGGACGGCCCTGGCCCAGGGCAGGCCGGGCGACGGCCCAGGGCCCCCTGACGAAAGGGGGCACCAACATGAAACTATATACAATAGAACTAGTATGTATCATGTGTCATTTTTTAACAAAAAGCATTGTGGTGTAGTGGTTATAGTGCTAGACTTATATTTAGGAGGTCCTTGGTTCAAATCTTGACTACAGTAAAAAAAAAATTATTTAAACTTTTTTTATATTATGTATGGGGGTCCTTTTTGAAAATTTCGCCTTGGGCCCCAATTAGCTCAGGGCCGGCCCTGGAGGAGGGGGGGGAGCGGAGGCACGAGAGGGGCAGCCACGGGGAGATGGTGGACACGGGGAAGAAGGCGGGGGTATTTTGGTCAAAAAAATTTAATTAAAGGAGTTGACCGTGAATTTTTGACGATTTTCGTCAAAAGTGGGAGGTATCTTACATTATTGTAAAACTGTGGGCTGCACCGTAAATATGGTAAATAAAAGTGGAATACTACTCAAAATTTCTCTTTTTTTAATTGGAAGGAATAATTTACTTTTTCGTAGGATCAAATCCATCCAGCCGTAATACGTTATGCCTCCGCGCACACTAGCCACTAAGATAGTTATATGTTGTACCTCTCCTTACCGAGTAGGTAAGATGCAGAAGTAACATAAATCATGTTACTTGTAACGACAATGGAGTTTAACGGGTTGGAGTTACTCAAAACCAATTCAAAGCAGATGGTTACTAAAAGTAGAATTGGAATGGTATTAGAGTTTGAAAATACTCCAGATTTTCTGCGGTGTGGTGCGTCGACAGAAGAATATAACAATTATTCTCATCCAAATGCTTCTCTTTTGTGCGATCTAAAAGAATATAATATTTAAAAATAAGTTACAATTTTTTAATGACTAAGTATGTAAACCAGTAATGATATTACTACCGTTGTTTTAAATACTCCATTTTTTTTCTCGATACAAATCATCTATGATATTTCTTCTCTAGATCAGAAATGCAAGTATCTTGTTCAAATATCATTTAAAAGTACATTATCGTTTAAAAAAATAAGAAAGTAAAAATAGGCAATATATTCACGTACACTACTAATCACGATTTTTATTGTCAAGTAACCAAATTCCACATCTAATACCCAACTTAATTAGTGGGGTTTTTTTAAACCCGCCTAAATGATAGTAATTTCATATTTATATTACAAAGGAGGTTGATAGTGGTATGCCATGGATGATAGACAATTCTTGTATATAGGTTACAGACATAGCCTTCAGAAATTGAGAGCTCTTTTGCAAGAATTGCAGTGACCGCAATTCTAAACGCTCTTTCAGAATGTCTAAAGCAATTCATCCTAACTAGACAAATGTAAAAATTTAAATAAATAAAAAAAAAAATTGATGGCCACTTATAACTTGATATCGATCACTTGCAGTTACTGCAGTAGAGAGTCAAAAACCAGCATAAAGGCTTCCTCTAGACTTCATGGATTTGTACATGATACATAGATTTCAGAATCGGCAGTCCCAACAGAACCAACAAGTCGTTGACTTCTATCCAGACACCAGATGTTTGGAGCATGAAGACCAAGTTTCGTTAAAACAGTACATCTAGTAACTTACAAATTGGTTGGTCATTTGCTTCAAACCATTGAACTGAGAGCTCACTCGGCCCAACTATATATACAGTAGGCACAGGCATTTGACTGATAGACTAATACCAACCAGGTCATGTTTGATGTTTTAACATGATAGCAGACATTTAGGGGCACAGTAAGCCACATTACAACAGTAGATACGTCATATAATTTAAGCTAGGAATTCTACAGCATAGTTATACTTATACATGCAAGGAGCAAAAATATCCATCATTGGTGAATCCAAATCAATCCTACAACAAGCATATATAAATATCAAATTGAATAGGACTTTGGGCACTTAGTCTTCCTTGATTGACCACTAACCAACATATATAGGATAAAACGATATGTATAATGTATCCTCTGGAGCATCTACATTGGCTGTATAAAATACTAAATTGAAACACCAGACGGTACATCGTTCCCCGACACTTGAAGCTTTGTCGTAGATTCCGTTTTCACAGTGATAGGCATGTTAAGCCGCCGCATCATCCCACTAAGTAGAACATTCATCAGCTGGTTTAGTTTCCTCAGCACCACCGGACAAAGGGGCGTGTTCTTTCTCAGTATCATGTTCCTTGTTCTTCATTTCAGATTCCTCAGAAGCACGAGGTGCATCTTGAAGCTGCCAAATAAATAGATATCTCAGTTTGTTATGCAATAGTGCACCATAAATTTCAACAATCTCATATTTTGAGTCTTTAGCAAACCGAAGTGCATTAAAGTGTATCTAATTCATGCACAATACACATTGCATGGTCTTCTAAAGCTATCAAAACATTCAACTACATAACTGCATAGTATGAATATGTTTTTACAATAAAACTAGAAGAAGAATAAAATTAGAAGAAAGTGCATGTAATGTAAAGCATAAATGTCAGTAGGCCTGTCAATGGTAGACCGAAAATCCGCATTCGATCCGCATTCGAACCGATAATATCCAAAATTTTGGATATGGTTACGGATACGGATGTCTTACCGGATATTTATCGAATTTCGGATGTGGATACGGAAAGTGTCACATCCGGTCCAATAACATCCGACCCGATAATAGAATAATTAAATATATATAATATATTTTAATTATAAATATGAACGGTGTAGATTACATTTGATAGAATCACAAATGAAATAAATGAGCCTCTAAAACCCTAATATCCGTTAAAATTATCGGTAACAGATACGGGAGCCAAAACTCTCATTCGTTAAAATTTGGTTACTTTCTTACTTCATTATTCTTTTTTGGGAATGTGTGGTTTATTGGTTCGAATATTACCCGATATTCGTTAAAATTATCGGTAACGGATACGGGATCCAAAACTCCCATCCGTTCGGATATCGAATGGTTATCGGATGTATTTGATAGCTATCGATTCGGATGTGGTAATGCCAACATCCGACCGATAAGCTACCATTGACAGGCCTAAATGTCAGCATTGTACACATTATGCTAAATGCACATGAACACTATCGAATATTTCTGCATATCTGCAGTTGTAGTTGGTTAGGAGCAAAGCTTTAACTCTGTATACGAACATAATTTTAAGATCCACAAAAAGAAAGTATGTTGAGTCTTTCAGATTTCAAATGTGAAGTAAAAGGATTCAAATGAGCAGAACAATAGGACAGATCACTTACACCCAAGTTCTTTAAACTAGTAGTCACGTCGTCCTGCTGCTTCTGGAGAGTGGTCTTTAGCTCTTGGAAGTCCTATAGCCAGTTAGTCAAGAAATTGGAACATTGTGGGCAGAACAACTATAAGATAAAATATTACTCCTAGAAAGTCTATAACGAATTACTTAACACTTGGACAATATTGGATTGAGAATAATAAAGATATAAATTCAGTTTCGCACCGTTGTCAGTTGTTCCAGTTCAGTATGGAGCCTTGTCTTGAGCTCTGATAGCTCCTGCATCAACAATGTATACAATGTTTTTAAACATGTTTATAGTTTCACAGAGAAGGAAATATGACATGCTAACATATGAACACCTCATCAGCATTTTCTCATCTAAACTGCTATTAAAAGCATTCTACTCTCTGTTAAATAAGAACTCATGCAAGGGGAAACTATGCCTGATCGTTCTAGTTCTATGAGGGGAAACTATGCCTGATCTTTCTAGTTTTATTAAATAATATAGAAGATACTTAGCCTTGCTTTAGTTGTTCTTATTTGTATGGCCTAAGAGCCTCTTCAGTTTTCCTACTTTTAGTCCCACATTGAAAAAACTCGAGGAATGGTGTGCTACCCTTGCCTATATATGTACTCTCTCGCTCTAAATGCTCAAGTCATTCTAAGTTGAGCCAACGCCAACTTCTCAACATGGTATCATTAGCCGCTACACTCCATCACGTCCTTCCTCAAAACCCTAATTTCCCCTCAAATTTTCCCATAGTCTCCACTCCACGGCCTAACTCCCACACCACCTCCACCTCTACCTCTGGCCACGGACTCCTTGTCGCGGACTCGCTAATCCAACCACGTCGCGAGATCTGGCCTCCATCTATCACGAACTCTTCACCATCGCTTGAACCCCTCGGAGCTCGACTTGCTCGACTAATCTCATTCGTCGGAAACGCAGGATTCCGTCACCGGCGCACTCGATTGCTGCTGGAAAACCCTACATCTATTCTCCCCACATTTTTCTATCTTTCCATTTATGTCCCTAAGCCACGAAGCTTTTCCACCTTTCCATTTATGCCCCTGAGCTGCCAAACAGTGGTAAGCCAAGCTGCACCAAGTTGGAGCTGTGAAGCAGTCATGACAATAGTTAGCAGCAGCAACAATAATTAACCAAGTCAGCTCAGTGTTCAGTGTGTCACTGTCACCTACTATTAGCAGTATGTGTACTTTAAGTCAGAAAATGAATCTATATGTTATTATAGGTACTATTTTCCTGGTAACATGTGTATGGTATGCAAAGACACACAAGACACGCACGCACATACAGACACGCACGCATGAAGAGGGAGTGTGTGTGTGTGTGGGCATGTGTGTTATTCAAAGTTCCATTATGAACAGCAATGAGAAGCAGCAGGGAGAATTAATATTTTGTGATGACTATATCTAATCAAATGAAAACACGAGGTAATTTATATTCAAGGTGCTATTGTGGGCATTCCGGGTGAACATATTCCATACAAACAATAATGCCTTTAACTGTTACTCTAGGTAAATCTCATATTACCTACATCACTTGAGTTCTCCATTTCATTAGTTTTAATGAATGAAATCTACAGGGGAAAATATGTTGTCAACTGCATGGATTATGGAGTCTATAAGCTGATACGGCAACAAATGGGGATCAGGTAATTCGAAACATGCCAAAGACCGTAGAAGCATGGAATTTTCATGCGTCACAGAGGCCAAATTCTTATGTGCTACAAACAGTATGCGCCAGAGACACAGAGCAATGTCAGCGCATAACAAAAAGACAGCAGATAAAAACGCATGAAAAGAGGGTTTTTATTATTTATGAAAATCTATTACATAGCTTTTTCATTACATGGAAAATCTACCACAGCCTAGTCTAAACTTTACGGATAGGCGCATCACTTTGGACGTCTCGGTATAGGCGCATCTCTTCCTCGTCGCGAGAGAATCACTTTCTCGTCACAAGCGAATCACTTCCTCGTCAACGAGCGCACCACTTCCTCGTCATAGCTCAGGCGCATCGCTTCCGAATGATGCAGTTATTGAGCAGAACGGGGGTTGGCAATCAATCCAAACCCAGTAATCAACATCTTGGCACTCGACTCTTGTCTCAGGGAACACGAACTGCTTTGCCCATAGCTAACCCGGCACGACTCAGTTCTCTGATGGAGTTCGTCGTCAAAATTGAAGCTTCTTTGAACGAGAAGATCCACAACCCACAGCATATCAACTCGCCAAGAAGGATGATCGGTTGAGTTCATTCTCGATGAAAAATTGTGTGAAATGAGAACGAGCAAACTCTCTTCACCACAAACACATCTATTTATAAGCCAAGGCAGAACCAAACCCATGCCAAGTGGCAGCTTTCCCGAAGTTAATGCGATGAATCTAGCATTAATGGCAATGAATCTGTTATTTCAATTTCAACCAAGTCAAAGTCATTCATTTGCGAGCCTCGAAATACTCAATAAGTTTGACCGAAGACTATGTGCCCCACAGCTGATGCGCTCTTCAGATAGATGCGCTCCTCAGACTTATGTGTTACTCAGATGGATGCGCCCCACCAACTGATGCGCCTTGCGGTACATGCTCATACACAAAGCTCTTCACCCATCAAACATTTAATGCTCAAGTCAGAAGTCAGCATGCACGCGTCTCAAAAATTGTCTTTACAGAAAACGAAAAAATGCCGATGTCAGCATAATCATTACTTGTTTTGTCGGTTACAGCTGTGCTCTACCACGTAGCCGACTAATTCCTTGCATGCGCCCTAAAGCCATGCGCCCAGACTTGCATGCGCTCAGAAGCCATGCGCCAAGTCTCCTCATGCGCCGGATCTCCTAGGCGTATCAAATCTATGATCTATCAAATAGATTGAGATCTTTGAGCAATGTGCACGAGCCACGTGTAGTTGACTCAGTCATGCTCATGAACGGGTGCCAACTACCCAAGATCTCAGCAACAAACGAATCTCAACAACTGTACATGTCAGCTCATCCGCAGCCCAACAATGCAGTTACACCAGATTAAGTTCAAGCTTCCCGGGAACAGCGCCCCTGCGCCCAACAAAGTCATGCGCGTAGCGTCCCTACGTGCCAATTTTTCATGCGCGCATGAACGGACCATTCCATCATCTATAAATAGAAGGATCATTCCTTCATTCAACCTCCCGGATTTTATCACACATTCAGAGAATCAGAGTTTAACTCAGGAGAGCCGAATCGTCGTCCAGCCGAAGACTTGTATTTGCTTCCTGATCGTCGTCAGGTCGTCAACGGAGTAAAGAATCAACCTCCATCGCCACTCGTCCCCAGAAAAAACAAATGTGTACTCGAAAGATCACACCGAGGATCCAAGTGTACTATGTTCGTTTGTTAATACAAAAAGTTTATCCAATACTTTGTAATGGCAAACAAAGACAACTATATTCTAGCAACTAACATTCACCTAACCTGTATAAGTTGCATCTCCTGGCAGGACTGGACCCAGAATGATTTTGAGGGGGAGCAAAAATACCTTAAACCCATTCTTTTTACCCATATATATATATATATATATATATATATATATATTTGAAAGGTTTGGGGGCACTTAAATTATTTAAGGGGACATTGAGAATTGAACTTAAGACCTCTTGGTTAAAACCATGTATATAAGAGAACTACTACTTGGTTGTGAATTAGTCATAAAACATTAAGTATATAATAAAATACTTATATCTATATAGAAGGTACCAATAACTCAGCGCCCCCCCCCCCAACCTAAGGCCACCCCTGTCTCCTGGTGTTAATTATTGGAGCTCTTTGGCAAATTTGATAATCAAGTGATGAAATACGAATTATAACATCTTTATGTATTTATTAATTGACCTTATCCACTAACTCTATTAAGATTTCTTAATTCCCCCAAAAGCCTTCAAAATTATGTAGGAAATAGTCCGATTATTAATTTATAATTATATGTTCAGCTTACATCTTCAAAAGCATAGTTTGCAATAAGTACATTCTATATTAAATTGTCAAACCAAACTTAACTCTTTTAGTGTATTTGATGCCCCTGTCCCATGACTTTCTTAGGTAAATAAGAAGACAGCAAAGAAAATATATAGTCTGTACAGAGACCTAACTCTAGTGATCTTCGTCATTCTGCATTTGTTTTCAATACTGAGGAACAATACTAGAGACAGATATGGATTCACTACCATCAACTTATTGTAGCTTCTTGAAACTGTACATTGCAGATTCAGTAGCATAACCACTAGATTTTACTGATGATGGTTATGGGATGTCTTGTATACATCGTCAGAGTTCGCTATAGTGTACAGTAGCCTTTCATGGTGAACAAACTCTTATTATCTCTTGCATGTAATGGGCAAACTTACTTAGATTTATTTGAAAGACCTATCACGGTAATGGAAGGGTTTAAAGTAAAATTACTCTTCAACACCAGCCCATTTCTAAGTTATATTTGACTACATATGATCGGACTCGACTGAGCAGTTCTACTTAAATTATGTTTCTAAGTTCATTGTTTCACTCTACATTCAGTAATTATATATACGAACTCATCAGAAGCAAGCAGTCTGGATTGAAATCCTTCCAAGCATGTAAAGGCATCAGTTATTCCAACTATAATGGATTTACAGAGTAGATAGCAATCTAGGATGTGTTATTTCTAATTCTCCTGATACCAACATGTGGCAAAAGAAATTCATAATACAAAAACTAGACACGCGTAACTATTGACATGAATATATTGTGATAGCCAAAATGTAGCAAATAAAAAATATACAGTGTATTGGAAGAATAAACATTAACTACATACTAAAATGTTATAAATTCTTTTTGCAAATGGAGAACTACAGAGAGTTTCCACCTTGGATTTGGCTAGTTTTTAAAACTTATATTGAAGCATTTCAGTCAAAAGTGTCCCTGTTCACATGTTGATGTGTTAATATTTATGTGCTTCTCTTTTCATGCACAAGCAAATCATAAATAGAACTGCAGGGCACTTCTTTTCATAGATATAAGTGGAGAAATCAGACAAATATTGTCTGGTCCAGAATCCTCGAAACTCTGCACATATGTACAAAATTCTGATAACTAATAGTTCAAACCAAACTGCTAAATAGTAAAGTTCAGTCTATTTTTCCCTAAATTACTCAAATAAGCAAATAGTCAAACAAGCAATTCTGCCAGCAGCAATTGAAAATCACTAAGCATATTTCTTATACACTATACCTCCAGTAAATGCAAATGTACGTGCAATATACAAAGAAAATATACTCTAATAAGAAAAGAAAAAACGTAACTAAAGCATGTAATCAATAAAATGAGCACTAACATCCTTGTAGCTCTTTAGGTGTGTATCAATCGTAGTCCTCCAGTCTTGCAGATCCTGCAAATGATCCACACAAATTCAGTATATGTTGTTACACAATGCATTTTCCTAAGCCTAATTTCTTCAAAACTCAACATGCCAAAAGCTTACATTTATTAGAAAACAAAACTTGTTCCTCGACAAAAGAGTTAACTATAGCTAGTTTGACAATGATAATTTAACCTGGGGTTTTGTGGTTTCGATGCTCTTTTTTCCAAACTTAAACTCCAATTTAGGTTTATCGGGGTAATGTAATTGTTTAGTAATGGAATTAGAAAGATATGTACAGTCTTCTTTAAATGTCACATTATTTTCACATGCCAGAGAAAAAGATTCAGGTTCGAATAGTGATTTGAGCTGGGGTGCTCGAATTCGTCCATATAAAAGAGAACACTGGTAGGATTTTCCAGGCAGCAATGGACCGGGCAGAACTGGCCTGAGACTAGAGGTCTCAATCAAGATGGGAAGGCTGCAATTCTGGTTAGGACGGACAGCAGTTGGAGTTGAGGTAGCCAGTGGTAATGGGAGTTGGCTGGAGTATATCTACCAATATGTGGTGGAGATAAGACAGGATAAGAAAACAGAGTGTGTGTTTAGGGACTTTCAAATATCCAGTCCAACTAGACTTTTGAAACTCAAATTGGGTGTTGTTTTCAGTGTCCAACATATGAAAAATACAAAGTTTGATCCAAACAGGCTGGAGTTTTGATTCTTGGAGTTTCAGAACTCCAATTTCATTGAGGTGACTATGTTATTGTTGCCAAACAATGCCTTAGAAATCAGAACTTCATTGATATTCTACAACAAACAGATAAAATCTTGTTGGACACACAGATATATATACTATGCATTAAACCCAGCCAAGGGCAGACCCACCATATGCCGAGGGGGAGGGGGCGCTTCCCCTGAGTTTTTTATTGCCTTGTGTGTATAATTTGTTTGTCTTATTATTTACTTCACTTTCTTTACAAAATTAGCAACCAAATGGTGGACTATTTGGTAAATATATGAGGCTATAGGTAAGAGGTCTTGAGTTCATACTCACTAGCCACATTTAATTCTTTTTTATTTCTTTTATTGTTTTTATTTATAAGTTATATATGATGTCTTCTTGAATTTTAAGTCAATGCGCGTACTCGCCACTGCTAACACATTTGTCATCAAACAAACATATCAATTTAATTTGAAATACAAAAGAATCCCATTAAATCTTCATGAGTTATCTTGTCTATTTATTATAAATCAATCATTTATGAAAAACTTACGAAAAATTATATTTCTATACTTATTCATAAAAAAGGGCCATGGAAATTCAACTTTTGCCTCACTAGCATGATAGTACGAGCCACACATGACAATTCAAATGGTCCAAAAAATAATCAATTTTCTTACTACAGATTACTATAAACAATAACTTATAAATACTATATATGCTTATTTCGACTAGTTATTCAGATAAATTTGATTAATTGTTATGAATTGTTTTTTTGTTACAATGGTCGACTAAACAATAGCTGGCCTGGTACTAATAGCGGTACTAATAGCGGCTTCAGCGGCTGCAGGTGGTTATCAAATCTCTCCCAAGAAACCTAAAGCCTAAAACTCCTAAAAAACAGTTATACTTTGATACCAATTTTCTAAACAGGAAACTAAAAAAAAGAAAAAAGGAAAAGCACATATACCGTCTTCAACCCTTTAAGCCTCGTCAGTAGCTCTGACTGCGACTCGTCCAGCTCCTGCCAACAAAAACTAGTAAACTCGAAACGTCTACAAAGAATCTGAAGCGCCTAAACTAGGAAACAGGGACACCGAAATCAGAGTCGTGCCAGAGTTGAGTTGAGTCTTATCGGACACAACATCGGCACCCAAAATACGCTATGACATGCCAAAATCGGTGTTGTGTCCCTGTCCCCGTGTCCATATCGTGTCGTGTTGGTACAACATAACGCCTACAAAAACTAGTACAACAGAATTAATGAGTGAAATCCTAAATTATTCTAATTAGTAATCACCTCGACTCTTGCTTGAATCAACTGGGAATCACTCTTATTCTGCACCAAATAGAGAGAAAAAATTACGATTGGCATCAGTAAAAGCAATAAAAATAAAAACGATCGAAGCAAATTGGGAGTGTCACTCTAGAGTTTGGGGATGATCGTAACTAGAGACGGGGAGAGAGGAGATGATTCCGCAGGAGATGGAGTTACTTCGAGATCCGCCATTGGAGATCGATCAAGAATTCTAGGGTTAGGGTTTCGTTCGAGATAGAGGAAAGGGGGCTGGGAGGGATTTCAAATGAAACGAAAATGATGGGAAGTGAGCGGGGAAAGCAAGATAGAAAATTTGGGGTTTTATGTAGTCATTTTGTTGGGGGTACGTCGATACATTCTTCCTCGTGTCTCATTGCCAATACTCATACAGTCCTAATTTAAAACTTTAATTATGTTTGAAGGAAGACGAGATATCGTAGAATAGTATTTTATTCCTATCACTTCATCATATGGCAAGGGCCATATATATAGGGCTAATGGGCAACCCAAGGGTCATGAGTTACATAACTCAAGGGTCATGAGTTACATGATCCCAAGGGTCATGTGTAACTAATGACATAATGGTGAATAAAATGGGTTTCACAACACTCCCCCTTATTCATCCATTTCCTTGGATCCACTTATGAAATACTTCATGATTCAATAAGCTGGGGTGGATACTGCTGGATCCAGAGTAAACTTGGTTTGCCTCGTTAAAACCTTGGCTGTGGAAAACCCAGTGGGAAAAACCATCAGTCCTAAGGAAAAAGAGTACAATCCTATAGTTTTACTCCCCCTGATCTATACAAGCTTCAGGCTTGCAGGTCTTTTAGTTGCCTCATCCATATTCCTCTTACAAGCTTTACAAAAGTACATCGTGGCAGTGTTTTGGTAAACAAATCTGCTAAGTTATTACAAGATTGAATTTGTTGTACTTTGACTTGTCCCTTCTCTTGAAGGTCGTGCGTCTAGAAGAATTTGGGGGATATGTGCTTCGTCTTGTCACTCTTCATGTATCCTTTCTGAAGTTGAGCTACGCATGCTGCATTATCTTCAAAAAGGGTAGTAGGCTCAAGTTCACCAGTCTTCAGGCCAGTAGATGCCAAAATGTGCTGAATGACGGAGCGAAGCCAAACACACTCCTTGCTTGTTTCATGGATTGCCAGGAGTTCAGAATGGTTGGATGAGATAGCCACACTGGTCTGTTTGACGGACCTCCAGGAGATAGCCGTACCACCGAAAGTAAACACAAATCCAGTTTGTGATTTCTCTGTGTGGGGATCTGATCTATAACCTGCATCTGAATAACCAAGTAAAGTGGAAGACCCACTATTCGGGTAATATAGTCCTAGGTCTATAGACCCTTGGAGGTAGCGCAGAAGATGCTTCACTCCATTCCAGTGGCGCTTTGTGGGCGTTGCACTGTATCTGGCTAATAAGTTAACTGAAAACGCTATATCAGGACGCGTACAGTTAGCCAGATAGAGTAGTGCCCCAATGGCACTTAGGTAAGGTACTTCAGGACCTAATGATTCCTCCCCCTCTTCCAGTGGACGGAAAGGGTCCTTCTTTACGTCCAATGATCGAACGACCATTGGTGTACTAAGGGGATGGCATTTATCCATGTAGAATTATTTAAGTAATCTTCGTGTATATGTAGATTGGTGTAACAGGATACCACCCTTTAGGTGTTCGATCTGTAAGCCAAGACAATACTTTGTTTTGCCTAGGTCTTTCATTTCAAAAGTTGTCTTAAGGCTTTCAGATATCTCAGTGATCTCTGCAGGAGATCCAATGAGATTTAAGTCATCGACATAAACGGCGACTATAACAAATCATATTCCCGATCTTTTTATAAAGATACACGGGCAGACTTTATCATTAGTAAATCCTTGCGTAGCAAGAAACTCACTTAGTCTGTTATACCACATTTTTCCTGATTGTTTAAGACCGTACAATGATCTTTGTAACCTTACAGAATAGGTGTCCCGAGGTCTATCTGTTTTCTCTGGTGAAATTTTATATCCTTCAGGGAGTTTCATATAGATATCTTTATCTATATTGCCATAAAGATATGCAGTCACAACGTCCATGAGCTGCATTTCTAGGCTTTTCAGAGAAGAGAGGCTGATCAGGAATCTAAAGGTATTCCCATCCATGACCGGAGAATATGTTTCTTCATAATCTATTCCCGGTTTCTGAGAGAAACCTTGTGCTACAAGGCGTGCTTTGTAGCGCACAACTATGTTGTGTTCATTTCTTTTTCTTGTGAAGATCTATTTATATCCCACAGGTTTTACACCTTCAGGTGTTTGGACTACAGGTCCAAAGACTTCGCGTTTCAAGAGTGAGTCCAGCTCTACTCCTATTGCCTCGTTCCACTTTGGCCAATCGCCTCTGCGTTTACATTCTGCTAGAGACCGTGGATCGATGTCATCGTCATTTTCAGTGACGTGAACGGCAATATTGAACGAAAAATCGTCGTCGACGACTGTGCTTTTTCTGTTCAGTACCTCTCCAGTACGTACATAATTTAATGATATTTCTCCTGTTTGTTCCTCTTCAGGAGAAACTAGGAGGGGAGAGGTAGCTGATCTGAGCTCAGCATCCTGTGTTGGGATCTTCTTAATTTCTCCAGGGTTTTTTCTTTTACGAGGGACTTTGTCTCTCGAACCTGGTGGGCGTCCTCTTTTTAATTGAGGTATTGCCATTTCTGCTGCCGGCGGATTGCATCCATCTTTGGGGATGTCAATCCTAGCTGGCGTGTTGACAGCAGGGACGTGTGATCTGACAATCTTCTGGTTGTCAGTAAATGTATCCGGAAGTAGATGTACAGTATTCTGAAGATGTAATATCTTCAGGATCTCATCTTCACATTGACTTGTACGTGGATCAAAATGAGACAAAGTTTTTGTGTCCCAAGAAATTGTCTTAGAAGCTTCTGGCTTCTTAGACTGTGTGCCCAGTTTAGGAAATAATCCTTCATCAAACTCACAGTCATCAAGACGTGCCTTAAATACGTCACCCGTCAGGGGTTCTAGGTATCTAATTATAGAGGGTGAGTCAAACCCAACATAGATACCTAATCGACGTTGTGGACCCATTTTGGTCCTCTGTGGGGGAGCAATGAGGACATAAACAGCACAACCAAAAACTCTCAAATGAGAGATATTTGGAGGTGAACCATAAGCGAGCTGCATCGGAGATAGAATATGACTTCCAGAGGGTCGTATTCTAATAAGTGATGCGGCATGCAATATAGCATGATCCCAAGCTTCTACAGTCAACTGTGACTGCATCAACAATGGACGAGCAATCCATTGTAATCTCTTAATAAGAGATTCTGCTAACCCGTTCTGGGTGTGAACATGAGCTACAGGATGTTCAACTTCGATGCCAGTTGCTTGGCAATAGTCTTGAAAAACCTGTGAAGTAAATTTACCCGCATTATCAAGTCTTAATTTTTTGATATGGTTATCGGGGAAATGAGCCCGCAACTTAATTATTTGTGCCAATAGCTTAGAAAAAGCTAAGTTGCGGGTGGACAAAAGGCACACATAAGACCATTTAGTAGATGCATCTATAAGTACCATAAAGTACCTAAATGGACCACTTGCGGGGTGAATTGGTCCGCAAATGTCTCCATGAATTCTCTCTAAGAAGCTAGGAGACTCTAGTCCCACTTTCAAAAGGGATGGTCTCGTTATGAGTTTGCCTTGAAAACAAGGTAGACATGAGTAATCGTACTTCTGAAGAATCTTCAGGTTCTGCAGGTTGTGTCCACTGGATTGGCTTATGATTCGTTTCATCATAGCTGATCTTGGGTGACCCAGTTTATTATGCCAAAGTTTAAATTTTGGCGATAAATGACACTTCTGGTGCACAATCATGTTAACTTCTGTTGATTGAATATGAGTATGATAGAGACCCGACGGGAGTCCCTTGAATCGTTCTAAGATAGTTTTTGAACCGTCTTTTAGACGAGTAACATACAGATATTCTGCCTCATTTATTTCATTTGTTTCTAAGTGATATCCGTTTAAACGAATGTCCTTGAAACTTATGAGGTTCCTACTTGATTTAGGAGAGAATAGTGCATCTTTTATTACTAGTCTTGTTTTATTTGGGAGCAATATAATTGCTTCACCAGATCCTTCTATTATGTTTGATAGTCCTGATATCGTAATAACGGGACCGTCATAATCATATAAGCTATAAAAATAGCTTTTTTCTCGAAGGATTGTGTGCGTCGAGGCGCTGTCCACAAGGCATTCACACTTCATCTATAGATATATGAAAAAATAACAACAAACAATCGTAATTAAAACAACAATTTTGAAATACAATTTTTGTTTAAAAAAAAATTCTCTTATATCGATCGATTGGCCGATATAGAGAGGTCAATAAGTTGCTTGCAAAAATGCATAATTTATAAGTACAATTTGAGAAAAAAATAATATTCGGTCATCCCCTTTCGGTAGCTCTACGTGAATATGACCAGGCGGGAAAATGAGGGAGGAGGGTCACCGGGGACCTCTTAAGAACCAAGCCCCAAGTTCTTTCTGACATCATACCCAAATAGGTGAGCCTATTCGGAGAGACTTCGTAAAATTTTCTTTGTCAAATGTAAGAATAAATATTATTTTTCAAGAAATTTAAAAGAGAAGCATAATATGAAAATGCGGCAACAAGTTTTTAAAAACATGAAATAAGATAGTGGCTCTAGTCGAGTAGGTCGTCGTTCTCGAAGTCTTCCGCCGAGAACTGAGTAGACGGCTGCTTTTCTACCAGATTTGTTTCAACTTGAGACTTCTGGCTCGCTTGATACAAATTTTGTAGATGTCGCGGGGTGCGACAGTTTCTGGACAATGGTCCAATCATGCCACATTTGTGGCATTTGTCCTCCCAATTTTTCTTGGGAATGGACATCAGTTCTGTGGTCTTCTTTCACTTTTTCTTTGCCCCACTTTTGCTGCTCTGAGGATGAAAGTTGTTCTGGGGTGGACTTCTAGCCGACCTCTTATGTGCATTCCCCATGTTAGATCTGTCCTTATTTTTCTTCTGCTTCTTGGAAGAAAAATGAGCTTCTGGGAGAGGAGCTGAGCCTGCAGGGCGTAGGTTATGAGTGGCCAAGAGAAGTTCTCTGTTTTGCTCTGCCATCATCAGGGTGGAGTGCAATTCAGAGTACTTTGTGAACTTTCGTTCACGGTACTGTTGCATGAGGATTGCGTCCTTCTCGTGGAAGGATGTATAAGTTTTTTCCAACATGCGATACTCCGAGACTTCTTCACCACACAACTTCAGGCGTGAGGTGATATTATGGAGAGCTGAGTTGTCCTCAGCTACGGACTTAAAGTCCTGAAGTCGAAGGTTTTCCCACTCATACCTTGCACGTGGGAGGATTACATCTTTTTGATGTTTATAGCGGTCCTCCAGTGCAGTCCACAATTCCTTTGGGTCTTCTACAGTAAGGTATTCGGCCTTCAGGGTCCGATCAATGTGTCTCCTGATGTAGATAATGGCTTTCGCCTTATCTATATCAGAGACTTTCACTGTAGAAACAACCACAGCAGTGTCTACTGTATTTTCCGTACCAGTGGCCGGAGCCGATGGAAGAGGAGTTGAAATTGTGGCTAATAAGCCCTGGGCACGTAAGTGGAACTTCAGGTCCACGTGCCAGCTCAAATAATTTTTTCCAGCAGCATCTAGTACTTCGAAATCGACACTCGCTATTTTGGCCATTTTATCTATCATGTAAAAAACATGCATAAATTAAAATTAAATATTTACGCATAATCATAAATGTTACAGAGCTCATAAAACTACCACGGTGTCCAAAAGCTGCTGACATTTTTTTTTTAAAAAACATTAGCAAAATCCAAACAAGGCCTACACTGCTAACGTACATCTAATATTAAAGATAACTTCTTCCGTTGTAACAAATGCTAAGTTTGTTACTAATATAAAATCTAATTGTTCTTAGAAAGTTTTATACTAATTGAACAATAGTTCAAAAAGGAAAAAATCTGTTTGCAGTAAACGCAGAAGACAATATTAGCAATTATTTTCTACAAATACTGCTAATGAAGTTGTATATTGTTATTCCTTAAGCAATGATCAACAACAATATATGTTCAAAACAATAAACAATAGGTAAACAGATTTACACTAAATGTTGGTTCTGAAAAGAAAAACAATATTGTTTTACACTTAATAGCAATGATACAAGAGAACTGTTAAAAAATTATTGATTATTGTGAACAACTCTATCCCAAATTGACTATTGAATATGGTGAATATCTTCACTTACAAATGCTTGTTTGCTAATCTGATTAACAGCAAGAAGAGTTTCCTTTGACAAATAAAGATGACAGAATTGCTATATAGGTAGGTAAATATGTTGACAAGAAGGGATGGGTCTCTTTGTACCTTAGAAACAATATTTGTTTTAATAAGAAGCAAATTTGTTTTGAATGTTAGCAATATAAAGAATATCACTCTTAGATTGTTAGATATATATATTGCTAATTTTCATTCAAACAATTAATTTGTAAAAAAAATTTAAGAAGTGTTACTAGCCTCTGGTCGGATCGACTAGGGAAAAAAAAGAAGAAGGATGACGTCGAGATCTGGACGTCGATTCTCCTTGCTTCAGCAATCGTGCTGATAACGTGTTTGAAGGAAGACGAGATATCGTAGAATAGTATTTTATTCTATCACTTCATCATATGACAAGGGCCATATATATAGGGCTAATGGGCAACCCAAGGGTCATGAGTTACATAACCCAAGGGTCATGAGTTACATGATCCCAAGGGTCATGTGTAACTCATGACATAATGGTGAATAAAATGGGTTTTACAACAAATTAGTAATTGTTTTAATTTTCAATTTATTAAACAAAAATTTGCATATTTGCTAGCATAAGAGTTTATTTATATTTCTTTCAGAGTATAAAATTTACACAAATTATTCTTTGAGACACAAAACATCCATTGGAAAGGCATTTTTAAATGATTCACCGGTTAAAAAAAATTCAATCAATAAATACACCCTTAGAAATAGCGTATTTTGCACAAAAATGCCTTCCGATGGGAGCTTCGTGAAAGTTTTTTCTAAAACACTCAAAAAAATGACAACAAAATGACTAAGAATAAATGATAAGAGCAAAAATGGAAAAAAACGTAATCATCTCTTGAAGAACTTTTATTATATTAAGATAATTTAGTTTTGGCAGCGAATAACAAATGAAACTCCCATTCTGTTTGTAGGCTCAAGGGCCTTACAAGCGCAATAATGATTGTGTCACTTGTAAAACATAAAATGTTGGAAATTTTCAATCTTAAGATATTTACCATGCTTCTTAATGATTGCTACATAATAAGAAAGTTTAAAAAAATTTAAAAACAGAGAAATCTCATGAGAGTTCAAGAGTACTCCACCATACTCTGTGATAATTTTGAGTTTTTCAGCTTAACTCCAATATGAAGAGGGTCACGAAAAGTCTTGGTGGGATAAAAAATATGTGCACGACAAACACAGAGAATGCTATATGACTCGCTAGGATGTGACTTAAGTCTCCACTTTCTTCCAATTTAGAAGGAACTCGAAAAGTCGAAAAGTATGGAACAATCTCTGATATTCTTAGAAAGGAAAGTCGTGAGGAATAGTTCCAAAGTTGAAAAAAGAATACAAACGATTCCCAAAGTTGAAAAAGCACAGGAAAGAATGAAAGTAGATGTCACTCTCTCAAATTCTTACTTTTTTTGTCCAGTTTTAACTGAACCAAATACTCGAATTGGGTTTGTGTTCTTGGTTTAGCCCAATCTTATGGTTTAGCAGATACTATATTTAAGTAAACCGATTATTCTCGTGATTTATTAACCAAATTTATACCAGACAATATGTATGTACAGAAAATCCCAAAGAAATTGATGGGTAGTTTTGACCATGCATGTCATACTAGTATTTTTATTGTTTACTAGGATGTGGCTTGTGAGTATACGTGTAGACATGTCAAGTGGGCCAGGCCGGCACAAAAATTGGGTGGGCCGAGCCAGGCCGGGCCTATTGGGCCCATGAACTGTAGCGGGCTGGGCCGAGCCAAGGGTTGAAAATATCGGCCCACCCGGCACGTGACCCACGACACAGTGGGCTTCGGGTCGGGCGGGGCCGTGCCGGGTCTTGATTGGCACGTGAAATTTGGGCATTCATTTTTGTTATTCTTATCAAAAAAATTTATATTAATTATAATTATTTTTTAAACATAAAAGATTGAATATCCAACATGTTTTCATATATGTTTTTCAACAATCACATATATTTACGTAGATTAACATAACATAATAACATGATTAAGTTTTCTAAATATTAATAACAATATTTTTTTTATATAGAAACTACTTGATTCTTATTTATTTGGGTGGGCCGGGTAGGGCCGTGCTTGGGCATCGGGCCGGGCCTATGTTATGGGCCGATATATGTAGCCCGGCACGACCCAATATACGGGACCGGGCCGGCCCGGGCCCATGCTTAATCGGATCAGGCCAGCACATGAGCCAATTTTTCGTGTCGGGTGTAAGCCCCCTGAATTTTTGGGATTTACTTTCGAATTTTCCAAATAATTTATTCTTGGTAATTCATTTTAATTTGTTAATTTTGATCATTAAATGCTCTTTATCGTGACTTTGATTTCTAGAGCATCAGGGATGCCAGTCTCTGGAAACTTTCTTCTTGAAGTTTGTAGTAGACGAGATTATCTTCATGTTGATATATAGTGTCCCACTCGAACTTGTTCCCTTGTCCTCCATTTGCTTCGTGCAACTTTCGAGTCAATTTAGACCAATTTATCGTCTGTCGTAATTTGTGACTTAATTTCCAATTTAATTTTCAGGCCCGACATCGGTCCAATCCAGTCGACCCAATATATGGTTCTGGCCTGTTTTGAGTCTACTATGCACGTGCCACTTGCGTGCCACCAAATTGATCTCTCTTATGCTCCCATTTCATCCATAATTTAATTTGGTTTAAATTTATTATTTTTAATTAAATCTTGGCCCCAAGCTTGTCCAACTTGACCCAACACCCAACCCAAATTGGTATGACCCTACTATGTCTACCTATGCACCCCACTGATATTTTTTTATTTTTTCTCTACTCAAAAGTATCTCTCTTTACATAGAAATATCTATTTCTCTCTCCAATCAAATATATATATATATATATATATATTGTTAGTGTCGGGGCACAATTTTTCTATGGAAAACTGAGAATTCGTAACAATTGTAAAAACAATCGTTATTACGTAACACTTCACAGAAGGTACGTAACAGAAATTCTACTAATGCAACACTTCACAGAAGGTGCACAGATTTCTACCAACGGAAATATTTCACCGAAGGTGCGCTAATAGAATTCTGATAAAGGAAGAAGGTGGCAACACTTCACAGAAGGTGCACAGATTTCTACCAACGCAAACACTTCACCGAAGGTGCGCTAATAGAATTCTGATAAACGAAGAAGGTGACAGGCGAAAGATGGAAAAACTCCTGCTGGGATGAATGATCACCGTTGCTCAAAGCTTTATTCGTCCCACACGAATAGCTTCCAGGAACCAGCAAGTTCGTCGGAGAACTTGAAACACTCTTGCTCTTCTTACTCCTTGGATGAACACGAACTTCCGTGCAAAACTCAACGCTGGTATAATATCTCTCTTCTCTCTCACAGCTTCTAAACACTTGTAAACTTTCTGTCTACTACCTGTGTATTGTTCCTAACTGTGAGAGAGAAGGAGGAGACCTTATGTAGGCCCCTGCAATAACTGCCCGCCTAGCGACGATGCTGACGTACTAAGTGCAAAGTGCGCCAACAAAATGCCACATTATGCCTCATGAGCCCTTGAGCCCGAGCCCGAGCCCGAACCCGAGTCCGAGTCCGAGTCGCTAAGCCCCTATGGGGCTTAGCTCCCATGGAAATAAATTTCCCAAGAGCAAAAAGCTAGAAGCTTACCATGGAGCCTTATTCTTACCTCTTAATAAAATCACCCACATGGTTCCCACCTTTGGGTCACCACCCATGTGCACATCCCAACAATACATAGAAGCCTATATATGTTGAGATACCACATGGTGCATTTCCGATGTGGGACTAAAACTTCACTAAGCATGTAGAGAACAAGTTCTCTACATGTCAAGAATATAAATGCCCCAACAATCCCCCACATATCTCAATATATATGGGTTCGAGTGTTCCCCACAGTGACTGTCTATCATGCATTGGGAGAGATGTCGCGATGACTTGAATCTTCCTGCATGGGTTAAACAACAGACTATAATACAAGAATGGACTAAGCCTTGAATTCTGCACCATACCTGAAGTTGTTACCAGTCACGTAATGTAGTCACATGTGCTTCTGGCTATGCACATTAAAGGCCATGTGCCAGCCTGGTTTCAGTATACTTTTGGGCGTCTACAAGTTTACCCTCAAGAGACGGCCTGATATCTCTGTCCATACGCTATAGGTGAGTTCATTATAAAGAGACATGGCATGGAACGCTTTACGCTCCCTTTGCGGTGCTACACCGCTATGACATGGCCCGAAGCCAAGGCATTACCCCTCCATGGGAATCACCCTATATCTGGGAACCTTTGTAGTGTCATACTACTGTAGCATGAGGCAACTGCCTCTTTGTAGTGCCAAACTACCCAGCATGAAGCCTTAGGCTCCTTTGCGGTGTTACGCCGCAACTACATAGCTTGCAAGGCCGAGGCTTTATCCCTAACCAGGTATCTCATCGTGGTGTCGTGCCACTATAACATGAGGAACTCCTCCTCTTTGTAGTGCTGACTACACCCTTCTTTATTTTTAACATACAACATTAGGCTAACTGCCTATTTGCGGTGCTACGCCGCTGTGACTTGGCCTGCGAAGCCGAGGCTTTATCTTATTCCTGGGCAGCACCCCACATATAGAAACCTCATCGTGGAGTCACCCCACTGTAGCATGGAGTTTCACTCCTTGTAGTGCTGCTCTACCGTGCTTCCTGTAAAGTACACCAGACATTCACTCTGCCTGAGAACTCATTAAGGCAATTAAGCCAACCTTCTCACATGAACCATTTTCTGCAGAAAACAACAGTAGACAACAGTGATTATAGGTCCGTAACCTCTCCATGCCCAATAGAATATGTACCCACCGTTCCTGATATTCTTCCAGTTAATAATCCTTCCTTGAACCAAAAGCTAGATGCCTAGTAGATAAATCTTTGAACTAATAGCATAAAACTTTATGGTAGGAATACAATAACTAATATCAGAATGCCTTCAAACCCATTTTACATGCTGAGTCATCGACCAGCTGGCTCCTGAGGCCCTTGGTGAACGGATCCGCCATGTTTTCCTGACTCCGAACATCAAATACTGCAATTACACCTCTCTTAATAAGATCGTGTACTGCCATGTGCTTTAACCGTACAGTCCTCTTCTTTCTATTGAAGAGGTCATTTGATGCCACCGCCGCAGTCGCCTGGTTGTCACAGTATATCGGTATTGCCGGTATTTATGCCCCAACCACTGGAAGATCATACATGAGCTCCCGAATCCATTTTGCTTCCTCGGCTGCGGTGTCAAGTGCAAAGAACTCAGATTCCATGGATGACCGCGAGAGCATTGTCTGCTTTTCGACTTCCATGATATAGCAGCTCCACCATTGTAAAAATATATCCATATGTAGACCTCTCGCTCTCCAAATCTGAGCACCAGTTGGCATCACTGAAGCCTTCCACTACCTGCGGATCTCCGCTGTAGTACAGTGCATATGTCTGAGTCTTCTTGAGATATCTCATAACCCGTTTCACAGCCTTCCAGTGTTCAACACCAGGGTTACTCGTGAAACGACTCAGCATTCCTACGACAAAAGCTATGTCAGGCCTTGTGGCAGTAGTAGCATACATCAAACTCCCGATTACGCTTGCATACTCCAGCTGCCTGACGCTTTTCTCTGAATTAGGCTTCAGCTTCAGATCACACCTGTACGGCGTATCGATCCCTGAAAGATCCCGATACCCATAACGAGTGATCATCTTCTCAATATAATGAGACTGTAACAGCGCTAGTCCAGTATCTGTCCGGATGATCTTCATCCCTAAGATCATATCAGCTTCCCCCAAGTTCTTCATACTGAACTTGCTCGAGATGAACCTTTTTATCTCCGTGATACAGCTCATATCCGTACCTAGGATAAGTATGTCGTCCACATACAGACAAACGATCACACCTCTTCCATCAGCGAACTTCGTATAAACATACTTGTCCGTCTCGCTGACCATGTAGCCATTTGACCTTATAACTTTGTCAAATTTCTCATGCCACATCTTGGGAGCTTGTTTAAGACCGTACAAAGATTTTACCAACTTGCAGACTTTGTCTTCAAGATCCTTGACGACAAATCCCTCTGGCTGTTGCATGTATATCTCTTCGGTCAGCTCGCCATTTAGGAAAGCCGTTTTCACATCCATCTGATGTTGTCACGAACCGCACCCTAGGTAGGGGCACAAGTGCGTGACAACGCCCAGCCTACACCGTAAAAACGGCGTAGAACGCTGTAGGTCTACTAGCCAACAAAACAGTATATAATAACCTGTCATCTCCGCACGGAGGAATATAATATGAAATACTGATAAACTCAATCACAATCTAGAAGGAAGAATCATGGCACGAAAAACCAGATAGATATAAACACAAGTGTAATATCCAGCTCAACAACGAGAGAGAGACAAAGTAATATAGTTATACAATCCCAAAATATAACAACATATGCATAAGTAGCAAGCTGGAGACAAGGTCTAGTCCAAATGACTCTAACTAAGCAATAGGTAAAGTCTCGTCAGGCGGAGCTAAGCCCTGCTGGACCAAGGTCTCCAAGTCTAAACCCACTACGTCATCCGGACCGTAGTAGGTACTGTAATCCTCTTCATCAGCATCTGTAATATTTTGTCAACATATCCAGTTAGGATGGAACGAGTACAATCAACTAACAATAGTTCACAAGATATGACAAAAGCTATAAGACTGTAAATAGAGAGTATATACAAGAAATCATTGTATGTACATATGAGTATCATGGCATGGTAAGCTTTAAATCTAGATCTAGAACAAGGCAAGTAAACTGATCATGGCATGTACAAGAATCAAGAATCATCTATCTAGGTGTGTGAGTACTAGCTTCGATATATGGCCGGCTTGGGTCTGAACAAGGTCTAATGATCCACCAATCCTACATGGAGTGTAGGATTGGTATTATTCAAGGTCTGTAAGAATAAACAAGGCGGATAATGACCACACATCTACACTAGTGCTCTCCGTCCCCGACTGGTAGAGTGTATCCAAATAAGACACGTCACGACGCGGGATTCTACGAGAAGGGAGCAAGTCTCCTCGAGAATCAGCGTCCATATACTGCACAAGAACTACAAGGGGGCTTGCACAAGACATACCAAGATAACAAGGAATAACACCTCATATCGGGATCCATGAATACCAATCCGTGTGACCAATGTGTCAAGAACAAGCATATCTACACTAATTACATGAATTATAACAATCATCGTAAATTGGAAAAGTGTCAGAGAATGTACTCGCCTGTAATGTGATGGATAGATCGACTGAGTCCAAGAACAGTGCCTCGAGGACCTATAGATGGAATACTGTATCAATATAATGGTTTGGAAGTGAAATTAAGTCATACTGAGTCAAACTAGGTCAAGACACGTCAAACTAAGTCAATCTAGGTCAAACAAGGTCAAACTAGATTGTACAGGGTCAATCTAAGTCATATTAGGCCGAACTAAGTCAAACTGGATAAATGCAAGTCAAACGGAATTAAACTAGGTCGATTTAAGTCAACGGTTGACTTACAGTTGACTTTTGGTCAACTGGTCAACTCTGGTCAACTTTAGGTCAACTCTAGGTCAACTTTAGGTCAAACTTGACTAACATTGACTAACAGTTGATTTTGGGTCAATTGGTCAAGTTTGGTCAAGTTCTAGGCTATTTTAAGCTTCGGTTGACTTTCGGTTGACTTTTGGTCAAAATAGTCAACCGTGGTCAACCAAGGTCAAAGCTAGTCTAAGTCCACTATTCCTAACCATTACCAACCATAATAACCTAATTTTTGCTATATCTTAGAGTATTAAACTCATTTGTTGAGAATTGGGTATTATCCCTATTTATCCTTTTTACCCTTCTACTCTAGTACTAAGGCCAAGTAGCTTTACCTTAGGAGTTTCACTCCCGATTTCCTAGGATAGTAGGATACTAGCTTATACTATCATTACCTACCAAGCTTCCTAGGTAGAGTGGACATCCAGTCCATCTTACGACTCATGTTGTCGATTTACCGATTATCTTGAGTATCACGAGATACTCAATGATATCGTGCGATACCATCGCCCTACTCCCACACGAAACCCCGATTTCAACTCGGGAGCCTACCCACAAAATCTAATTCACATTATCTAAGTCTCATCCAATTTTGGACGCGTTCCGACACTCGAAACTCAATTTTCCCCTTTCACTAAATTCCGACTCACTCACAACTCTCTCTAAACTCACTTTACACAAACTCTCATAGGACTATTTTTGGGGGGTTATTTAGGGGCTATATAAGTATATATATAGGGGTATATATATGTATATATATAGGTATATAAGTGTATATATAGGGGTTTTTAGGGGGGTTAATAGGCTAAAAAGGGGGGGGGGGTGCTATGGTGCTACTACTGCTGCTAAAGCTAACTGCTGCTGCTGCCATTATGCTGTTACTGCTGCTGCTATTATGCATCTACTGCTGCTGCTATTTCCTGCTGTGATGGGGGGGTCAGCAGCCCAAAACCCCCCCTAAGCTGTTGTTGTGTGCCCCTCTCTCTTCCCTTCTATTCCCTCTCTTTCACCCTTTCATTCTTCCCCTCTAAACTCTCAATCTCTTCCTCCCAATCTCTCTAAATTCCCTCTAAAATCTCCTCTCCAATCTCACACACACCCATATCTATATATATATATATATACTCTCAAACACACATACACATCTACATATATATATATATATATATATATATATATATATATATATATATATAGACACTCAAAAAAAAAAAAAAAAAAAAAAAAAAAAAAAAAAAAAAAAAAAAAATATATATATATATATATATATATATATATATATATATATATATATATATATATATATATATATATATATATATATATATATATATATATATATATATATATATAGACACTCACACACACATTCGTATCTACATATGTATATATATACACACACACACATACATATCTATATATATATATATATATATATATATATATATATATATATATATATATATATATATATATATATGGACACACACACACACTTACACACACACTTACACACACACACACACACACATATATATATATGGACACACACACACATTAATATATAAATACATATATATATATATATATATATATATATATATATATATATATATATATATATATATACATAGATACACAAACACTAATCCTAGTCCTCCTAGGAGTCTCCCATAGGCCTCTAATCTCTTCATAAATGGACACAACCATGGTGTGGTTCCTATGGGTTCCAAAATCAATAAAATACAAGGAAAAAAAGAAGGTTAGAGAAGGAATTACCTCTTGGAAGTTAGATCCCAAGGTTAAACCCAATAGGACTCGAATCGGACACGAGAATCCCTAGAAATTGGACTCTCCTCCTTCTTCCTTGCTTCCTACTCCAAGCTAGCACCCTCTCCTTGAAGGATTGAGTAGAAAGGAAGGAAAATAGAAGAATTTTGGAGATGAAATCAAAAGTTTAGGTTTAGGTTTGGGAAAGAACTAAAAAGGGGGAAGAATTTTGAGTGTGGAGATGAAATGAATGAAGAGGGAGGGTCCTCCAAATCTGGCCGGCCATGTAGGGGGGGCTTGGGGCATTTGGCAAATGTCCAAAATGTCCTCCAAGCCTCCTTTAGGCCAAATTTTGACTTAGGAATTTTTCGGGTTCGGAACGGCCAAGTTAAAATCTACAAATTAGCCGATTAAGTCATGGAAAAATTATCTAAAGGTACCAGACTAATTTATAAGATTTTATGGGCCTTGTCTAACTTAAAATTGGGTCCCGATCAGAGTCTAAGCTACCCCGGGTCCCCGATACAAGTCGGAATGAGCTGAAATTTGAACCCGACTCTAAAAATCCCCAAATAACAATAAAATTAAATAAAAATTTCTAAAATTCCCAAAAATACAAAAATGACCATTTTACCCCTATCTGTAAAAAGTGGGGGTGACAGATGTATCACCATCTTATGTATTGCTGCAAGAGCAATCAACACTCTGATGGTGGTCATCCGGACTACTGGAACATACGTGTCAAAGTAGTCAATCCACTGCTTCTGAGAAAACCCCTTGGCTACCAACCTAGCCTTGAACTTGTCAATAGTTCTGTCTGCTTTCATCTTCTTCTTGAAGATCCATTTGCATCCGATGGATTTTGCTCCTTCAGGAAGATCAACCAACACCCAAGTGTTATTTGAGGTGATAGAATCAATTTCATTGTCAATCACCTCCTTCCAAAAAATTGCATCTCTGGTCTTCATCGCCTCATCACAGGTAAGCGGATCAGCTTCCACATGATAGGTGACAAAGTCACTTCCGAAGTCCTTCGGCCTCCTCACTCGCTTCGTTGACGGCTCAGCGAGATCTGGTTCAACCGTTGTTTCAACAACATCTTCTTGGACCACATCTTCATTGAAGACCTGTACACCCTCATTATTCTCCGGAACATCCGCAAGAACAATATTCTTGTGCCTTGTAAATTTGTCTTCAAAATATTCTGCGTCACGAGATTCAATAATATGATTTGACTTAATATCAAGAAATCTCCGAGCATCACTCTTCTCGGCATACCCCAAGAAGATCGTCTTAGTAGTCCTTGTCCCAAGCTTCTGAATCTTCAGATCTGGAAGCTTGACATATGCCAGATACCCCCACACTCGAATGACATTCAAGTTAGGTCTGACTTTGAACCAGAGTTCATGAGGAGTAATGTCAGAAGTTACATGAGGCACCCTATTCAGAATAAAAGTGGCCGTCAGTGCAACTTCTCCCCAGTAGCACTTAGGAAGACCAGCAGTCAATAACATTGAGTTAATCATTTCTGTTAACGTTCTGTTCTTCCTCTCTGCTACTTCGTTTGATTGAGGAGAGTACGGAGCCGTAGTCTTATTGACAATTCTATATTCTTTGCAGAACGATACGAATTCATGAGACCTGTACTCCCCACCTCGATCACTTTTTATTCTTTTGAGTTGTTGTCCAGTCTGCCGCTCAGCTTCGACTCTGAACTCCTTGAACTTCTCGAATGCTTCGTCTTTAGCCTTCAACAAGTAGACGAATGCATACTTTAAGAAGTCATCGATGAAGGTTATAAAATACTTCATCCCGGCCTTTGTAGAGAACTGTTTGAAGTCACAGATATCTGAGTGTATTAACTCCAGAAGATTTGTACTTCGATTAACCCGAGGAAAGGGTTTCCTTGTGATCTTAGTTTGAGCACAAACTTCATATTTCTCTATCTTACCCTCACACTTGGAGATAAGTCCTAGACTAGACATTCTATTAATTTGTTTAGAATGAACATGTCCTAGCCTATTATGCCACAACTCAAAAGTATAAGCAGAATGAGTGATTGCATTAACAACATTGAACTAATTTACAAGCTGAATTTTGAACATTTCTTCGGTATAAAAAGCTTTTCCGAAATATGTTCCCCTGATAGACATAACCATCTGGCCAGCATTGATGTCCATCCTGAGGCCTGCTTTGTAGAGTAGGCCTCCTGAGATCAGATTCTTGGCGATAGCAGGTACATACTTCACACCTTGAAGCGTCAGAGACTTGCCAGAAGTCAGCTTCAATACCACTGTCCCGATCCCAAGCACTTCAGCTTGTGTCTGATTTGCCACCATAACCATATCAGAAGTAGGAGTGTAGGTGGTGAACCACTCCTTGCTGGAGCAAACCTGGCAGGTGGCTCCAGTGTCTACCCACCAGGCAGCATCAGTTCCTACCGCATCAACCTGTACAATCATAGCAACAACATCAGTGATCATAGATACCTTACTAGGCTCTCTTTGCTCCGATTGCTTGGCTTTTGCTTTGCACTCATTCTTAAAGTGGCCCTTCTTGCCACACTTGAAGCAAGCAAAGTGGGACTTTGGCTTCTTCTTCTTCATTGAAGTACCCTTGACTTTTAGATTGTTAAGGTCCTTCTTCTTGCTTTGGAAAGCCGAATGCTTTTCCCTTGGTTCCCTTGAATGCACCAGATTGGCATTAGTTAATTGCTTGGACAGTGCGTCCACTTTCAGTTGAGCTCGCATCTGGTCCTCAACATAGATTTCCTGCAGGAGATCTTCAAGGGTGATCTCCAGCTTCTTCCTATGCATGTTTGCATAGAACTTGCTCCACCCAGCGGGGAGCTTTGAGACAATCCCTCCAACAACAAACTTGTCGGGGAGGGGCATCGCCTCGTCGTCCAGCTTCTGTCGCAGTTTTAGGAACTCCTTCACCTGCGACAGCATAGACTTTTCGTCCTCAAAGAACCACTTGTGATATCTTTCAACCACAAAAATTTTACTGTGGTTCTTGTCTTCTTCGTAGAGTTTTTCTAGAGACTCCCATATGTCTCTAGCGATAGTCTTCTTAGAATAGGATTCTGCAAGGGAATCTTTCATAGCATTCAGGATAAGCAGCCTGCAAATACTATTTTCCCTTATCCATTTTGCTTGAAGTTTAGTAGCCGCAGTGATTGCGGCAGCAGACCCAACATCTGGAACAGTAGGTTCTTCCTCCAGAAGCACGTGATCTACGTCTTTGAGTCGAAGGGTGAGATAAACCTTCCTCTTCCAGACTTGGTAATGTTCTCCATCAAACTTTTCTAACTTACAAAAGTCAGAATTGAAGAGTGAAACATTAACGTTTTCCATCGTAGCAATAAAGCTTTGAGATTGTTAGTGCTGGGGCACAATTTTTTGATAAAAAACTGAGAATTCGTAACAATTGTAAAAATAATCATTATTACGTAACACTTTACAGAAGGTACGTAACAGAAATTCTACTAAAGTAACACTTCACAGAAGGTGCACAGATTTCTACCAACGCAAATACTTCACCGAAGGTGCACTAATAGAATTCTGATAAACGAAGAAGGTGGCAACACTTCACAGAAGGTGCATAGATTTCTACCAATGCAAACACTTCACCGAAGGTGCGCTAATAGAATTCTGTTAAATGATGAAGGTGACAGACGAAAGATGGAAAAACTCCTGCTGGGATGAATGATCACAGTTGCTCAAAGCTTTATTCGTCCCACACGAATAGCTTCCAGGAACCAGCAAGTTCGTCGGAGAACTTGGAACACTCTTGCTATTCTGAGTCCTCGGATGAACACGAACTCCCGTGCAAAACTCAATGCTGGTATAATACCTCTCTTCTCTCTCACAGCTTCTAAACACTTGTAAACTTTCTGTCTACTACCTGTGTATTGTTCCTAACTGTGAGAGAGAAGGAGGAGACCTTATATAGGCCCCTGCAATAACTGCCCGGTTAGCACAATGTTAGGGACGTGGTAATAACCACCCCGAACATGGAGTAACCGCTCAGAATATGCAAAGACACGTTATGCCGCAAGTTGTGCCACTTGCGTAACCAGCATGATTTGCACTTTATGCACACAGCCCTATTACGCAACCTGCGCACACTACGCACTCTACACACACTGCGTACGCTGCGCACACTGTGCACACTATGCACGCTGCGCACACTGCGTACTCTACGCACACTACGCGTACTGGGCTGCGTAACTGGGCTCGCGTAACGGGCTGCGTAACTGGGCTCGCGTAACTGGGCTCGCGTAAGTGGGCTCGCGTAACGTGGCCGCGCAAGTGGCTCGCGCAACGAGTGCAACTTAAGCGCAATATGCGCCTAGCGACGATGCTGACGTGCTAAGTGCAAAGTGCGCCAACAAAATGCCACATTACGTCTCATGAGCCCGAGTCCAAGTCCGAGTCCGAGTCGCTAAGCCCCTATGGGACTTAGCTCCCATGGAAATAAATTTCCCAAGAGCAAAAAGCTAGAAGCTTACCATGGAGCCTTATTCTTACCTCTTAATAAAATCACCCACATGATTCCCACCTTTGGGTCACCACCCATGTGCACATCCCAACAATACATAGAAGCCTATATATGTTGAGATACCACATGGTGCATTTCCGATGTGGGACTAAAACTTCACTAAGCATGTAGAGAACAAGTTCTCTACATGTCAAGAATATAAATGCCCCAACATATATAACCCACTCTCTCTCTCTCTCTCACCTCACCATCAGCACTCTTCCCCCCCATGTGGCCGACACCCTCCCCCTCTCTCTACTTTCTCTTTCTCTATCTCTCTCATTAATATCACATAATTCTTTTCCTCTCTCTCTCTCTCCAAGTCTCATTAAACCAACAACATCCCAACCCGAGCTCCTCCTTCCTCCTTTTCCCGAGCACAGCCGACCTCCACCCCATGGCCGACTTCCTGAGCTCCTCCTCCAACAACCCCCAACCTCCTTCCTCTCATTCCTTTTTTCTTCTACACCATCATAACACCATCACCACCACCATCATCTAACACCATCACCACCACCACCAAACCGCCACCACCACTCTCTTTCTCCTCCTCCTTTCTCTCCGTCAAATGCCGCCGCCGCCGCCGCGCTAGGCCAGCAGCATGCTGCAACGTAGCAGCAGTGCGCACAGTGCGCGCATGCCACACGGCGTTGCCGTCGGCCGCCGCCGTCGTGGCCGACAACCCCTGGCCCGGCGCCTCTCCGGCGAGTGTCCCCGTACTGTCCGCTCTCCTCTCCAACATGTATCGGAGTCGATTCGTGCGTTTGGCACGGGTTTCCGTCGGCGCGAGCTCGGAAACGAACTCAGAATCGTGTCTCGAAGCAACAACTTTGTGCACATTTTTGAGAAATCCGACCGTTGGATCGATGAACTCTTTGCTCCTCACAATCTCGGTATATCCATCTTCACTCCTCTCAATTTTTGTCCGTTAATTTTATCGTTTGATACATCAAAACCGGCCACCAATTTGACGCTTTAAATTGTGTTATTTATGGACAGTTTTGTGGAGCCAACTTCGTCGGTTCGTATCTCCTCTATCGCAGCTCCGTCTGGCGTACCACTGGTTCCTATGCGAAGCTGGTATAACCCTCTTCCTTCCCCTCAAGTTTTGTTTCACTGTGAGCACGTTTGGTTGGTCGAATTCGATACCAAAGTTGGCCGTCCGAATTCTTAATTTAGCACTTGTAAAATTCTATTTTTGAACACGGGACTCCAAATTCAATTTTTGACACCACCAGTAGACTCGTGGCGTCGTTCTGGCACGTTTTCATGTAAAGTTTGTCAGATTTGGAGGACATGGGCCCTGGCACGTATTTCGGTACAAAGCGGGCCCCACAATCCGGGTCAACGGGACTTTTTGATGCTGGCTCATCAGAATCCAATTCTGGATATACCGTTGAGTTTGTATCATCATTTTGGACTCGTTGACATATAATTTGCTAGGTTTTAGTGGACATTGGTTCCGACACGTATTTCGGTGCAAGTCGGATACCAATATCCGGATCAACGTGTCATTTTGAGATTGGCTCATCGAAATCTAATTTTGGACATACCGTTGAGTTTGCATTGTCATTCTGGTCTCGTTGACATATAATTTGCTGAGTTTTGAGGACATTGGCTCCGATACGCTTTTCCGTGCAAATCGGAATTTCAATATCCTGGTCAACGGACCAATTCGAGATCGGGTCAACGGAATCCAATTCTGGATATACCGTTGGGTTCGTATCGTCATTTTGGATTCGTGAACATATAATTTGTTAGGTTTAGTGCACTTTTATTCTAACACATTTTTCGGTGCAAAGCGGGTTCGACACGGATACCGTTTTGACCCGAAATTACCTTTTTGCCCATGTGTCCAAATTGGACTTATGGGCAGGCTATTCTAGCTATTTCGACCATTCTGGACACGTTGGTAATAGTTATTTCACCATCCGACAACATCTGTAGGTCTTCACCCTATTATTATAGTCTTTCTCCTTTTGTGGTATTTTGAGATGCATCGATTCCAGTAATTTCACAACCACTGAAATTGAATGTGTTGACCCTGTAGATGTTTATAGAGACTAGCTTTGATCCTGTTTGACCATGGTTGACTGCTTTGACTGAACGTCGAAGTAGAGTCAACATTGACCTAGGTTAGACTAGTTTTGACCTTGGTTGACCACGGTTGACTATTTTGACCAAAAGTCAACCGGAAGTCAACCATAGCCTAAAATTGACTAGAACTAGACCAAAGTTGACCATGTAACACCCAGTTTTCCAAATGAGGGTAATTTTGAAATTTTTATATTTTTATTTATTTAATTATGATATTTAAATAATAATATGATTTTTGGTGATTTTAATCATATTAAAACTATTTAAAATTATGACTTGTGATTTTGGTGTTTTGCTAGTGAAACCGTAGAGACTGTCTACCCTAGAGCCTAGCCATGTGATTAGGGTATTTTATTTATCATCTTTAGTTTGAGAGTATTTTTGTCATTTTTGAATAATTTGAATTTAATATATTTTATTAGGAATTTAAAATAATTTATTTGAATGGTGTGATTTAAATACTAGTTTATTTATTGCCATGTGGTTTTGGTTAGCCTAACCTAGATTGGACCTAACCTAGATTAGCCATAGCTAGCCTAGTTAGCCACATTGAGAATTAGTTAGTATGGGATAGTGGGTTGAGTCATGTTTAGCTAAGTAGAGTGGTTGTAACTTAACTACGAAAGAGCCCTATAATTTTAGGCCACTCATTAGCCTTGATTTATTGCTAGCCCTTAGATGCATTCTAAAAATCCTAACCCTAGCTAAAGTGGCCAACCAAGACCCCCCTTGCCTATATAATATCCTTTTAGAAATTTGTGCCTCTTTTCAATAGTTCATCATTTTTTCCTAAGAACAAGGTGAGCCTACACTTCTTTTCTCCATAGATTAATCAGTAGAGCTCTATTTTCATTGGAATTTCTTCCATAATATTCTAATCACTGTTCTCCTACTATTTGTGGAGTCAAATCACAGGATTGAATCAATTTGGAGAAGTTGGGTGGCTTTTGGAGATTTCCTTTGAAGAAGTTTTTGTGTTGAAGAACACACATAGGTAAATTCCTATCCATCCATTAAAATTAGGTTTTTTTTGCATAAATACCAAGCCCTAGGTGTCCTTGTGCTGTAGGAATAGGGTTTGCTCGATTTCGTGTCCTGTACGTGTCCGTATCGGACACGTATCAGCAACCAGCGTAGGTGTTCGACGAAAGGCCACAAAGGGTATTTCGATCGAGATTTCGATATATGTTAGAATAGGAAGTCATGATTTGGTGTGGCTTATCGATTTCTGATGGACTGAGGTGTTTCTTGTATCGTGTCGTGTCACTTTGGACACGTGCACACGCGGGTGCAACACACGCGTGCGAGCAGTGTGCTTCCCCTGCTACTCGGGGTCGTTTGCACGCAGCACACACCACGTGGACACGTGCCACTTGGCACGGAGGTGGGGGCAACCACTGGCAGGCCCCCCTCGAGTCTCACGACACCTCATGTCGTATCGGACACGAAATCCGTCGTGTATCGAATTTGCACTGACTGTGCACTTGCTGTCAGTGAGCACTGATACGGCTTGATAAGTCAGACACGACGACACGTGGGTGCAATTTAGGGTGCTAGGTCTCTAGCCCTACCCTAGGCGTACCCCTATGCACGATCACGAGTCCTAGTTTGTGTCGTGTCGTGTCCACAAGCGAGGTGAACACGTGCACGACACTGTGTTGTTTGTGTCTGGGTGTGTGTACTGTTGTTGGGTTATGTCACTCCCCGTTCCCGGAATGCGTATTTTTATATATGTATAACTTATGTGTATTTATTTAGTATTTATTATGTATTATTCTGTATTTAAATTCCTTTAGTTTCATGTTAATTAATTATCTGCTCTTTAAATTTTCATGTTAATTAATTTTCTGCAAATTTTATTTCTGCAATTATATTTCTGCAATTTTATTACCTGCATTTTATTTGCTGCTTTAGTCTTATTGGGTTTCGGTTTGCTGGATCCCCTTAAACCCGGCCCAACACCCCACCTACCACCACCCTTCCTATTTAAAGCTTCCATCTCTTTCTCTCTCCTCATTACTTCATTCTCACCAGTACTTCTTCTTCTTCCTCTCATTACTCTCCACCACCTACCAGCAGCAGGAGAAGGCAAGTGCAATCTTGCTTCTTGCTTGGAGAACCATTTTTGTGGTTCATTTCCCTTCCTCTCATGATTCTGAGAGAGATTAGTTCTTAACGTTTTCGATTTCTGTGGCTAGTTTCTCCTAGATCTAATTTGTTATTCTCGGTCGTCATGGGTTTTTGATCTCCCAACTTTGCGTGTATTTTCTCTGGCACTGGAACAAAGGCTCCATAGGGCGAGTTCGGGAGATGTTGTACGCACACGTTCTTACGTGCTCGCGTGAAACATCAGCCCAGTCACGCACACGTCTTTACGTGTTTGCGTGTATTTTAGTCACGCTAACGTTCTCATGAGCGTGCGTGTATTTTTAGTCACGCTCATGTCTGTGCGTGTCTGCGTGACTTTGGAGTTACGTTCACTCTGTGCGTGTCTGCGTGACTTTTGAGTTACGATTACACTGTGCGTGTCTGCGTGACTTTTGAGTTACGTTCACTCTGTGCGTGTCTGCGTGACTTTTGAGTTACGATTACACTGTGCGTGTCTGCGTGACTTTTGAGTTACGTTCACTCTGTGCGTGTCTGCGTGACTTTTGAGTTACGTCCACTCTGTGCGTGCGTGTATTTTTAGTCACGCTCGCGTTTGCGTGCGTGTATTTTCAGTCAAGCTCGCATTGTCTGCGTGAATTTTGAGTCACGCTCCTGTCTTTGTACTGAGTGCGTGACTTTTCACGCTCATGTCCCTGAGCTTGCGTGCGTGACTTTTGGCGTGCGTAACTTTTCACCCTCACGCTGAGCGTGCGTGCGTGAATCACTTCTCACGCTTCACTTTTCACGCTCACGCTTACCAGAGTGTACTCCTTTTACGCTCACTCCTTCATGCCGGACTTGGCGTACTTTCTACACACACGATTCTTGCGTGACTTTTGGACTTAGCTTAGACTTGTTGGCGTGACTTCCTGACCTGGGTGTTTTATAACTTATTCATTTAATGTTTGCATAATAATTCTCCTATTATATCCTTACGACTTTTATGAACTTGATAATCATAGCATGTTAATGATTGTGTATTAGTGCCCAGTGTCTTGATTGATTGATGGATACCCAGTGAGACTGGAACTTGACCTCGAGAGTTATAGACTCGACCCTATTTAATACTAATTGACTTTCATGCCTTGTCACCATTTATAACGATGGTTATCTTGACTAAATTGATCATGCGTTCCTAGTTGGAACTAAGAGACTGGCTAGTCGTCTTATTAAAATGAATGAATGAGACACGCTCATGTTATGAACTATTGCAATCGACTGGCTGATCCCGAATATTGACATACATGCACATGCAGGCTTCAATCTATTTATTTAATTAATTTTTTATTTATTTTATACAAAAGAAGCATGTGTACTTTATGGTCAAGGCATGATTACCGTGGTTAGATTTGATTATTGCATTACGCTATGTATGACCTGCAACCTAGCCGCACTGGTATCGTTGTAGAGTTGCGCATATCGTATCCCGTACGAAGGTACTCATTTGAATGACCATGATCCACGGCATGGGATTTTACTCAACGTAGGGACTATTAAGTTAAATAAAATAATGATTACATGGAGAGAATGGATTCCCGAGTTCTTACATGGCAGCCCCCTTGGGACGAGTAGTACCCGACGGGCCGGCTGGTTCCCACAGATACTGTAAATCTGCCACACGGGCAGGGAACAGTATATGCTTTTATTATTATTGTATATTGTATATTGACGGGCGTCCTGCTAGGACTCGTCTAATTCATGCATGGCGCACATGATTAACTGGATAGACTAGCCTTGCTCGCACATAGTAAGAACTGAGGAATCTTTATTGCATTATTCCAGGATAACTTGGGACTCACAATAGCAAGCCGTAGGATTTGATTGGCCGTTCAAGATGATTTGTTTGTGTACTGTACTACTCTGTTACCTAACTGGGATAATCAGAATGTCTGGACATGACGGGCCAACTTCTGTCCTTGTTTGGTTGGGAGGTTGGTTCGAAGTGTCGTGATGTGATGTGAATCCTAGTAGCAAGCAGAGATCTATTATTATATTCTTTTACTTACTGGTTTATGTCCTTCATATCGTCCTTCCTTGTGGTACTTGCTATTAGAGGTCTAACCTCTCTGGTTTTGCATGGCCAGATTTAGAGCCGGTTCCCGAGGACTCAGCTTACTTCTACCTCCAAGATGGTCAATACTAGAGGAATGATTGCAGGAGGACTCGAGTGGGTTCCTTACTTCACCGCTCGTTTTGTTATTTACCTTTATACTTAGCCGTTTGGCACCGACATGTTGGTCGGATTATCTTGTACTTACTTTTACATAGTTGTAATTAAGTCAGACTGCAGCTGATAACAATTGTGTATACTTGCTATATCATCTGGCTATATTTTGTAAAGCCAGATCGGACATTTTGACTAAGCGTTTGGGACGTCTTACTGCTTTATCTTACATGTTCTCTATTTATGCTTCTTGCTTGAATGATTGAGACAATAGATGGGTAATGACCATAGTAAGACTCTTATGTAGTATGCACCCCCCTCGTCTGGTTAGACAGCATTGATCGTATTATACGGTATTTATCTACCCGTAATACGTAGCTGGCTGAGTCATTCCCCCGCTCTCTAGTATTCTGGTTCTGGGGCATGACAAGGTTTTAGTGGTAGCCCATGCAGGTCTGATTTCAGACTTGTGGGGTGTTTTGATTTATAGGATGTCTCAATCACACATGTTTTCCCTTGATCTCCTGATTCGTTATTCTCAACTCTTGCTTGACATTCCGGTATCCTTTGACTTCATTGATCCTTCATGTCCGGTCGTTTGATTGTTCTCTTGTCCCTTTTCTTAGGGGCACTTCGTCCGCATCGGTCAGAGCTGGGCAGCAACAACAAGGGCAACATGGGCAACATGACCAGGTTGGTCAGCAATAAGGGCCAGTCTCACCTCAGGAGACTATCCAAGAAGAAGTGATAGTAGAACCAGCAGTTGGACCGCAGTATCCGGATATTCCAAACCCACCCATAGTTCCACCTACCACCGTGGAAGTGGACACACCAGCCCTTCTGGAGATCATGAGAGGAATGATGGCTGCTCAGCAACATCAGATATTGGCCCAGCAGCGTATGCACACTCAGCTACAAGAGCAGAATGTGTTGCTCAACCAAGGATTGCAGACGGCTTTGGAAAGAGGAGTGAGGGCTGATTCAGGAGCATCAGCCAGGTTTTGCAAGTACAACCCCCACCGTTTCGAGGGCACGGAGGATGCCATCTCAGCAGATGCATGGCTTAAGGATATGGAGGCTGTTCTGACAGCGGCTAAGGTACCGGCAGAAGAGCGTGTGGATCTAGTGAAGTTGTTACTTCAGGATCTCGCACGTAATTGGTGGGAATTAGAGGAAGTAGGCATCAGACGTCCTGTGGCTTGGGACGATTTCATTGCAAGATTCAAGACCAAGTACTATGGAGTTGTGGCGCAGTTTGAGCTACAACAGAAGTTTATCAACCTCAGGCAGGCCGGCAAGACTGTAGATGCTTATGCAGCGGAGTTCTGTAGATTGAGTAGATTCGCCCCAGAGATGGTAGCAACAGAGCGCCAGAGGGCTATGAGGTTTCAGTAAGGGTTTCATCTTGAACTCTTGCAATTGATAGAGGGGCACAACTACCAGACTTTTGATGAGATATTGACGGCAACTCGAAGGCATGAGCTCACCATTCAGAGGCTTGCGACAAGGACTGGGGGTCAGAAGAGATCCCACAGTCAGATTGAAGGAGGAAGGGGAGCAGCGCCCCGAACAACAGCACCATCCACTGGCATTCGTATCCACGATGTGGCGATACGAGGACCAGCACCACCCAGGCAGCAGCAGCAACAGCAACAGAGGAAGAACCAGCAAACCCCGGCGGGCTGCACTTATTATGGGAAGATGGGACACACTAGAGATGTGTGTCGGACATTGAATGGACTGTGTCTGATATGTGGAAATCCAGACCATCGGGTTACCACATGTCCCATGAATTCGAGGTCAGGAGGACCAGGGCAGCAGTTTCCTGCTCTGCCAGCACCAGGGGCAGGCCAGTATCGAGGACCAGCGATGGCAGTTAGGCCATTGGCGCAGCGTCCGTTAGTACCACAGGCTCAGATGTTTCGGCAGCAGGGACCGCCGATGCAGCAACACCAGCATAGACCACCCCAGCATCATCAAGGAAGGGGCCAACAGCAGCATCAGGCTAGGCCGCAGCATGGGAATCAGCAAGGAGGTCGAGGGCAGGCATTCACTCTGTCCTTGGAAGAGGCATTGGCATCGGGAGATGTTGTGGCAGGTAACATTCTTGTCGCCTCATATCCTGCAGTAGCATTGTTTGATTCGGGAGCATCCTATTCATTTATATCTGCACGATTTGCGACACGACTAGAAATAGAGTTCGAGACATTGCCAGGGAGGTTGAATATACTCACTGGTAATAGGCTCGTAGGGGTTAGTAGAGTTATTTTAGCGTGTAGCGTTGTAGTTTGCGGGCATTCTTTACCCGCCCGGTTGATAGAATTTCCTGTTGGAAATTTCGACCTTATCTTAGGCATGGACTGGCTGAAAGACAGTCATGCGACAATAGATTGTCGTAGAGGGAGTGTATCTTTTGATATTCCAGGCATGAAGAGATTTACCTTACTCAGATCAGAGGTAACTCAGCAAGAGCAGGGAGTAGTGACGGCAATGGAGGAAGTTCAGATTCCGAAGGTAGTTGAAGAATTTCTAGACGTATTTTCTGAAGAACTTCCAGGTCTACCACCAGTTAGAGATGTTGAGTTCAGTATAGAATTGGCACCAGGAGCTAAACCGATATCAGATCGAGTTTACAGAATGGCGGATTCAGAGCAGGCCAAGGTATATGAGCACATAGAAGAATTGAAGGAGAAGAAGTTCATCCAAGCTAGCGTATCAACATGGGCAGCACCAGTGGTACTTGTGGGGAAGAAGGATGGGTCATCCAGATTATGCATTGACTACAGGAAGCTTAACGCGGCAACAGTAAAGAACAAGTACCCATTACCCAAGATCGACGACTTATTTGATCAGTTGAGCAAGGCTAGAGTTTTCTCCAAGATAGATCTTCGTTCAGGGTACCATCAGGTGAGGGTTCGGAAGGAAGATATCCCCAAGACAGCATTCAGGTCGAAGTATGGGCATTACGAGTTCTTAGTAATGCCGTTTGGTTTGACCAATGCTCCAGCAATATTCATGGATTTGATGAACCGCATCTTTATGCCATATTTAGACCAGTTTGTCGTTGTGTTTCTTGACGACATTCTCGTATACTCTGCTAGTGAAGAGGAGCATGAAGACCACCTCAGGAAAGTGTTACAGGTTCTGAGAGAGAACCAGTTGTATGCCAAGCTCAGCAAGTGTGAGTTTTGGTCGGATCATATTTTATTTTTGGGTCATATCATATCAGGAGCTGGAGTAGCAGTAGATCCCAAGAAGGTAGAAGCAGTAGAGAGTTGGCCAGTACCCAAGACCGTAGCAGATGTGCGGAGTTTCTTGGGATTGGCAGGATATTACAGAAGGTTTGTGTCAGACTTTACAAGGCTTTCAGCGCCCATGACCCGCTTGACCCGAAAGGATGTGCCATTTGTTTGGTCGGCAGAATGTCAGGCATCATTTGAGACTTTGAAGCAGAAGTTGATATCAGCACCTATTCTTACATTACCAATTGGACCCGGAGGTTTTACAGTATATTGTGATGCGTCAGGTAAAGGACTTGGATGTGTCCTTATGCAACATGGGAAGGTGATAGCATATGCATCTAGGCAGCTTCGGGACCACGAGAAGAATTACCCAACTCATGATTTGGAGTTGGCGGCAGTAGTGTTTGCTCTGAAGCTATGGAGGCATTACTTATATGGTGACCGAGTAGAGATGTACACAGACCATAAAGTCTAAAGTACATCTTTACTCAGAAGGAATTAAACATGAGGCAGAGAAGATGGCTGGAGTTGATTAAGGATTATGACGTAGAGCTTCAGTATCACCCAGGCAAGGCTAATGTAGTGGCAGATGCTCTCAGCAGAAGAGGCGACGCATTTATGTTGACAACACAGAAGCATATCTTAGAAGACCTTCAGGAGATGGGCATCGAAGTTATACTTCCTAGTGACGTAGGAGTTCTAGCAAGTCTGCAAGTTCAATCCGACTTGGTAGGCATGATCAAGGCAGCTCAGGCACAAGACCCAAGGATTCAGAAGCTTAGGGCAGAATGTGAGTCAGGGCTCAGAAAGGAGATAAAAATTCATGAAGATGGTACACTTAGGTTTGGATCACGTCTATGTGTGCCTAGTAGAGATATCAGACAGGAGGTTATGGCAGAAGCTCACAGTTCTCAGTATTCTATTCACCTTGGAGGGACCAAGATGTACCAAGATATCAAGCAACATTTCTGGTGGAACGGGATGAAGAGGGAGATAGCTAGATTTGTTTCCCGTTGCTTGGTATGTCAGCAAGTGAAGGCAGAACAGCAGAGGCCAGCTGGGCTATTGCAACCGCTTCCTATCCCGGAATGGAAATGTGAGCATATTACAATAGACTTTATGACCGGTTTACCGAGATCACCAAGTGGTAAGGACGCTATTTGGGTAATAATAGACCGACTTACGAAGGTAGCACACTTTCTTCCCTTCAGAGTAGGGCAATCTACAAAAAAGTTGGCAGAATTATATATGCAACAGATAGTTAGACAGCATGGAGTCTATGTCAGTATTCTGTCGGATCGAGATACCCGCTTTACATCACATTTCTGGAAGAGCTTACATCATAGTCTGGGTACCAAGTTAAGGTTTAGAACGGCTTACCATCCGCAGACGGATGGGCAATCAGAAAGAACGATTTAGACTTTAGAAGATATGTTACGAGCTTGCACTCTAGATTTTGGAGGGTCTTGGGAAAGTCACCTGTACTTGGTCGAGTTCTCATACAACAATAGTTATCAGGCCAGTATCCAGATGGCGCCATTCGAAGTATTATATGGTAAGAAGTGCAGGTCACCGCTAACATGGGATGATATTGGGGAGAGGAAGATGTTAGGTCCAGAAATGATTATTCAGACGGTTGAAGTGGTTAAAGGAATTAGAGGGCGACTTAGAGTTGCGCAGGATCGGCATCGTCATTGGGCTGATCAGCATCGTAGGCCGTTAGAGTTCTCTGTTGGGGACCACGTATTCTTGCGGATCTCACCTACTCGTGGGGTCATTAGATTTGGCATTCGCGGGAAATTGAGTTCGCGGTATGTGGGCCCATTCGTTATCCTTGATCGGATAGGCGATGTTGCTTATCGTTTATCACTCCCACCTTCGTTACGAGAGGTGCATGACGTGTTTCATGTATCTCAATTATGTAGGTATGTATCGGACCCAAGCCATGTCCTCGATCATTCTGAGCTGGTTGTTGGTACCAACCTGTCTTACGAGGAACAGCCTGTGTCCATTTTGGACCGAAGAGAGAAGATACTCAAGAACCGAACAATTAGTCTTGTCCGTATTGCTTGGAGTCATCACTCCTTGGGAGAGTCAACGTGGGAACGTGAGGATGATATCCGATCACGGTATCCACACCTGTTTGACTCACAAGGTATATCTCTTTCTGTATACCTTGATTGTCATGATTTTTCATGCTTATCGCCTTATGGATAGAACTACCTGATATCGTAGATTGATGGATTTACATATATAGTACTTACTTTTGATATGGTAACAATGATTGCTTGCTCACTAGAATTGCTTGTATTAGTTTAGCTCTGATATTTCTATCCGGCTTGGATTTGAAATTCCGAGGACGGAATTTTTCTAAGGTGGATAGAGATGTCACTCCCCGTTTCCGGAATGCATATTTTTATATATGTATAACTCATGTATATTTATTTAGTATTTATTATGTATTATTCTGTATTTAAATTCCTTTAGTTTCATGTTAATTAATTATCTGCTCTTTAAATTTTCATGTTAATTAATTTCCTGCAAATTTTATTTCTGCAATTATATTTCTGCAATTTTATTACCTGCATTTTATTTGCTGCTTTAGTCTTATTGGGTTTCGGTTTGCTGGATCCCCTTAAACCCGGCCCAACACCCCACCTACCACCACCCTTCCTATTTAAAGCTTCCATCTCTTTCTCTCTCCTCATTACTTCATTCTCACCATTACTTCTTCTTCTTCCTCTCATTACTCTCCACCACCTACCAGCAGCAGGAGAAGGCAAGTACAATCTTGCTTCTTGCTTGGAGAACCATTTTTGTGGTTCATTTCCTTCCTCTCATGATTCTGAGAGAGATTAGTTCTTAACGTTTTCGATTTCTGTGGCTGGTTTCTCCTAGATCTAATTTGTTATTCTCGGTCGTCATGGGTTTTTGATCTCCCAACTTTGCGTATATTTTCTCTGGCACTGGAACAAAGGCTCCATAGGGCGAGTTCGGGAGATGTTGTACGCACACGTTCTTACGTGCTCACGTGAAACATCAGCCCAGTCACGCACACGTCTTTACGTGTTTGCGTGTATTTTAGTCACGCTAACGTTCTCATGAGCGTGCGTGTATTTTAGTCACGCTCATGTCTGTGCGTGTCTGCGTGACTTTGGAGTTACGTTCACTCTGTGCGTGTCTGCGTGACTTTTGAGTTACGATACACTGTGCGTGTCTGCGTGACTTTTGAGTTACGTTCACTCTGTGTTGTGTCTGCGTGACTTTTGAGTTACGATTACACTGTGCGTGTCTGCGTGACTTTTGAGTTACGTTCACTCTGTGCGTGTCTGCGTGGACTTTTGAGTTACGTCCACTCTGTGCGTGCGTGTATTTTTAGTCACGCTCGCATTTGCGTGCGTGTAATTTTCAGTCAAGCTCGCGTTGTCTGTGTGAATTTTGAGTCATGCTCCTGTCTTTGTACTGAGTGCGTGACTTTTCACGCTCATGTCCCTGAGCTTGCGTGCGTGACTTTTGGCGTGCGTGACTTTTCACCCTCACGCTGAGCGTGCGTGCATGAATCACTTGTCACGCTTCACTTTTCACGCTCACGCTTACCAGAGTGTACTCCTTTTACGCTCACTCCTTCATACCGGACTTGGCGTACTTTCTACACACACGATTCTTGCGTGACTTTTGGACTTAGCTTAGACTTGTTGGCGTGACTTCCTGACCTGGGTGTTTTATAACTTATTCATTTAATGTTTGCATAATAATTCTCCTATTATATCCTTACGACTTTTATGAACTTGATAATCATAGCATGTTAATGATTGTGTATTAGTGCCCAGTGTCTTGATTGATTGATGGATACCCAGTGAGACTGGAACTTGACCTCGAGAGTTATAGACTCGACCCTATTTAATGCTAATTGACTTTCATGCCTTGTCACCATTTATAACGATGGTTATCTTGACTAAATTGATCATGCGTTCCTAGTTGGAACTAAGAGACTGGCTAGTCGTCTTATTAAAATGAATGAATGAGACACGCTCATGTTATGAACTATTGCAATCGACTGGCTGATCCCGAATATTGACATACATGCACATGCAGGCTTCAATCTATTTATTTAATTATTATTTATTTATTTTATACAAAAGAAGCATGTGTAATTTATGGTCAAGGCATGATTACCGTGGTTAGATTTGATTGTTATATTACGCTATGTAAGACCTGCAACCTAGCCGTACTGGTATCGTTGTAGAGTTGCACTATCGTACCCCGTACGAAGGTACTCATTTGAATGACCATGATCCACGGCATGGGATTTTACTCAACGTAGAGACTATTAAGTTAAATAAATAATGATTGCATGGAGAGAATGGATTCTCGAGTTCTTACATGGCAGCCCCCTTGGGACGAGTAGTACCCAACGGGCCTGCTGGTTCCCACAGATACTGTAAATCTGCCACACGGGCAGGAAACAGTATCTGCTTTTATTATTATTGTATATTGTATATTAACGGGCGTCCTGCTAGGACTCGTCTAATTCATGTATGGCGCACATGATTAACTGGATAGACTAGCCTTGCTCGCACATAGTAAGAACTGAAGAATCTTTATTGCATTATTCCAGGATAACTTGGGACTCACAATAGCAAGCCGTAGGATTTGATTGGCCGTTCAAGATGATTTGTTTGTGTACTGTACTACTCTGTTACCTAACTGGGATAATCAGAATGTCAGGACATGACGGGCCAACTTCTGTCCTTGTTTGGTTGGGAGGTTGGTTCGAAGTGTCGTGATATGATGTAAATCCTAGTAGCAAGCAGAGATCTATTATTATATTCTTTTACTTACTGGTTTATGTCCTTCATATCGTCCTTTCTTGTGGTACTTGCTATTAGAGGTCTAACCTCTCTGGTTTTGCATGGCCAGATTTAGAGCCGGTTCCTGAGGACTCAGCTTACTTCTACCTCCAAGATGGTCAATACTAGAGGAATGATTGCAGGAGGACTCGAGTGGGTTCCTTACTTCACCGCTCGTTTGTTATTTACCTTTATACTTAGCCGTTTGGCACCGACATGTTGGTCGGATTGTCTTGTACTTACTTTTACATAGTTGTAATTGAGTCAGACTGCAGCTGATAACAATTGTGTATACTTGCTATATCATCTGGCTATATTTTGTAAAGCCAGATCTCAAGGACATTTTGACTAAGCGTTTGGGACGCCTTACTGCTTTATCTTACATGTTCTCTTTTTATGCTTCTTGCTTGAATGATTGAGACAATAGATGGGTAATGACCATAGTAAGACTCTTATAATATGCACCCCCCTCGTCTGGTTAGACAACATTGATCGTATTATACGGTATTCATCTACCCGTAATACGTAGCTGGCTGAGTCATTCTCCCGCTCTCCAGTATTCTGGTTCTGGAGCGTGACAGGTTATATCTGTTTGGACACGTTTGTGTCATTGTGGTGGACACGAGGTGATCAGCTGGACACGTACACATGTGATGCTTGATTACCAACTATTTAATTTGCATATTAACATATTTTGGTGGTTCGAAATTCGAATTCCCTATTTGACTGATACCTACATTCAGTTTTGAATTCTAATATTTAATTCCCTGATTTAACTGATATTTTGATGTTAATTATCATAATTAGATTCATATATAACGTTTGTTAGTTACTTAGATGCTAGTGTGTTGTTGTGTTAGAGGATTGATAGATGGTTTTCGAAAATGGGATGAATGGATTGGATGGACTGTTCAATGTACTCATGCTGATACAGAACTGTCGAATTCCTGAGATTTTTCACACACATATTGCCTTGCACTGTCCTTGACACTACACCCTTCACTTGTACACTGTTGGGTTGGATTTCATTGTGTTGTACATATAAAATCTGGATGAGCTGTTTTCGAATTCAGAAACTGCTACATGTTGAATTGCATTAATTGAACCATGGTCCAGTCCCTTGATTTACATCTCTGTTACACTGTTATTTTCCTGGCATTACACTCATGTCACACCCACACTCTCCTCACTTTTCCCCACTGAACTGAGACTGCCAGTTGGGTTCAATGGGTTTTCAAACCCGAGTTTGATCTTCAAATTCCTGAACACTGAAAACTGTTGTCCCCTTTTTACTCACTGTTATGATTCACACACACACACCTACTTTGATACCTAGCTAACCTATTATACAAATACACATTTATGATAACTGAAACCTGAGAATCATGTATACTGTTTTCCCTGTCATATTTACTGTTGTGTAACCTGAGAACACAATCCTGTGGCACACACAAGCTATATCATGATAACACTCTATGTGACACTCACACATACACACACTCTTGTCACTCATACACACACAACTCACATATTTTCCACACACACATGTTTCAGTTCATTTTAATGTGTTTCCTGCACACAATTTATCATCATCACACCCACATACATGTGCAGTACACACAATTCCTGTTAACAGTACCTGAGACACTCTTGTATAATCTCTTGACACACACCTTGTTTTCCAAATTTCCCTATGACTGAACACACACACACAGAGTTTGGTTCACTGTCACCTGAGAATTCTTGCCTTGAGAACACACACTGTTTTGTATGTCTAACACACACACATTTTGTAATGAATACACACATGTACCCCACCTGAACACTAAAACCCCCAAATCCTGTCACATGTATCACAGTCACAAACACACACATCTCATATGTTGCTCTCTCTAGTGTATATAATACATATATATGTGTGTAGGTATGTCTATAAGTGTAAACCTAAAGGCCTAATCTAATGTAATGTGTGGATGGTAGAGTAGGATTATGGGAATTTCTATGTGTAATAGCTAATGTGCTATACATACCTTATTTGTATTATATTATATATAGATATATATTATATATATATATATATAATATATATATCTATATATATATATTTTTGTTGTATATACCTTATTTGTAGTATATATATATATATATATATATATATATATATATATATATATATATATATATATATATTTATATATATATATATATATATATATATATATATTCACATAGGTGAATAGTGATATATATCCATATATGGTATTTGGCCTATGGTGTGTCTGTTAGACTAGTAAGAACTTAGTTAGGCTTGTTTAGTCTTGATTAGGCCTAGAATAGACTAGTTAGACTAGTTTAGACTTGTTAGACTAGTTTGACTTCTAGGGTTGACCAGAGTTGACCAAGGGTTGACTTTGGCCTAAATTGACCTAGATTCATGTAGAATGCATTGAATTGTATCTTGTTATCATTTTAGACTTGTTGTGACTCGTGCTGTTCTAAATAGGAGCCAGACACCACTCTTCGGACAGTACTTTCATCTTGGAAACTCAGATACCAGGCGAGTACATTCTCTGATCATTTCATATTATGTTTAGAATTATTTTCCTGCTTTAAATTACTTTACTTGATACTGTCACGTTGGCCACACGGATTAGTACTATATGGATCCCTTCTTGAGATGTTATCTCCTCAGGGAGCATCGGATACTACATGTTCTGTGCGTTTCACTTACATGGTGTATCACTATGCTTCACGGTTCATTGATCACTTGTGATATGTACTCTCATGATCACAGAGTCTTCTTTGAATCACCCATTTATGGGCATTTCCAGATCACCCATTTATGGGCCCTCCATGTATCACCCCTTGTGGGCCTTTGCATGGAATCATAACATAACCTGGCTGGATCCTTGTGTATTGATTGGGGGTACGGGGGGTGGGGAGTAGAAGTAGACATGTGAATAATATCCAAGTAGTATCTCACCTGATCACCTCCGTAGTGTCTCATCAGAATCTCCTATGCCATTCACATGTTTATATTGTACTCTGACTCACTAGCCACTGTTAGTTCTCTACTTATAGTAGATATTCTATTACAGTTCTCTCTCTGTTTACATTCTGTACTTTTTTTCAGTTCTTGTATCTTACTTTACTGCATGATTATAATTTCTAACCTGCTATGATTTGTTGAGATGTATTGTGTTCGCTCCTGTCCTGACTGGACCTGTTGAAAATTTTACAGAGGACGAGGATGAGGCCGGTGTTGATAATTTCTATGGGACAGCCTTAGACGACACTTATGAGCTGGACTCTCAGGAGGATCCAGCTCTAGCTGATGACATTACCCCTACTGTCTAGACTAGTTTAGTTAGGTTTTATCTTACTTATGTTGTCTTGGGACTAGTTAGTTAGGCTTTATTACTGTCATTGAGATCTGGATTGTATATATCCTTCCATACTATGTAGTGATTATATTTCTGGATGTTTGCTGAGATGTTATCTTAGACACTTAGACTCTTCTGATAATCTGTATTTCATTGACTTCTATATCATATCGTGCTTATTCTTTCTTAGTTGTGATTGAGTTTATATTCTGCTATGTCACCCCCATTCGGGGAGTATAAACTGCTTGCATTATATTGTTAGATGTTGTGACCTAGGACAACGTTCTACCGTCGACACTGCGGCGTAGGCTGGACGTACCCACTTCTCGTGCCCTTACTCTAGGGTGCGGGTCGTGACACATTTTTAGTGGTGGCCCATGCAGGCCGAGTTTATGTAATGGTATTCAAACTAGAGTATCACTACAGCCTGCAGTAGGATTATGATTATTTTTGAGGTACTCAATCACATTAGAAAAAACTCTTAACTGGATCCCTGCCATCTAAATTCCTGATACTTCCTTGAATAACTGTCCTCCCTTGAATTATTTCTATCTCAGTATTGATTCCTTGTTTGATCTGTCTTCAGGATGGTTATGGAGACACGATCTCATCGTCTCGATCAGGAATATACCACTGAGGGGTCTACCACTCCTCGTCCTGATCAGCAGGGCCCCGAGATTGCAGTTCCTGTTATGCCAGCTCATGCTGGGATATCTGCAGCTTATGGGAGTAACCTCTTCCTACTCCGAGACTTTCTCCTGTCGTCCCGAACGCTCTTCAGCAGCAGTCGCCATCAGGATCAGAGGACGTGGCACGGTTGTTCTCCTTCTTCCAGCAGATAGTGGAAACTCAGCGGCAACAGTTGTTCAAGAGGGGACGGGACGCTCACGGTTAGGACTGGCAATTTTGCCCTTATACCCTCTACCCTAGGCGGGTACCCTGCACCCTCAGGTGCCCACGGGTACCCTCTACCCTTCGAGGGCAAGCCCTACCCTTACCCTCTTAGAATTAGGATAGGGTAAGGGTTTTATTCTGTTACCCTAGTGCAATTACCCGGGTACCCGCCCTACCCTCTGCCCTGTAACCCTACCCTGAACCCTACCCTACCCTGAATCACTACCCTACCCACTATCCGTTAACCCTAACCCTTTAAAACCCGACCCTACCCTTCTCCCAACCTGAACGGCTCAGCAGTCAGCACTCAGCAGTATATAAAATTAAATTCTCCTAAACTAATCACTCCCAATTCCTAAACCCTTTCTCCTGAACTCAGCAAACCCTTTCTCCCGAACTCATGAATCCCTTTCTCCCAAACCGATCTCTACCATGAATCCCTTTCTCCCATGAATCCTTTTCTCCAAACCGAACTCATGAATCCCTTTCTCCCGATCTTTGTGTGAAGATCTGAAGTTGGGGGCAGACACCATGAAACTTTGGGGTTCAGGTTCGAAGTTTCTCCCGATCAACTGATTCGAAGTTTCGAACCATAGGCAATAATAATCTAACCTTCCTCTCTGTTTTAATATTTTCGAACTCTTCATCTTCCTGGATGGAAACCCTAGTTTCAGATTTGAAACTTTAGGGTTCAAGATTTGAAACCCTATTTTCGAACTCTTCATCTTCATTTCGAACTCTCTGTTTGATGTCTTATTAGGTGCCATGGATCAACAAAGCCAATCTGAACCAGTTACACTTACACCAACTACACCAGTAACAACACCTACAATAGCACCTATTTCTATTGAGGTTCCAGAAGGACAAGCTCCATAACCCTCATTAGAGAATAGTGACTCAACAGGTAGTGATGTAGAGTCCTTGAAAAGGAGGCTCTCTCTCCAGCCTGGGAGATCTTTGATCTTGTTCATGTACCTGATCCAATGAACAAGACCAAGATCTTGCAGAAGGCTAAGTGTAGGCAGTGTGGTCAGTTACTGAGCAAGGAGAAGGGGAATGGCACATAATCTGCTGAGGCACAGGGATTCATGCTCCAAGAGACTGAAGATTAACACTACACAGACCAGGATTGGTCGGCTTTCTACATGTGTTATTTCTAACTTTCAGTTTACTCAGTCTGGGTGTAGAAAGCTATGTTGAAGATGGTTATTTTGTGTGAACTGCCTTTTCAATTCATTGAGGATCATGTTGTTCAAAAATGCATGAATGAAGGCATCCAGCCTCAGTATAAGAAGATTGCTAGGAGTACTATTAGGTTGGATGTGTTAAAGTATTATGATGTTGAAAAGAAAGCTTTGATGTCTCGTCTGTGTGGTTGCCCAAGAAAAATTTCCTTCACTTATGATCTCTGGCAATATAATCAGAACTTGTCTTACATGTCACTCACTGCACATTTATTGATTCTGATTGGGTGATGCACAAGAAGATTTTAGCATACACTTTGATTGAAAAGTCCCACACTGGGGACAATATTGCTCAACTGATGAATAAGAAGTTAAATGAGTGGGGTGTTGTTGACAAGGTGTTTTGCTTGTCTTTAGATAATGCATCTTCTAACAATGTTTCTGTTAGTAAACTAAAGAGCTTGTTGCCTAATCTGCCATTGAAGGGAGAGTTGTTTCATGTTAGGTGTTGTTGCCATATACTTAACTTGGTTGTGCAAGATGGTCTGAAAAAACAAGTTTAAGGACATGCTTCAACATTTGAGAGCTAATATTGATTACATTATCTGTTCTTCTACAAGATACTCTCAGTTTAGATCTTTGTGTGAAGATCTGAAGTTGAAACGCAGGAAGCTTCACCTTGATGTTAAGCATAGGTAGAATTCCACTTATCTTATGTTGTTGTCTGCTGTTCCTTATCGTCAGGCTATCACTTTTTTCCTGACTGATAGGGCTTGTCCTTTTAATTGACTGATGATTGGAAACATGCTGAGTTAATGTGTAGCTTCTTGAAGCCCTTTTATGAAGCAACTAACTTCTTCTCTGGTGTTGATTATGTAACAAGCAATTCAGTACTTAGGTTTTTATATAAGTTTGGCAAGGTATTTCTGGAACATAGGGAGAATGAAGATTTTAAAGTGATTATTGATGCTATGGAATCTAAGTTTGTTAAGTATTGGGGGCAGACACCAGTGTTGTTTGGGATTGCTTGTGTCCTTGATCCAAGAGTGAATCTGAATGGTATTGGAACTGTGATGGCTGACCTTGCAGATTGTTTCTCTCTCTCTTTTTATGAGATAGGCTGCTCTACATCTCAGAGTGACCTGTTTGTTTCTAAATTGAAGTGTTTGTTTGCTGAGTATAGTGCTTCTATGGAGTCATCTGGTACATCTCATGGTGGTTATGTGCCACCAAGCTCTTCTGTTGATGCAGGTACTGATGGTGATGACTTTTATGCCTCTATTAGCAGCAAGTCAAGGAATGTCCCTGGAACATCCTCTGAGGAGTTGACCAGGTACTTTGTAGAGCCATTTCCTAGTGGGGATCTTGCTGGTTTGGACATCTTGGGCTGGTGGAAGGCCAATGAGGCCAGATATCCAGTCTTGTCCAGCATTGCAAGGGATGTGCTCTCAGTACCAGTCTCCACTGTAGCCTCAGAGTCTGCTTTCTCATGTGGCAAAAGAGTCCTAGGTGACTATAGAAGTTCCCTTACTCCTGATATGTTGGAATGTTGTGTGGTGCTCAAAGATTGGTGGAAGGAAGAGGTTAAGGAAATCTACAAGCCGTATGACCCTTTGCAAGAAGACATTACTCCTGCCGAAGAGACTGGCTTTATGCATTCTTAGACTCTTAATGGAAGGTATAAATCTGTTTTGTGGTCTGTTTTTTGGTGCTCTGTTTTTTGGTGGTCTGTTTTTGGTGACAGAAGAATGCAGACTAAAGGAGATGACAGAAGAATGAAGACTGAAGGATGAAGTTTTAATGATATAATTTCTGTTTTGTGGTGTGTTTACTTCTTCATTTTTAAGTTTTAATGAAGAATGAAGACAATGACAGAAGAATGAAGAGTGAAGACAATGACAGAAGAATGAAGACAATGACAGAAGAATGAAGAGTGAAGACAATGACAGAAGAATGAAGCTTGATGAATCTGTTTTGTGGTGTGTTTACTTCTTCATCTTTTTAAGTTTTAATGATATAATTTCTATTGCTTTTTACAAATCTTATGTATTCTATTTTATTTTGCATGTAATGGGGTCTGTGGACTACTCTTTTGTTGAGTGAATACTGAAGAGTGAAGACTGAAGAATGAAGGAGTCAGGCCTAGGCTCTAGCCCCCTCCTGTAAATCTGTGTTTTGTAATTTTGTATAGTCCCACTGCCATAGTATTACTACTTGTAGTTTTTTGTAATTAGTTAGTACTTAGGATTAGGAGAACTACATGGTGCTTGATCCTAAGGAGTCAGGTCTAGCCCCCTTCTTGGGTATGTAGGCAGCCTAGGTTCTACTATATAACTGGGTTCAGCGCCTTTAGTAAAAAAATATTTTTTCTGTTATTTCTTGTTAAGTTGTTATGATTTTTGAATGCTGTCAAAATCTGAAAAAAAATAAAATGGAAAAAAAATATCCCTCCCTGTTTACTAGCACAAAATTTGATTTTCAAAGTTAAAAAAACTGAAATGGCAAGGGTAACCCTTACCCTCCCTACCCTGACCCTCAGCTACCCTGTGAGAGTAAAGGGCAAGGACGGGTAATGGGTATTGGTTTTTTGGAAGAGGGCATGTAATGACCCGCTCCACCCTAGCGGAACGCCGATTCAAACGGCAAGTGCAATGACTCAAACGAGCCGTCGACTCGAAGAGTTGCGTCGACCCAATGAAGTATCGATGTGAATCGATGTAAGACTTACATTGGCCCGTCAAAGATGAATCCAGACTTAGACTTTCAAAGGCGCGCTCGGAGTATCGCTCGGCCGATGCGAACATCGCTAAGGTGGGTGGCTCCGATGAACCCGTTTGCTTAGCCTAGACACATAACAATACGGACACTATTGCTAGAATCGCTAGGCGATAACACCGCGCATGCTAATAAATGACTCAACGCACCTAGCTAAGGGAATAATCCCATCTTGTATGCTTGTATAGAATATGGAAAAGGAATATGGAAATGTGAGAACTCTCGCCACCGCGCTCCACGCTCGTGCTAAGGCGCAAGCTTACATTTAAGTTCCCTATGAGTTCAACAATGAAACAATGAATGGATTACAACAATGAAACGGGAAGACTATCAACATAGTCGTTCCGAGTAGAGTATAGCACATTGAAAGATTATGGGACCGATGGGTCGCCAAGGCGACTCCGCACGGGGAGTTGCATAATGTGTGAATAAAAGAATGAATGGATAAGTGAATGAATGAACCAACGAATGAATGAATGAATACGTGAATGAATCAATGAACGAACAAACAAGTGAAAGAAAGAATAAAAAAAAGAATGAATAAAAGTTAAGAAAGAAAGGAATGGTTAGCGACAGGTATGACGGGCACGTACAACGGGGCTCGCTACCCGCGCTGCACGGACGCCAACCTGGTCGATAACGCATTATGGCTAAGGGTTAGCCTATGGCTCGGAGACAGCCGTTAAGTTAAAATGACAAACAAAAAGAAAACGAAATGGTCGTGGACAATCCACTAGTATACGGGAGGTGGGAGATATAAGGGATTTCCAGCGGCACGGTCAAAGTGTGAAGGACGTGCCGGTCCGGACGGAAATCAAAATTTGGCTTACGTACAGGCCTGAGTGCGGGCTTGGCCACCAGGGGACGTAAGGCCGGGTATTTTAAAAGACTATCAGGGTGTACCAAGCCGCACGCCATGATAGGTGAGAAATTACCAAGGGGAAAACATGTCCAAATTGGATTGTGATGCCAGCGACCGATGCATATAGATTAAGTGGGCTTTGCTGGTGGCAATCCACGTGCAAGTCCTTGCATTGAAATCAAAGTAGTCTAAGTTAACTAAATGAAGTGCCTTCTGAACAGGCTTGAATATAACACACCAGATAATCGAGAGTACTTCGGCAAAGGAGTTAGAAATACGCCTACGACGTGCTAGGACCCGAGACAGGGACACGCCCTTGACATTGAAAAGTTCACATGAATCACGTTAAGTTATTTTCTATGAATTGTTGACTAACTTGGTTTACTTTGGACAGGGAAAGTCGGACGGTAAGTATGGGTAAGTCGTGCATGCATTTCCATACAACACATTGAATTTGGCAACACGAGATAGGTTATGAAATATGCATGAAACTGATCCTAAGACAAGATTAGAAAAGACAAATAAATGATACACGATACAAAAGTAAATGGAACGTGTTTGATAATGATAGCATTGTGGGCGAGCTAGCCTCCCCACCAGTGCATAATAATGTACTGATAACCCCACAGTCTGCTTGCAGGATGCAGGAGACGTCATCGGGTGCGGAGCTTCCCTCGAACGTGCTAAGGCGCGGAGCTATTGTAGAAGCATGGAAAAGAATAAAGAAAGATCCATGCGGCCAGAGAGCCCCATGCGGCTCAGAGAGTTCATGCGGCTCAAAGGATCCATGCGGATCAAGGATCTATGCGGCTCAAACAAGCTCTATGCGGCTCAAAGAGGAGCCACGTGGCCTACAAACAGCCCTCTCCTTTTGCATTAAATGCTTTGACGGCTGACAGCTTTGACAAGGTGACAGTTCTGACACGAAGATATCATTATGACTCTCTCATAATGACGGACTCCTTGGGAAGCAAAGAAAATCTCTGACACGATCCTCCGAGAGTCAGAAACTGTCATGCGGCCTTGACATGTGGACAGCCCCATACGGCTCACGAAGACTAGCCATGCGGCTTACGAAGACCATCCCCATGCGGCTCACGAAGACTAGCTCCATGCGGCTCACGAAGACCATTCCTATGCGGCTCACGAAGACTAGCTCCATGCGGCTCACGAAGACCATCCCCATGCGGCTCACGAGGACTATCTCCATGCGGTTCACTCATACGGTCATCCACACTCATGCGGCTCAAATCATTAACATGCGGCCCAAATGTTCAGGGGGGCCACTTAGGCAGCCTTGACACGTGGCCAGCCTTATGCAGCCCAACTTTCCTGCGGCTCAGATTTCTGCTGTTTTGACACGTGGCATGATAGCAGGGCACGTGGCATCAGATTGATCGAAATCACTCAACAAAATCCCAAAAATATTAGGATCAAATCAGATCATTTGCAAATAAGCCAATTAAAGACACGATCGAGGAA
>JANAVB010006599.1:25511558-25799816 GCA_029216955.1 Iris pallida | reverse complement strand
CAGAACGAGATCGCCCACTTGGAATGTTCTGATCTTGACCTTCTTATTGAAGGCTCCAGAGATGCGTGCTTGGTATAGCTCGATCCTTTGCTGAGCCAGGAGGCGCTTTTCATCTAAGGCCTCTAACTCTTGCAGTCGGCATCGGTAGTTATCATCCGTCGTCAATTGATAAGTGAGGGCAACGCGGAGTGAGGGTATTTGAGTCTCCAATGGGAGAAATGCCTCACTCCTGTAACCAGGGAGAATGGGTGTTCCCTGTGGCCGTTCGGACTGTGGTACGGTATGCCTATAAGCATTCACCAAGCTTCTCGTTCCAGTCGCGTTTGTTGGACGATACGAACTTCTTGAGTAACTTGATGATGGTTTGTTGAATGCTTCTGACAACCCATTCGCTGCTGGATTATATGGCGTCAAGCAATATTCTGGATGCGGTGCTTGTCGCAGAACCGATAGAAGGCGTGACTTGCAAACTGCGGACCATTATCGTGGATGATCCTTCGGGGCAGTCCAAAGCGCTAGATGACGTGATGCTTAAGGAAGCTGATCACGTTTAAAGTCTTTACTTCTGCGAGCGGGACAGCTTTCGCCCATTTGGAGAAGTAATCTGTGATTGCGAGTATGAAGCGATGTCCTCGGGAGGAAGGTGGAGTGATTGGACCAATGATATCCATCCCCCATGCTTCGAATGGCCAGGACGCCACTGTCGAATGCAGAAACTCGGATGGTTGGTGGATAAAGTCCGCGTGGACTTAGCAAGCTTTGTACTTTCTCGTATAGTCTATTGCATCTGCTACCATCGTGGGCCTGTAGTAGCCCATTCGGCGAAGACGGTCTTACAATTTAGGGCCAGGCTGATGGGCCCTACAGACACCGTCATAAGCTTCTCGTACGGCTTCTTTGGCTTCTGCATTTGACAGACACCGAAGCAATAACCCATCGTAGGGTCGCCGATACAGCATTTTTGTCTCTGTATCGTAGAAGAATCTGAGAGAACGTCGTCTGATGGAGGTGGCTTCCTTTGGGTTCTCGGGCAGGATGTCATAGACGACGAAGTCAATGAATGGTTATCTCCAATCTGGGACATCGTCGATTGTCTGGGTGGAATAACTTGCCATGAATTGAACGTTGTTCTTGGGGCAGACCAGTTCGTGGCCTATCACATCCACCGATTGATGAGTATGATTTGGCACTGCTAGGGAGGCGGCCAGGCCTGCTAAGGCATCGGCTTCGATATTTCGGAGTCTGAGAACATGCTCGATGAAGAACCCTTCGAATGACGAGATGATGTCGATCACTATTGGTGATAGGGGATCATGTCTTCGTGGTGGACTTCGTATGAGCCCCGGATCTGATTGACGATTAACTGAGAATCGCCGTATGCTTCAAGATATTCTACCCCCAGCTCTCTCGCAAGTTGGAGGCCAATGACCAAAGCATTGTACTCGACCACATTGTTAGAGCAGGGTTCTGTGAGAGAGTAAGCACGATTGATCACTAATCCGGAAGGAGAAACCAGCACCACCCCGACTCCGACGACGATGTTGCCCTTGGGTCCGGTTCTCGAAGCAGCCGTCGAAGACCATTCGCCATATATCATCGTAGGAGGTTGCATGCGAGTCGGCGACCTCATCTGGGATTTCTTCATATATTCTGGACGACTCCGAGCCCGGGTGGGCTGCCAAAAAGTCTGCCAGGGCTTGACCTTTGACGGCCTTTTGTGGGACGAAGATCATATGATAGGGGGACAGCAATATTGCCCATGTAGCGAGGCGAGAGCTGAGTGCCCCTGGTTTAGTCATGAGGACCCTGAGAGGGTTGACTCGTAAGAACATGTATGGTTTGTCCAGTGACATAGTGCCATATTTTCTGAATGGCGAACACCAGGGCAAGGCATTCCTTTTCCACGGGGGTATCGGTGCTCTGGCCCAATCATCATTCGGCTGAGGTAATATATGGCTTATTCATGGCCTGCATCATTATTTTGTGCCAGTAGAGCCCTGAGGGAATGTTTCATTGCTCGTACGTAGAGCAGGAATGGTTTTCCAGCAACCGGAGCCACCAGGACTGGAGGGTTCGACAAATATTCTTTGATGCTGTCGAAGGCACGCTGACATTCTTCGTCTCATACGAATGAGACGCCTTTTTTCATGAGGTGGGTGAATGGTCGACATCGCCCGGAGAGGTTAGAAATGAACCTCCTGATGTAAGCTAGCCTCCCTTGAAGGCCTCTGAGTTCGCGAAGATTTCTCGGGGGACCCATCTCCATGATTGCCTTTGTCTTCTCAGGGTCTACATGGATACCCTGGGCGGTGATGATGAAACCCAAGAACTTCCCGCTGGATACGCCCAGGAAAGACTTCGTAGGGTTCATTTTCAGATTGTGCGTTCGCATCAGGTCGAATACTGTCCTCAGATCCTGGAGATGGTCTCCCTTACAGCGACTCTTGACGACGATGTCATCAACATAGCACTACTGTCTTGCGTAAGTGGTCTCTGAAGATGACGCTCATGGCTCTTTGATATGTGGCGCCGGCATTCTTCAGACCGAAAGGCATGACTGTGTAACAGTATGTGCCAATCGGTGTTCGAAATGATATATGCTTTTCGTCGTCAAGAGACATCTTGATTTGGTTGTACCCCGAGAAACCATCCATGAATGACATACGTTCGAAGCCGCAGGTGTTGTCAATCATGATGTCCGTGATAGGGAGGGAGAATTCGTCTTTGGGGCATGCCTCGTTCGGATTGCGGAAGTCGATGCAGATTCGAATCTTCTCGTTCTTCTTGAGGACGGGTACTATGTTGGCGACCCAGTCAGGATGTTGCTTCTCATGAATAAAGCTACTGGCTATCAGTTTGTTGACTTCGGCTTCTATTGCATCCATGATGCCTGGGCGGAAGCGTCGTTGTTGTTGCTTGACTGGCTTTGCATCTAGCCGAATTTTGAGCTTGTGAAGGGCAATCTCGGGGTTTAGTCCTGGCATGTCTTCATAGCTCCAGGCGAACATATCGATATATTCTTTGACGAGCTCCAGTAGCGATTCTCGTTCTTCATCTGTTAGGCTTTTACTGACGAAGATTGGTTTTGGAGAAGATTCGCTGCCGAGGTCGACCTGTACAACCTCATCTTCAGTAGGAGGTTCTCTCTGTTAGAGCCGCTTTTCCTATTGTGCATCCAACTGTTAGGCCCACGGCTCTAACTCGAGGATTTCAAGGATGTCTTCATCTTCTTCATAAGCGTCGGCGAATGCCATGTTGACTGACAAGACTTGTCTGAATACATCTTCGACTGGTATCCGAATCAGAAGTTGGTGACCCGGTTGAATGTGAATGCCAGTCACATTCTTCATCTGAGCTCTCAGGGGTCGTCGTGGGTGTAACATACCCTAACCCACATCGAGTCTTGCTATAGTAGTCCCTTGGTTTGCCAGCCGGGACCGGTGGCTTCAAAGGTAATCGTCGTCCAGTACCATAGTTCAAGCCTGGCGTCATCTCCAGATCATACCCCTTTTTGCATGAGATATTTGGATTGGGGGCTATAAAGATACAGAGACAGTCCCGGCATCTGATTCAAGGTCGATTCTTCTACGGTGAAGGGCTGCGGATCGTCCTTCCGGCCGAAGATGATTGGATGGTCTCCTTCCTTGATATGCAGTAAGCATCTTCCACTGGAGTAAGCTGGATTACGGTGTACATATTTGTCACCTGTGTGTGTAGGTGAGTGCCTATACCATGTTCCATAGCATACATTGTACAAAGCTTATTAAGCTCGAGGTAGTTCAAAGATAGCCCTTTATTGATGAAGTAAGGTATCTTTTCTAGCGGGATTACATCATCTGCGGAGGGAACATCAGTGTGGGCAGCCACATACTTGGCTAGCTCCGGTTCCTCTTCGGCTACCCTCGTATAAATGAAGACTGAGAGGACGAACTGGGCAGCTTGATCGTCAAGGGTTCAGCTGGTGGAGCAGAGCGTGGAGTTGTCGGCAGACTAGTGACCCCCAGTCTGGTGCTCGATGCTGGGCGGGGAGTGGTTGGTTCGCTAGAAGTTCCAGGCCTTGCATCGGGGTGACGACCCTTCTTGGAAAGGCGTATCGTATTGGCTTGTCGGAGGGATTGAGCTTCTCCGTTTGGGCTGGTCGACTCTCGGCAGCCTGATTGTCAGTGGCTCTGTTGTGGGTCTTGGCACTTGGCCAGACCTTGGCAGCCGGATTATCATCTGCTCTTCTTGTGCCGAGAGGCTGATTGGGTCCTTACGCAGAGTGGCTGTAAGGGGTACGGACTTGTCAGGTTTGTGAGCTTGGAGGTGGATCGTCAGAGGTTCTTCTGATCCTGTGGCTGTCTCGGTACGAGCTTGCACATCTCCTTCATCAAGGTGCCTCTTTGAATTTTCATATAGGTAGGAGTCTGAGTAGTAGGATTCGACCCCTTTGAAGGGATCGATGTCGGCAAATTCCGTCCTCACGAAGCCATGTTTGTCGACATATTTGAAGCACTGGTGCAGTATGGAAGGCACGATCATATAATCGTGTATCCACGGGCGCCCCAAGAGGATGTTGTAAGAAGTGTTTGTATCTATGACGTAGCAGGTGACTTCTGATTGAAGATCGCCAATCTGACACTTCAGACGAATCTTTCCAATTGGGTAGCTCCTGTCCGAATTGAAACCGCTGATGGCGGTACTTTTAGGTGTCAGGCGATGCATTGGGATACAGAGATGATGTAACAGACCCTTCGGGATAATGCTTATGGAAGAGCCAGGATCAATGTGCATTCGATCCACCTTTACGTCGCCGATGTATCCAATGTAGTATAGCGGGCGATCATGCAGGTTTGTTTTGATGAGCATGTCCTACGGAGTGAAGACAATGTTGGGCATTGCTCCCATGCAAGCGCGTCTTGGAGATCTGCAGGCGGGTTCTTCCCGTGAGGTTGACCTGAGCCAGGTACGCGTCGGTATTTTGGAGTGCATCGCTCAAAGCCGCACGAACATCCTTTGAGAGTCTCAGAAGCTCGTATAATGACAACTTGGCCGTGTGTTGGCCAATTGTGCCAAGATGTCGAAGTTGTAGGGCTTCTCCAGCCCCTGCGGTGCCTCTTTTCGGAGGGATTTGTCAAAGCGAGTCTCCTTCGGCCTAGGCTTATCGGTCGTCGGAGGCTGAGCCGGTCCCGGAGCGTCGGTCGTAGTGGGCTGATGATCTTCAGCCGAGTTGTCAGCCACGGGTTAGGATTGTGCCCCAGACCACGTGACGACGGCTGTAGCTTCTTCGATATCTACCGAGATTGTGCGGCAGGACCTGACTTTTCCACTCTCTTCTTGCAAGTGGAAGATGGTATGGGCTAAGTCACTTCTGATACCAAGTCTGGATGGACCCACATGACCTCCCCTCGTGATGTGGTGAGGGGCACTAGACCAGCAGCCTGATCTCGAGAAGGTAGAAGATTAGCAATCTCCATCGTCGCCAGAGGGATGGGGACCACACCGTCTTGAGTTTCCGTCGGAGGAAAGCTGCCGAATTGTACTGACACCATATTGGCTCACTGTCACCTCCTCGAAATCGATGGCCAGAGCGTTCGAATCGATGAGATTTTGGATGTACCGTTTTAGTGGTAGCAGTCGTGTGGCATGGTGGACGTAGCGGTGGTAATGGCAGTACTTTGGGTTCTCCATGTCTGCCGGCGAGGTTCCCGTTTGGTGGAGGAAGCTGAATTCTGTCTCCTTGTATGAGCATGTCCAAGATGGGCTTGACGTGACCGTCTTCGAAGGAGTAAGTGATTTGCGGCCATTGTCTGCCGACTTTGGCTCAGGTTTCTGTGCTGTGTCGGCTACCATAGCCTGCTTACCCCTGCTGTCCCGATTGTTGGAGGGGCTACCCCATTGTCGTTGTTGGTGTTAGGACGCTTGCCCTTATTCTCTCCGTCCGAGATGTACAATCCCAATTGGCGAGCCTTCTTCAATCGTTCTTCGGCGCTTGTGGCACTGATGATGAACGTCTTCCAGTCCTTGAATTGAATTTTGCCCATCCAGAGACTGATTGTTGGGAGCAATCTCTTTTGGCAAATTTTAATCAAGGAGGAATCCGAATTTCCAGACGGCAGTTTTATTACGATTTGGCGGAACCGCTCGATATAATTCCTTGTCAGCTCTTTCTTCCCTTAGACGACGTCCATGAGGGTGGACATTGTGATGGCCTGCCCTACTTCGTAGAATCTCTCCAAGAATATGCGCTTGAAGCCGGAGAAGGAGTGGACGCAGTTGTCTGGCAGGTTGCGATACCAGTCGAAGGCGACCCCTTCCAATGCCCGATGAATAATCGTGTGAGAATGACATCATCATAGGGCAGATGGTCGGTAGTGACCTCGAAGTAAGTGATGTACCGACTTGCAGAGGTCTTGCCATCATACGGGTTGATGTTGAACGGCTTATATCTTGTCGGGAATTGAACATCCCTCCAGACAGCAGGGTACGGTTGCCGCATTCTGAGGTCTTGAGAGTTTTCTCGAGCGTAAAACATGGCTCGGAGCTCCTGGACCTCTCTTCTCGCTTCTCGGGCCTCATCCATGGCGGTGGGGGATGTTACTTCAGGAGGATTGTTGCCCGGGTTCGGTGTTGCTGAATTCGAGTCCGCATTGACCGCGGGAACAGCGCTTGCTTGGCCAGGCATCCCTTCTTGCAGAGTTGAAAGGGCCGCTTTGGTCTCGTCCACAAACTTGACCAAGGCAAGTAGTATGGCCTCCAGAGTATCGATGCGTTGGCGATCACTGGAACCACCTTGGCTGTCCGTCATGAACACCGTCTTTACGTGAGGAGAGATGGACGGAGCGGTAGAGAAAGTGCCCTCCGAATCAACCCCTGTAGTGAGAAGTCATCGGGGTATGTGGGAATGTCTTCCTCTGTTTCAGACTCAGAAGGAACAGTACCCCCAGTTTCCGAGTTCGTCTCGTCTTGGGAGTTGTGGACGTCCTCGGAGACGTCGGGGTTTGCTGCATCTGATGGGAGAGTTGTTTCCCCGGCTCGTCTTCTTGGAACATCGGATTATCGTGGAGGTTCGGAGGAGTGCTACCCCCAGTCCCAGCAACCCCCAGTGTTGTGGACGACGAATCTCCCACTGTAGCAGATTTCGTCTTAGAACGGGTACCTTGGAAAACTCCGATGGTGGGCACCCGCTTAGACGATAGTCTTTTAGTCAGAGTGGTTGAAACCTTCGGGCTGGAAACATTTGTCTTCTTTCCTCTCCCATCGGCGGGGACTTTCTGAGCAGAGTTGCAGGAGACGACGGGAAGTGCCTCGTCTTTTGAGGACGGCGGTTGCAGTCTTTGAAAGACGGACTGCCGGTCTTTTCACACCGTCGCGTTATTGCAGCAGCAGTTGACGATGACTTGGGTACAATGACGTCCGTGGGAGGACTCTTTGCACCCCGATGCATCTTCTCTTTCTTTGCATTTGTGGAGGATGGCCTCACGCAAGTCAGATGGGTCTGGATCGACCATGTTTGCTCCCTGGATTTTGGGAGACTTTTGCGAACCTCTCTGTCCGTTTGCCATCGGGGGCTGGACTCGAGTGGTTCTGTACAACTTTCCATCTGAGGCCCGCGTAACAGTATGCGGGACGCTCGGATGGTCAGAGACCGGATCAGCGTACCGAACTTGCCAAGCTCGCGCTGCCCTAGACTTCTTCGCTCTAGTACGTAAGGGCACATAGTAGGAAGAGTCTAGGTGATGCTGGAGAGAGTCAGACATATCTTCTTGGGAACACAAGAGATCAGGACCATAAGAGAGGCGGTCGAAGACGGAGCCACGCGGGATAGGCGTTATGCGGCTGTCATCGATGATCTTCATGCGGCTGGGAGTCTCAGCCGCATGAGTTTTCTTCATGCGGCTGGATGATCTGGCCGCATAGACCTTCTTTATACGGCTGGCAGATTCAGCCACATGAGCATCCTGTATGTGGTTGGCAGACTTGGCCATATGAGCGTTCGGCTTCTTCTTGGGGCGCATAGAACTACTCTTTGTCCCTGCAAGTCCAGCATCGTAGTGCTTTCCTCTGTCGGACTTGGGGACAGCAGAGTCCTCTACGGCTCGAAGTGGAGCCGTATGAGAGTCGCCTTCGCCGTCTTGGGTAGCAGAGAGTACCCCGTCCAGAGCTTGTGGAGGAGCAAATGATTTTGGCCTCCACTCGCAGCGAGCTTTCTTTGTGCGGGTTCGCTTCTGGACCGGGCCAGCACTTCCTTCAGAGAACATTTCTTCAAACGCCTGTTGGTCGAAGCGGACGACCATCTTCTGTTGCATAGAGCCAAGTTTGGCTGCATCCAATTGTGTCACCAACTCCTCAGCCGTGGAGAAGTTTGTCCCCAGCAGAGTCGCCATCGTGTTTGCCATGAAATATAAAAGAACAGAACAATTATCGAAGGACTGGACTTTTACTTCACAATACAAACTCGCTTGTACAAAGAAAGCCTAGGGACGAAAACCTAGGTACAGCAATCTAAGTACAATTGTTTATTTTAGATTCTAGGGGGTGACGGTAGAGGCTCGGGAAAGCGACGGCCGCTCTGCCTTACTCCTTGGACGATCGGGTGCAACCTTGGCTTTGTAGAAGAACTGTTTGGCATTGATGAAGAAATGCTCTCTCTTCAGGCTCTCTGGCTCTCTATGTCTCTATGTGCCTCTGTCTGCATATGTCTCTGTATATATTTGCAAGGGAATGGCACCCTGCTATTTATAAGAGTGGGGGGCTTCATTAGGGTTTACAATGATTGCCCATTCTTGAAAGTCGGTGGCTAAGGATCACTGAATCTGGGTCGTTCATCTTGATTTGAGCAATAAATGTGATTGCATCAAATCTTTTGTGGGTAATTAATGTTGATTGACATAAATCCTCCTGATTTGTCATGCCAACCTCGGATTCCTCGATACGTGTCTTTAATTGGCTTATTTGCAAATGATCTGATTTGATCCTAATATTTATTGGGATTTTGTTGAGTGATTTCGATCAATCTGATGCCACGTGCCCTGCTATCATGCCACGTGTCAAAACAGCAGAAATCTGAGCCGCAGGAAAGTTGGGCTGCATAAGGCTGGCCACGTGTCAAGGCTGCCTAAGAGTGGCCCCCCTGAACATTTGGGCCGCATGTTAATGATTTGAGCCGCATGAGTGTGGATGACCGTATGAGTGAACCGCATGGAGATAGTCCTCGTGAGCCGCATGGGGATGGTCTTCGTGAGCCGCATGGAGCTAGTCTTCGTGAGCCGCATAGGAATGGTCTTCGTGAGCCGCATGGAGCTAGTCTTCGTGAGCCGCATGGGGATGGTCTTCGTAAGCCGCATGGAGCTAGTCTTCGTGAGCCGTATGGGGCTGTCCACATGTCAAGGCCGCATGACAGTTTCTGACTCTCGGAGGATCGTGTCAGAGATTTCTTTGCTTCCCAAGGAGTCCGTCATTATGAGAGAGTCATAATGATATCTTCGTGTCAGAACTGTCACCTTGTCAAAGCTGTCAGCCGTCAAAGCATTTAATGCAAAAGGAGAGGGCTGTTTGTAGGCCACGTGGCTCCTCTTTGAGCCGCATAGAGCTTGTTTGAGCCGCATAGATCCTTGATCCGCATGGATCCTTTGAGCCGCATGAACTCTCTGAGCCGCATGGGGCTCTCTGGCCGCATGGATCTTTCTTTTCTTTTCCATGCTTCTACAATAGCTCCGCGCCTTAGCACGTTCGAGGGAAGCTCCGCACCCGATGACGTCTCCTGCATCCTGCAAGCAGACTGTGGGGTTATCAGTACATTATTATGCACTGGTGGGGAGGCTAGCTCGCCCACAATGCTATCATTATCAAACACGTTCCATTTACTTTTGTGTATCGTGTATCATTTATTTGTCTTTTCTAATCTTGTCTTAGGATCAGTTTCATGCATATTTCATAACCTATCTCGTGTTGCCAAATTCAATGTGTTGTATGGAAATGCATGCACGACTTACCCATACTTACCGTCCGACTTTCCCTGTCCAAAGTAAACCAAGTTAGTCAACAATTCATAGAAATAACTTAACGTGATTCATGTGAACTTTTCAATGTCAAGGGCGTGTCCCTGTCTCGGGTCCTAGCACGTCGTAGGCGTATTTTCTAACTCCTTTGCCGAAGTACTCTCGATTATCTGGTGTGTTATATTCAAGCCTGTTCAGAAGGCACTTCATTTAGTTAACTTAGACTACTTTGATTTCAATGCAAGGACTTGCACGTGGATTGCCACCAGCAAAGCCCACTTAATCTATATGCATCGGTCGCTGGCATCACAATCCAATTTGGACATGTTTTCCCCTTGGTAATTTCTCACCTATCATGGCGTGCGGCTTGGTACACCCTGATAGTCTTTTAAAATACCCGGCCTTACGTCCCCTGGTGGCCAAGCCCGCACTCAGGCCTGTACGTAAGCCAAATTTTGATTTCCGTCCGGACCGGCACGTCCTTCACACTTTGACCGTGCCGCTGGAAATCCCTTATATCTCCCACTCCCGTATACTAGTGGATTGTCCACGACCATTTCGTTTTCTTTTTGTTTGTCATTTTAACTTAACGGCTGTCTCCGAGCCATAGGCTAACCCTTAGCCATAATGCGTTATCGACCAGGTTGGCGTCCGTGCAGCGGGTAGCGAGCCCCGTTGTACGTGCCCGTCATACCTGTCGCTAACCATTCCTTTCTTTCTTAACTTTTATTCATTCTTTTTTTTATTTCTTTCTTTCACTTGTTTGTTCGTTCATTGATTCATTCACGTATTCATTCATTCATTCGTTGGTTCATTCATTCACTTATCCATTCATTCTTTTATTCACACATTATGCCTCCCCGTGCGGGAGTCGCCTTGGCGACCCATCGGTCCCATAATCTTTCAATGTTGCTATACTCTACTCGGAACGACTATGTTGATAGTCTTCCCGTTTCATTGTTGTAATCCATTCATTGTTTCATTGTTGAACTCATAGGGAACTTAAATGTAAGCTTGCGCCTTAGCACGAGCGTGGAGCGCGGTGGCGAGAGTTCTCACATTTCCATATTCCTTTTCCATATTCTATACAAGCATACAAGATGGGATTATTCCCTTAGCTAGGTGCGTTGAGTCATTTATTAGCATGCGCGGTGTTATCGCCTAGCGATTCTAGCAATAGTGTCCGTATTGTTATGTGTCTAGGCTAAGCAAAGACGGGTTCATCGGAGCCACCCACCTTAGCGATGTTCGCATCGGCCGAGCGATACTCCGAGCGCGCCTTTGAAAGTCTAAGTCTGGATTCATCTTTGACGGGCCAATGTAAGTCTTACATCGATTCACATCGATACTTCATTGGGTCGACGCAACTCTTCGAGTCGACGGCTCGTTTGAGTCATTGCACTTGCCGTTTGAATCGGCGTTCCGCTAGGGTGGAGCGGGTCATTACATGCCCTCTTCCAAAAAACCAATACCCATTACCCGTCCTTGCCCTTTACTCTCACAGGGTAGCTGAGGGTCAGGGTAGGGAGGGTAAGGGTTACCCTTGCCATTTCAGTTTTTTTAACTTTGAAAATCAAATTTTGTGCTAGTAAACAGGGAGGGATATTTTTTTCCATTTTATTTTTTTTCAGATTTGACAGCATTCAAAAATCATAACAACTTAACAAGAAATAACAAAAAAATATTTTTTTACTAAAGGCGCTGAACCCAGTTATATAGTAGAACCTAGGCTGCCTACATACCCAAGAAGGGGGCTAGACCTGACTCCTTAGGATCAAGCACCATGTAGTTCTCCTAATCCTAAGTACTAACTAATTACAAAAAACTACAAGTAGTAGTAATACTATGGCAGTGGGACTATACAAAATTACAAAACACAGATTTACAGGAGGGGGCTAGAGCCTAGGCCTGACTCCTTCATTCTTCAGTCTTCACTCTTCAGTATTCACTCAACAAAAGAGTAGTCCACAGACCCCATTACATGCAAAATAAAATAGAATACATAAGATTTGTAAAAAGCAATAGAAATTATATCATTAAAACTTAAAAAGATGAAGAAGTAAACACACCACAAAACAGATTCATCAAGCTTCATTCTTCTGTCATTGTCTTCACTCTTCATTCTTCTGTCATTGTCTTCATTCTTCTGTCATTGTCTTCACTCTTCATTCTTCTGTCATTGTCTTCATTCTTCATTAAAACTTAAAAAGATGAAGAAGTAAACACACCACAAAACAGAAATTATATCATTAAAACTTCATCCTTCAGTCTTCATTCTTCTGTCATCTCCTTTAGTCTGTCTTCTGTCACCAAAAACAGACCACCAAAAAACAGAGCACCAAAAAACAGACCACAAAACAGATTTATACCTTCCATTAAGAGTCTAAGAATGCATAAAGCCAGTCTCTTCGGCAGGAGTAATGTCTTCTTGCAAAGGGTCATACGGCTTGTAGATTTCCTTAACCTCTTCCTTCCACCAATCTTTGAGCACCACACAACATTCCAACATATCAGGAGTAAGGGAACTTCTATAGTCACCTAGGACTCTTTTGCCACATGAGAAAGCAGACTCTGAGGCTACAGTGGAGACTGGTACTGAGAGCACATCCCTTGCAATGCTGGACAAGACTGGATATCTGGCCTCATTGGCCTTCCACCAGCCCAAGATGTCCAAACCAGCAAGATCCCCACTAGGAAATGGCTCTACAAAGTACCTGGTCAACTCCTCAGAGGATGTTCCAGGGACATTCCTTGACTTGCTGCTAATAGAGGCATAAAAGTCATCACCATCAGTACCTGCATCAACAGAAGAGCTTGGTGGCACATAACCACCATGAGATGTACCAGATGACTCCATAGAAGCACTATACTCAGCAAACAAACACTTCAATTTAGAAACAAACAGGTCACTCTGAGATGTAGAGCAGCCTATCTCATAAAAAGAGAGAGAGAAACAATCTGCAAGGTCAGCCATCACAGTTCCAATACCATTCAGATTCACTCTTGGATCAAGGACACAAGCAATCCCAAACAACACTGGTGTCTGCCCCCAATACTTAACAAACTTAGATTCCATAGCATCAATAATCACTTTAAAATCTTCATTCTCCCTATGTTCCAGAAATACCTTGCCAAACTTATATAAAAACCTAAGTACTGAATTGCTTGTTACATAATCAACACCAGAGAAGAAGTTAGTTGCTTCATAAAAGGGCTTCAAGAAGCTACACATTAACTCAGCATGTTTCCAATCATCATCAGTCAATTAAAAAGGACAAGCCCTATCAGTCAGGAAAAAAGTGATAGCCTGACGATAAGGAACAGCAGACAACAACATAAGATAAGTGGAATTCTACCTATGCTTAACATCAAGGTGAAGCTTCCTGCGTTTCAACTTCAGATCTTCACACAAAGATCTAAACTGAGAGTATCTTGTAGAAGAACAGATAATGTAATCAATATTAGCTCTCAAATGTTGAAGCATGTCCTTAAACTTGTTAGTTTTCAGACCATCTTGCACAACCAAGTTAAGTATATGGCAACAACACCTAACATGAAACAACTCTCCCTTCAATGGCAGATTAGGCAACAAGCTCTTTAGTTTACTAACAGAAACATTGTTAGAAGATGCATTATCTAAAGACAAGCAAAACACCTTGTCAACAACACCCCACTCATTTAACTTCTTATTCATCAGTTGAGCAATATTGTCCCCAGTGTGGGACTTTTCAATCAAAGTGTATGCTAAAATCTTCTTGTGCATCACCCAATCAGAATCAATAAAATGTGCAGTGAGTGACATGTAAGACAAGTTCTGATTATATTGCCAGAGATCATAAGTGAAGGAAATTTTTCTTGGGCAACCACACAGACGAGACATCAAAGCTTTCTTTTCAACATCATAATACTTTAACACATCCAACCTAATAGTACTCCTAGCAATCTTCTTATACTGAGGCTGGATGCCTTCATTCATGCATTTTTGAACAACATGATCCTCAATGAATTGAAAAGGCAGTTCACACAAAATAACCATCTTCAACATAGCTTTCTACACCCAGACTGAGTAAACTGAAAGTTAGAAATAACACATGTAGAAAGCCGACCAATCCTGGTCTGTGTAGTGTTAATCTTCAGTCTCTTGGAGCATGAATCCCTGTGCCTCAGCAGATTAGATGTGCCATTCCCCTTCTCCTTGCTCAGTAACTGACCACACTGCCTACACTTAGCCTTCTGCAAGATCTTGGTCTTGTTCATTGGATCAGGTACATGAACAAGATCAAAGATCTCCCAGGCTGGAGAAGAGAGCCTCCTTTTCAAGGACTCTACATCACTACCTGTTGAGTCACTATTCTCTAATGAGGGTTATGGAGCTTGTCCTTCTGGAACCTCAATAGAAATAGGTGCTATTGTAGGTGTTGTTACTGGTGTAGTTGGTGTAAGTGTAACTGGTTCAGATTGGCTTTGTTGATCCATGGCACCTAATAAGACATCAAACAGAGAGTTCGAAATGAAGATGAAGAGTTCGAAAATAGGGTTTCAAATCTTGAACCCTAAAGTTTCAAATCTGAAACTAGGGTTTCCATCCAGGAAGATGAAGAGTTCGAAAATATTAAAACAGAGAGGAAGGTTAGATTAATTGCCTATGGTTCGAAACTTCGAATCAGTTGATCGGGAGAAACTTCGAACCTGAACCCCAAAGTTTCATGGTGTCTGCCCCCAACTTCAGATCTTCACACAAAGATCGGGAGAAAGGGATTCATGAGTTCGGTTTGGGAGAAAAGGATTCATGGGAGAAAGGGATTCATGGTAGAGATCGGTTTGGGAGAAAGGGATTCATGAGTTCGGGAGAAAGGGTTTGCTGAGTTCAGGAGAAAGGGTTTAGGAATTGGGAGTGATTAGTTTAGGAGAATTTAATTTTATATACTGCTGAGTGCTGACTGCTGAGCCGTTCAGGTTGGGAGAAGGGTAGGGTCGGGTTTTAAAGGGTTAGGGTTAACGGATAGTGGGTAGGGTAGTGATTCAGGGTAGGGTAGGGTTCAGGGTAGGGTTACAGGGCAGAGGGTAGGGCGGGTACCCGGGTAATTGCACTAGGGTAACAGAATAAAACCCTTACCCTATCCTAATTCTAAGAGGGTAAGGGTAGGGCTTGCCCTCGAAGGGTAGAGGGTACCCGTGGGCACCTGAGGGTGCAGGGTACCCGCCTAGGGTAGAGGGTATAAGGGCAAAATTGCCAGTCCTAACCGTGAGCGTCCCGTCCCCTCTTGAACAACTGTTGCCGCTGAGTTTCCACTATCTGCTGGAAGAAGGAGAACAACCGTGCCACGTCCTCTGATCCTGATGGCGACTGCTGCTGAAGAGCGTTCGGGACGACAGGAGAAAGTCTCGGAGTAGGAAGAGGTGTACTCCCATAAGCTGCAGATATCCCAGCATGAGCTGGCATAACAGGAACTGCAATCTCGGGGCCCTGCTGATCAGGACGAGGAGTGGTAGACCCCTCAGTGGTATATTCCTGATCGAGACGATGAGATCGTGTCTCCATAACCATCCTGAAGACAGATCAAACAAGGAATCAATACTGAGATAGAAATAATAATTCAAGGGAGGACAGTTATTCAAGGAAGTATCAGGAATTTAGATGGCAGGGATCCAGTTAAGAGTTTTTTCTAATGTGATTGAGTACCTCAAAATAATCATAATCCTACTGCAGGCTGTAGTGATACTAGTTTGAATACCATTACATAAACTCGGCCTGCATGGGCCACCACTAAAAATGTGTCACGACCCGCACCCTAGAGTAAGGGCACGAGAAGTGGGTACGTCCAGCCTACGCCGCAGTGTCGACGGTAGAACGTTGTCCTAGGTCACAACATCTAACAATATAATGCTAAGCAGTTTATACTCCCCGAATGGGGGTGACATAGCAGAATATAAACTCAATCACAACTAAGAAAGAATAAGCACGATATGATATAGAAGTCAATGAAATACAGATTATCAGAAGAGTCTAAGTGTCTAAGATAACATCTCAGCAAACATCCAGAAATATAAAGTCTCAACTACATAGTATGGAAGGATATATACAATCCAGATCTCAATGACAGTAATAAAGCCTAACTAACTAGTCCCAAGACAACATAAGTAAGAAAACCTAACTAAACTAGTCTAGACAGTAGGGGTAATGTCATCAGCTAGAGCTGGATCCTCCTGAGAGTCCAGCTCATAAGTGTCGTCTAAGGCTGTCCCATAGAAATTATCAACACCGGCCTCATCCTCGTCCTCTGTAAAATTTTCAACAGGTCCAGTCAGGACAGGAGCGAACACAATACATCTCAACAAATCATAGCAGGTTAGAAATTATAATCATGCAGTAAAGTAAGATACAAGAACTGAAAAAAAGTACAGAATGTAAACAGAGAGAGAACTGTAATAGAATATCTACTATAAGTAGAGAACTAACAGTGGCTAGTGAGTCAGAGTACAATATAAACATGTGAATGGCATAGGAGATTCTGATGAGACACTACGGAGGTGATCAGGTGAGATACTACTTGGATATTATTCACATGTCTACTTCTACTCCCCCGTACCCCCAATCAATACACAAGGATCCAGCCAGGTTATGTTATGATTCCATGCAAAGGCCCACAAGGGGTGATACATGGAGGGCCCATAAATGGGTGATCTGGAAATGCCCATAAATGGGTGATTCAAAGAAGACTCTGTGATCATGAGAGTACATATCACAAGTGATCAATGAACCGTGAAGCATAGTGATACACCATGTAAGTGAAACGCACAGAACATGTAGTATCCGATGCTCCCTGAGGAGATAACATCTCAAGAAGGGATCCATATAGTACTAATCCGTGTGGCCAACGTGACAGTATCAAGTAAAGTAATTTAAAGCAGGAAAATAATTCTAAACATAATATGAAATGATCAGAGAATGTACTCGCCTGGTATCTGAGTTTCCAAGATGAAAGTACTGTCCGAAGAGTGGTGTCTGGCTCCTATTTAGAACAGCACGAGTCACAACAAGTCTAAAATGATAACAAGATACAATTCAATGCATTCTACATGAATCTAGGTCAATTTAGGCCAAAGTCAACCCTTGGTCAACTCTGGTCAACCCTAGAAGTCAAACTAAGTCTAACAAGTCTAAACTAGTCTAACTAGTCTATTCTAGGCCTAATCAAGACTAAACAAGCCTAAGTTCTTACTAGTCTAACAGACACACCATAGGCCAAATACCATATGGATTAATCACTATTCACCTATGTGAATATATATATAATATATATATATAATATATAAATATATATATATAATATATTATATATATATATATATATATATATATATATATATTATACATACAAATAAGGTATACATACAAAAAATATATATAATATATATATATATATATATAATATATATATATATATATATATATATATATATATATACATACAAATAAGGTATGTATAGCACATTAGCTATTACACATAGAAATTCCCATAATCCTACTCTACATCCACACATTACATTAGATTAGGCCTTTAGGTTTACACTTATAGACATACCTACACACATATATGTATATACACATAGAGAGAGCAACATATGAGATGTGTTGTTTGTGACTGTGATACATGTGACAGGATTTGGGGGTTTTAGTGTTCAGGTGGGGTACATGTGTGTATTCATTACAAAATGTGTGTGTTAGACATACAAAACAGTGTGTGTTCTCAAGGCAAGAATTCTCAGGTGACAGTGAACCAAACTCTGGTGTGTGTGTCAGTCATAGGGAAATTTGGAAAACAAGGTGTGTGTCAAGAGATTATACAAGAGTGTCTCAGGTACTGTTAACAGGAATTGTGTGTACTGCACATGTATGTGGGTGTGATGATGATAAATTGTGTGCAGGAAACACATTAAAATGAACTGAAACATGTGGTGTGTGGAAAATATGTGAGTTGTGTGTGTATGAGTGACAAGAGTGTGTGTATGTGTGAGTGTCACATAGAGTGTTATCATGATATAGCTTGTGTGTGCCACAGGATTGTGTTCTCAGGTTACACAACAGTAAATATATGACAGGGAAAACAGTATACATGATTCTCAGGTTTCAGTTATCATAAATGTGTATTTGTATAATAGGTTAGCTAGGTATCAAAGTAGGTGTGTGTGTGTGAATCATAACAGTGAGTAAAAAGGGGACAACAGTTTTCAGTGTTCAGGAATTTGAAGATCAAACTCGGGTTTGAAAACCCATTGAACCCAACTGGCAGTCTCAGTTCAGTGGGGAAAAGTGAGGAGAGTGTGGGTGTGACATGAGTGTAATGCCAGGAAAATAACAGTGTAACAGAGATGTAAATCAAGGGACTGGACCATGGTTCAATTAATGCAATTCAACATGTAGCAGTTTCTGAATTCGAAAACAGCTCATCCAGATTTTATATGTACAACACAATGAAATCCAACCCAACAGTGTACAAGTGAAGGGTGTAGTGTCAAGGACAGTGCAAGGCAATATGTGTGTGAAAAATCTCAGGAATTCGACAGTTCTGTATCAGTGAGTACATTGAACAGTCCATCCAATCCATTCATCCCATTTTCGAAAACCATCTATCAATCCTCTAACACAACAACACATAGCATCTAAGTAACTAACAAACGTTATATATGAATCTAATTATGATAATTAACATCAAAATATCAGTTAAATCAGGGAATTAAATATAGAATTCAAAACTGAATGTAGGTATCAGTCAAATAGGGAATTCGAATTTCGAACCACCAAAATATGTTAATATGCAAATTAAATAGTTGGTAATCAAGCATCACATGTGTACGTGTCCAGCTGATCACCTCGTGTCCACCACAATGACACAAACGTGTCCAAACAGATATAACCTGTCACGCTCCAGAACCAGAATACTGGAGAGCGGAGAATGACTCAGCCAGCTACGTATTACGGGTAGATGAATACCGTATAATACGATCAATGTTGTCTAACCAGACGAGGGGGGTGCATATTATAAGAGTCTTACTATGGTCATTACCCATCTATTGTCTCAATCATTCAAGCAAGAAGCAAAAAGAGAACATGTAAGATAAAGCAGTAAGGCGTCCCAAACGCTTAGTCAAAATGTCCTTGAGATCTGGCTTTACAAAATATAGCCAGATGATATAGCAAGTATACACAATTGTTATCAGCTGCAGTCTGACTCAATTACAACTATGTAAAAGTAAGTACAAGACAATCCGACCAACATGTCGGTGCCAAACGGCTAAGTATAAAGGTAAATAACAAAACGAGCGGTGAAGTAAGGAACCCACTCGAGTCCTCCTGCAATCATTCCTCTAGTATTGACCATCTTGGAGGTAGAAGTAAGCTGAGTCCTCAGGAACCGGCTCTAAATCTGGCCATGCAAAACCAGAGAGGTTAGACCTCTAATAGCAAGTACCACAAGAAGGACGATATGAAGGACATAAACCAGTAAGTAAAAGAAATAATAATAGATCTCTGCTTGCTACTAGGATTTACATCATATCACGACACTTCGAACCAACCTCCCAACCAAACAAGGACAGAAGTTGGCCCGTCATGTCCTGACATTCTGATTATCCCAGTTAGGTAACAGAGTAGTACAGTACACAAAAAATCATCTTGAACGGCCAATCAAATCCTACGGCTTGCTATTGTGAGTCCCAAGTTATCCTGGAATAATGCAATAAAGATTCTTCAGTTCTTACTATGTGCGAGCAAGGCTAGTCTATCCAGTTAATCATGTGCGCCATACATGAATTAGACGAGTCCTAGCAGGACGCCCGTTAATATACAATATACAATAATAATAAAAGCAGATACTGTTTCCTGCCCGTGTGGCAGATTTACAGTATCTGTGGGAACCAGCAGGCCCGTTGGGTACTACTCGTCCCAAGGGGGCTGCCATGTAAGAACTCGAGAATCCATTCTCTCCATGCAATCATATTTTTATTTAACTTAATAGTCTCTACGTTGAGTAAAATCCATGCCGTGGATCATGGTCATTCAAATGAGTACCTTCGTACGGGGTACGATAGTGCAACTCTACAACGATACCAGTACGGCTAGGTTGCAGGTCTTACATAGCGTAATATAACAATCAAATCTAACCACGGTAATCATGCCTTGACCATAAATTACACATGCTTCTTTTGTATAAAATAAATAAATAAATAATTAAATAAATAGATTGAAGCCTGCATGTGCATGTATGTCAATATTCGGGATCAGCCAGTCGATTGCAATAGTTCATAACATGAGCGTGTCTCATTCATTCATTTTAATAAGACGACTAGCCAGTCTTAGTTCCAACTAGGAACGCATGATCAATTTAGTCAAGATAACCATCGTTATAAATGGTGACAAGGCATGAAAGTCAATTAGCATTAAATAGGGTCGAGTCTATAACTCTCGAGGTCAAGTTCCAGTCTCACTGGGTATCCATCAATCAATCAAGACACTGGGCACTAATACACAATCATTAACATGCTATGATTATCAAGTTCATAAAAGTCGTAAGGATATAATAGGAGAATTATTATGCAAACATTAAATGAATAAGTTATAAAACACCCAGGTCAGGAAGTCACGCCAACAAGTCTAAGCTAAGTCCAAAAGTCACGCAAGAATCGTGTGTGTAGAAAGTACGCCAAGTCCGGTATGAAGGAGTGAGCGTAAAAGGAGTACACTCTGGTAAGCGTGAGCGTGAAAAGTGAAGCGTGACAAGTGATTCATGCACGCACGCTCAGCGTGAGGGTGAAAAGTCACGCACGCCAAAAGTCACGCACGCAAGCTCAGGGACATGAGCGTGAAAAGTCACGCACTCAGTACAAAGACAGGAGCATGACTCAAAATTCACACAGACAACGCGAGCTTGACTGAAAATACACGCACGCAAATGCGAGCGTGACTAAAAATACACGCACGCACAGAGTGGACGTAACTCAAAAGTCACGCAGACACGCACAGAGTGAACGTAACTCAAAAGTCACGCAGACACGCACAGTGTAATCGTAACTCAAAAGTCACGCAGACACACACAGAGTGAACGTAACTCAAAAGTCACGCAGACACGCACAGTGTAATCGTAACTCAAAAGTCACGCAGACACGCACAGAGTGAACGTAACTCAAAGTCACGCAGACACGCACAGACATGAATCGTGACTAAAAATCACACGCACGCTCAGAGACGTTAGCGTGACTAAAATACACGCAAACACGTAAAGACGTGTGCGTGACTGGGCTGATGTTTCACGTGAGCACGTAAGAACGTGTGCGTACAACATCTCCCGAACTCGCCCTATGGAGCCTTTGTTCCAGTGCCAGAGAAAATATACGCAAAGTTGGGAGATCAAAAACCCATGACGACCGAGAATAACAAATTAGATCTAGGAAAACCAGCCACAGAAATCGAAAACGTTAAGAACTAATCTCTCTCAGAATAGAGAGAAGGAAATGAACCACAAAAATGGTTCTCCAAGCAAGAAGCAATTGTACTTGCCTTCTCCTGCTGCTGGTAGGTGGTGGAGAGTAATGAGAGGAAGAAGAAGAAGTAATGGTGAGAATGAAGTAATGAGGAGAGAAAGAGATGGAAGCTTTAAATAGGAAGGGTGGTAGGTGGGGTGTTGGGCCGGGTTTAAGGGGATCCAGCAACCGAAACCCAATAAGACTAAAGCAGCAAATAAAATGCAGGTAATAAAATTGCAGAAATATAATTGCAGAAATAAAATTTGCAGGAAATTAATTAACATGAAAATTTAAAGAGCAGATAATTAATTAACATGAAACTAAAGGAATTTAAATACAGAATAATACATAATAAATACTAAATAAATATACATGAGTTATACATATATAAAAATATGCATTCCGGAAACGGGGAGTGACATCTCTATCCACCTTAGAAAAATTCCGTCCTCGGAATTTCAAATCCAAGCCGGATAGAAATATCAGAGCTAAACTAATACAAGCAATTCTAGTGAGCAAGCAATCATTGTTACCATATCAAAAGTAATACTATATAGTAAATCCATCAATCTACGATATCAGGTAGTTCTATCCATAAGGCGATAAGCATGAAAATCATGACAATCAAGGTATACAGAAAGAGATATACCTTGTGAGTCAAACAGGTGTGGATACCGTGATCGGATATCATCCTCACGTTCCCACGTTGACTCTCCCAAGGAGTGATGACTCCAAGCAATACGGACAAGACTAATTGTTCGGTTCTTGAGTATCTTCTCTCTTCGGTCCAAAATGGACACAGGCTGTTCCTCGTAAGACAGGTTGGTACCAACAACCAGCTCAGAATGATCGAGGACATGGCTTGGGTCCGATACATACCTACATAATTGAGATACATGAAACACTCATGCACCTCTCGTAACGAAGGTGGGAGTGATAAACGATAAGCAACATCGCCTATCCGATCAAGGATAACGAATGGGCCCACATACCGCGAACTCAATTTCCCGCGAATGCCAAATCTAATGACCCCACGAGTAGGTGAGATCCGCAAGAATACGTGGTCCCCAACAGAGAACTCTAACGGCCTACGATGCTGATCAGCCCAATGACGATGCCGATCCTGCGCAACTCTAAGTCGCCCTCTAATTCCTTTAACCACTTCAAACCGTCTGAATAATCATTTCTGGACCTAACATCTTCCTCTCCCCAATATCATCCCATGTTAGCGGTGACCTGCACTTCTTACCATATAATACTTCGAATGGCGCCATCTGGATACTGGCCTGATAACTATTGTTGTATGAGAACTCGACCAAGTACAGGTGACTTTCCCAAGACCCTCCAAAATCTAGAGTGCAAGCTCGTAACATATCTTCTAAAGTCTAAATCGTTCTTTCTGATTGCCCATCCGTCTGCGGATGGTAAGCCGTTCTAAACCTTAACTTGGTACCCAGACTATGATGTAAGCTCTTCCAGAATGTGATGTAAAGCGGGTATCTCGATCCGACAGAATACTGACATAGACTCCATGCTGTCTAACTATCTGTTGCATATATAATTCTGCCAACTTTTTTGTAGATTGCCCTACTCTGAAGGGAAGAAAGTGGCTACCTTCGTAAGTCGGTCTATTATTACCCAAATAGCGTCCTTACCACTTGGTGATCTCGGTAAACCGGTCATAAAGTCTATTGTAATATGCTCACATTTCCATTCCGGGATAGGAAGCGGTTGCAATAGCCCAGCTGGCCTCTGCTGTTCTGCCTTCACTTGCTGACATACCAAGCAACGGGAAACAAATCTAGCTATCTCCCTCTTCATCCCGTTCCACCAGAAATGTTGCTTGATATCTTGGTACATCTTGGTCCCTCCAAGGTGAATAGAATACTGAGAACTGTGAGCTTCTGCCATAACCTCCTGTCTGATATCTCTACTAGGCACACATAGACGTGATCCAAACCTAAGTACCATCTTCATGAATTTTTCTCCTTTCTGAGCCCTGACTCACATTCTCCCTAAGCTTCTGAATCCTTGGGTCTTGTGCCTGAGCTGCCTTGATCATGCCTACCAAGTCGGATTGAACTTGCAGACTTGCTAGAACTCCTACGTCACTAGGAAGTATAACTTCGATGCCCATCTCCTGAAGGTCTTCTAAGATATGCTTCTGTGTTGTCAACATAAATGCGTCGCCTCTTCTGCTGAGAGCATCTGCCACTACATTAGCCTTGCCTGGGTGATACTGAAGCTCTACGTCATAATCCTTAATCAACTCCAGCCATCTTCTCTGCCTCATGTTTAATTCCTTCTGAGTAAAGATGTACTTTAGACTTTTATGGTCTGTGTACATCTCTACTCGGTCACCATATAAGTAATGCCTCCATAGCTTCAGAGCAAACACTACTGCCGCCAACTCCAAATCATGAGTTGGGTAATTCTTCTCGTGGTCCCGAAGCTGCCTAGATGCATATGCTATCACCTTCCCATGTTGCATAAGGACACATCCAAGTCCTTTACCTGACGCATCACATATACTGTAAAACCTCCGGGTCCAATTGGTAATGTAAGAATAGGTGCTGATATCAACTTCTGCAAAGTCTCAAATGATGCCTGACATTCTGCCGACCAAACAAATGGCACATCCTTTCGGGTCAAGCGGGTCATGGGCGCTGAAGCCTTGTAAAGTCTGACACAAACCTTCTGTAATATCCTGCCAATCCCAAGAAACTCCGCACATCTGCTACGGTCTTGGGTACTGGCCAACTCTCTACCTCTCTTCTACCTTCTTGGGATCTACTGCTACTCCAGCTCCTGATATGATATGACCCAAAAATAAATATGATCCGACCAAACTCCACTTGCTGAGCTTGGCATACAACTGGTTCTCTCAGAACCTGTAACACTTTCCTGAGGTGGTCTTCATGCTCCTCTTCACTAGCAGAGTATACGAGAATGTCGTCAAGAAACACAACGACAAACTGGTCTAAATATGGCATAAAGATGCGGTTCATCAAATCCATGAATATTGCTGGAGCATTGGTCAAACCAAACGGCATTACTAAGAACTCGTAATGCCCATACTTCGACCGAATGCTGTCTTGGGGATATCTTCCTTCCGAACCCTCACCTGATGGTACCCTGAACGAAGATCTATCTTGGAGAAAACTCTAGCCTTGCTCAACTGATCAAATAAGTCGTCGATCTTGGGTAATGGGTACTTGTTCTTTACTGTTGCCGCGTTAAGCTTCCTGTAGTCAATGCATAATCTGGATGACCCATCCTTCTTCCCCACAAGTACCACTGGTGCTGCCCATGTTGATACGCTAGCTTGGATGAACTTCTTCTCCTTCAATTCTTCTATGTGCTCATATACCTTGGCCTGCTCTGAATCCGCCATTCTGTAAACTCGATCTGATATCGGTTTAGCTCCTGGTGCCAATTCTATACTGAACTCAACATCTCTAACTGGTGGTAGACCTGGAAGTTCTTCAGAAAACGTCTAGAAATTCTTCAACTACCTTCGGAATCTGAACTTCCTCCATTGCCGTCACTACTCCCTGCTCTTGCTGAGTTACCTCTGATCTGAGTAAGGTAAATCTCTTCATGCCTGGAATATCAAAAGATACACTCCCTCTACGACAATCTATTGTCGCATGACTGTCTTTCAGCCAGTCCATGCCTAAGATAAGGTCGAAATTTCCAACAGGAAATTCTATCAACCGGGCGGGTAAAGAATGCCCGCAAACTACAACGCTACACGCTAAAATAACCTACTAACCCCTACGAGCCATTACCAGTGAGTATATTCAACCTCCCTGGCAATGTCTCGAACTCTATTTCTAGTCGTGTCGCAAATCGTGCAGATATAAATGAATAGGATGCTCCCGAATCAAACAATGCTACTGCAGGATATGAGGCGACAAGAATGTTACCTGCCACAACATCTCCCGATGCCAATGCCTCTTCCAAGGACAGAGTGAATGCCTGCCCTCGACCTCCTTGCTGATTCCCATGCGGCCTAGCCTGATGCTGCTGTTGGCCCCTTCCTTGATGATGCTGGGGTGGTCTATGCTGGTGTTGCTGCATCGGCGGTCCCTGCTGCCGAAACATCTGAGCCTGTGGTACTAACGGACGCTGCGCCAATGGCCTAACTGCCATCGCTGGTCCTCGATACTGGCCTGCCCCTGGTGCTGGCAGAGCAGGAAACTGCTGCCCTGGTCCTCCTGACCTCGAATTCATGGGACATGTGGTAACCCGATGGTCTGGATTTCCACATATCAGACACAGTCCATTCAATGTCCGACACATCTCTAGTGTGTCCCATCTTCCCATAATAAGTGCAGCCCGCCGGGGTTTGCTGGTTCTTCCTCTGTTGCTTGCTTGCTGCTGCTGCTGCCTGGGTGGTGCTGGTCCTCGTATCGCCACATCGTGGATACGAATGCCAGTGGATGGTGCTGTTGTTCGGGGCGCTGCTCCCCTTCCTCCTTCAATCTGACTGTGGGATCTCTTCTGACCCCCAGTCCTTGTCGCAAGCCTCTGAATGGTGAGCTCATGCCTTCGAGTTGCCGTCAATATCTCATCAAAAGTCTGGTAGTTGTGCCCCTCTATCAATTGCAAGAGTTCAAGATGAAACCCTTACTGAAACCTCATAGCCCTCTGGCGCTCTGTTGCTACCATCTCTGGGGCGAATCTACTCAATCTACAGAACTCCGCTGCATAAGCATCTACAGTCTTGCCGGCCTGCCTGAGGTTGATAAACTTCTGTTGTAGCTCAAACTGCGCCACAACTCCATAGTACTTGGTCTTGAATCTTGCAATGAAATCGTCCCAAGCCACAGGACGTTGATGCCTACTTCCTCTAATTCCCACCAATTACGTGCGAGATCCTGAAGTAACAACTTCACTAGATCCACACGCTCTTCTGCCGGTACCTTAGCCGCTGTCAGAACAGCCTCCATATCCTTAAGCCATGCATCTGCTGAGATGGCATCCTCCGTGCCCTCGAAACGGGGGTTGTACTTGCAAAACCTGGCTGATGCTCCTGAATCAGCCCTCACTCCTCTTTCCAAAGCCGTCTGCAATCCTTGGTTGAGCAACACATTCTGCTCTTGTAGCTGAGTGTGCATACGCTGCTGGGCCAATATCTGATGTTGCTGAGCAGCCATCATTCCTCTCATGATCTCCAGAAGGGCTGGTGTGTCCACTTCCACGGTGGTAGGTGGAACTATGGGTGGGTTTGGAATATCCGATACTGCGGTCCAACTGCTGGTTCTACTATCACTTCTTCTTGGATAGTCTCCTGAGGTGAGACTGGCCCTTATTGCTGACCAACCTGGTCATGTTGCCCATGTTGCCCTTGTTGTGCTGCCCAGCTCTGACCGATGCGGACGAAGTGCCCCTAAGAAAAGGGACAGAGAACAATCAAACGACCGGACATGAAGGATCAATGAAGTCAAAGGATACCGGAATGTCAAGCAAGAGTTGAGAATAACGAATCAGGAGATCAAGGGAAAACATGTGTGATTGAGACATCCTATAAATCAAAACACCCCACAAGTCTGAAATCAGACCTGCATGGGCTACCACTAAAACCTTGTCATGCCCCAGAACCAGAATACTAGAGAGCGGGGGAATGACTCAGCCAGCTACGTATTACGGGTAGATAAATACCGTATAATACGATCAATGCTGTCTAACCAGACGAGGGGGGTGCATACTACTATAAGAGTCTTACTATGGTCATTACCCATCTATTGTCTCAATCATTCAAGCAAGAAGCATAAATAGAGAACATGTAAGATAAAGCAGTAAGACGTCCCAAACGCTTAGTCAAAATGTCCGATCTGGCTTTACAAAATATAGCCAGATGATATAGCAAGTATACACAATTGTTATCAGCTGCAGTCTGACTTAATTACAACTATGTAAAAGTAAGTACAAGATAATCCGACCAACATGTCGGTGCCAAACGGCTAAGTATAAAGGTAAATAACAAAACGAGCGGTGAAGTAAGGAACCCACTCGAGTCCTCCTGCAATCATTCCTCTAGTATTGACCATCTTGGAGGTAGAAGTAAGCTGAGTCCTCGGGAACCGGCTCTAAATCTGGCCATGCAAAACCAGAGAGGTTAGACCTCTAATAGCAAGTACCACAAGGAAGGACGATATGAAGGACATAAACCAGTAAGTAAAAGAATATAATAATAGATCTCTGCTTGCTACTAGGATTCACATCACATCACGACACTTCGAACCAACCTCCCAACCAAACAAGGACAGAAGTTGGCCCGTCATGTCCAGACATTCTGATTATCCCAGTTAGGTAACAGAGTACAGTACACAAACAATCATCTTGAACGGCCAATCAAATCCTACGGCTTGCTATTGTGAGTCCCAAGTTATCCTGGAATAATGCAATAAAAATTCCTCAGTTCTTACTATGTGCGAGCAAGGCTAGTCTATCCAGTTAATCATGTGCGCCATGCATGAATTAGACGAGTCCTAGCAGGACGCCCGTCAATATACAATATACATATAATAAAAGCATATACTGTTCCCTGCCCGTGTGGCAGATTTACAGTATCTGTGGGAACCAGCCGGCCCGTCGGGTACTACTCGTCCCAAGGGGCTGCCATGTAAGAACTCGGGAATCCATTCTCTCCATGTAATCATTATTTTATTAACTTAATAGTCCCTACGTTGAGTAAAATCCCATGCCGTGGATCATGGTCATTCAAATGAGTACCTTCGTACGGGATACGATATGCGCAACTCTACAACGATACCAGTGCGGCTAGGTTGCAGGTCATACATAGCGTAATGCAATAATCAAATCTAACCACGGTAATCATGCCTTGACCATAAAGTACACATGCTTCTTTTGTATAAAATAAATAAAAATTAATTAAATAAATAGATTGAAGCCTGCATGTGCATGTATGTCAATATTCGGGATCAGCCAGTCGATTGCAATAGTTCATAACATGAGCGTGTCTCATTCATTCATTTTAATAAGACGACTAGCCAGTCTCTTAGTTCCAACTAGGAACGCATGATCATTTAGTCAAGATAACCATCGTTATAAATGGTGACAAGGCATGAAAGTCAATTAGTATTAAATAGGGTCGAGTCTATAACTCTCGAGGTCAAGTTCCAGTCTCACTGGGTATCCATCATCAATCAAGACACTGGGCACTAATACACAATCATTAACATGCTATGATTATCAAGTTCATAAAGTCGTAAGGATATAATAGGAGAATTATTATGCAAACATTAAATGATAAGTTATAAAACACCCAGGTCAGGAAGTCACGCCAACAAGTCTAAGCTAAGTCCAAAAGTCACGCAAGAATCGTGTGTGTAGAAAGTACGCCAAGTCCGGCATGAAGGAGTGAGCGTAAAAGGAGTACACTCTGGTAAGCGTGAGCGTGAAAAGTGAAGCGTGAGAAGTGATTCACGCACGCACGCTCAGCGTGAGGGTGAAAAGTTACGCACGCCAAAAGTCACGCACGCAAGCTCAGGGACATGAGCGTGAAAAGTCACGCACTCAGTACAAAGACAGGAGCGTGACTCAAAATTCACGCAGACAATGCGAGCTTGACTGAAAATACACGCACGCAAACGCGAGCGTGACTAAAAATACACGCACGCACAGAGTGGACGTAACTCAAAAGTCACGCAGACACGCACAGAGTGAACGTAACTCAAAAGTCACGCAGACACGCACAGTGTAATCGTAACTCAAAAGTCACGCAGACACGCACAGAGTGAACGTAACTCAAAAGTCACGCAGACACGCACAGTGTAATCGTAACTCAAAAGTCACGCAGACACGCACAGAGTGAACGTAACTCCAAAGTCACGCAGACACGCACAGACATGAGCGTGACTAAAAATACACGCACGCTCATGAGAACGTTAGCGTGACTAAAATACACGCAAACACGTAAAGACGTGTGCGTGACTGGGCTGATGTTTCACGCGAGCACGTAAAACGTGTGCGTACAACATCTCCCGAACTCGCCCTATGGAGCCTTTGTTCCAGTGCCAGAGAAAATACACGCAAAGTTGGGAGATCAAAAACCCATGACGACCGAGAATAACAAATTAGATCTAGGAGAAACTAGCCACAGAAATCGAAAACGTTAAGAACTAATCTCTCTCAGAATCATGAGAGGAAGGGAAATGAACCACAAAAATGGTTCTCCAAGCAAGACAAGATTGCACTTGCCTTCTCCTGCTGCTGGTAGGTGGTGGAGAGTAATGAGAGGAAGAAGAAGAAGTACTGGTGAGAATGAAGTAATGAGGAGAGAAAAGAGATGGAAGCTTTAAATAGGAAGGGTGGTGGTAGGTGGGGTGTTGGGCCGGGTTTAAGGGGATCCAGCAAACCGAAACCCAATAAGACTAAAGCAGCAAATAAAATGCAGGTAATAAAATTGCAGAAATATAATTGCAGAAATAAAATTTGCAGAAATTAATTAACATGAAAATTTAAAGAGCAGATAATTAATTAACATGAAACTAAAGGAATTTAAATACAGAATAATACATATAAATACTAAATAAATACACATAAGTTATACATATATAAAAATACGCATTCCGGGAACGGGGAGTGACATAACCCAACAACAGCACACACACCCACACAAACACACAGTGTCGTGCACGTGTTCACCTCGCTTGTGGACACGACACGACACAAACTAGGACTCGTGATCGTGCATAGGGGTACGCCTAGGGTAGGGCTAGAGACCTAGCACCCTAAATTGCACCCACGTGTCGTCGTGTCTGACTTATCAAGCCGTATCAGTGCTCACTGACAGCAAGTGCACAGTCAGTGCAAATCGATACACGACGGATTTCGTGTCCGATACGACATGAGGTGTCGTGAGACTCGAGGGGGGCCTGCCAGTGGTTGCCCCCACCTCCGTGCCAAGTGGCACGTGTCCACGTGGTGTGTGCTGCGTGCAAACGACCCCGAGTAGCAGGGGAAGCACACTGCTCGCACGCGTGTGTTGCACCCGCGTGTGCACGTGTCCAAAGTGACACGACACGATACAAGAAACACCTCAGTCCATCAGAAATCGATAAGCCACACCAAATCATGACTTCCTATTCTAACATATCGAAATCTCGATCGAAATACCCTTTGTGGCCTTTCGTCGAACACCTACGCTGGTTGCTGATACGTGTCCGATACGGACACGTACAGGACACGAAATCGAGCAAACCCTATTCCTACAGCACAAGGACACCTAGGGCTTGGTATTTATGCAAAAAAAACCTAATTTTAATGGATGGATAGGAATTTACCTATGTGTGTTCTTCACACAAAAACTTCTTCAAAGGAATCTCCAAAAGCCACCCAACTTCTCCAAATTGATTCAATCCGTGATTTGACTCCACAAATAGTAGGAGAACAGTGATTAGAATATTATGGAAGAAATTCCAATGAAAATAGAGCTCTACTGATTAATCTATGGAGAAAAGAAGTGTAGGCTCACCTTGTTCTTAGGAAAAATGATGAACTATTGAAAAGAGGCACAAATTTCTAAAAGGATATTATATAGGCAAGGGGGGTCTTGGTTGGCCACTTTAGCTAGGGTTAGGATTTTTAGAATGCATCTAAGGGCTAGCAATAAATCAAGGCTAATGAGTGGCCTAAAATTATAGGGCTCTTTCGTAGTTAAGTTACAACCACTCTACTTAGCTAAACATGACTCAACCCACTATCCCATACTAACTAATTCTCAATGTGGCTAACTAGGCTAGCTATGGCTAATCTAGGTTAGGTCCAATCTAGGTTAGGCTAACCAAAACCACATGGCAATAAATAACTAGTATTTAAATCACACCATTCAAATAAATTATTTTAATTCCTAATAAAATATATTAAATTCAAATTATTCAAAAATGACAAAAATACTCTCAAACTAAAGATGATAAATAAAATACCCTAATCACATGGCTAGGCTCTAGGGTAGACAGTCTCTACGGTTTCACTAGCAAAACACCAAAATCACAAGTCATAATTTTAAATAGTTTTAATATGATTAAAATCACCAAAAATCATATTATTATTTAAATATCATAATTAAATAAATAAAAATATAAAATTTCAAAATTACCCTCATTTGGAAAACTGGGTGTTACATGGTCAACTTTGGTCTAGTTCTAGTCAATTTTAGGCTATGGTTGACTTCCGGTTGACTTTTGGTCAAAATAGTCAACCGTGGTCAACCAAGGTCAAAACTAGTCTAACCTAGGTCAATGTTGACTCTACTTCGACGTTCAGTCAAAGCAGTCAACCATGGTCAAACAGGATCAAAGCTAGTCTCTATAAACATCTACAGGGTCAACACATTCAATTTCAGTGGTTGTGAAATTACTGGAATCGATGCATCTCAAAATACCACAAAAGGAGAAAGACTATAATAATAGGGTGAAGACCTACAGATGTTGTCGGATGGTGAAATAACTATTACCAACGTGTCCAGAATGGTCGAAATAGCTAGAATAGCCTGCCCATAAGTCCAATTTGGACACATGGGCAAAAAGGTAATTTCGGGTCAAAACGGTATCCGTGTCGAACCCGCTTTGCACCGAAAAATGTGTTAGAATAAAAGTGCACTAAACCTAACAAATTATATGTTCACGAATCCAAAATGACGATACGAACCCAACGGTATATCCAGAATTGGATTCCGTTGACCCGATCTCGAATTGGTCCGTTGACCAGGATATTGAAATTCCGATTTGCACGGAAAAGCGTATCGGAGCCAATGTCCTCAAAACTCAGCAAATTATATGTCAACGAGACCAGAATGACAATGCAAACTCAACGGTATGTCCAAAATTAGATTTCGATGAGCCAATCTCAAAATGACACGTTGATCCGGATATTGGTATCCGACTTGCACCGAAATACGTGTCGGAACCAATGTCCACTAAAACCTAGCAAATTATATGTCAACGAGTCCAAAATGATGATACAAACTCACGGTATATCCAGAATTGGATTCTGATGAGCCAGCATCAAAAAGTCCCGTTGACCCGGATTGTGGGGCCCGCTTTGTACCGAAATACGTGCCAGGGCCCATGTCCTCCAAATCTGACAAACTTTACATGAAAACGTGCCAGAAACGCCCGAGTCTACTGGTGGTGTCAAAAATTGAATTTGGAGTCCCGTGTTCAAAAATAGAATTTTACAAGTGCTAAATTAAGAATTCGGACGGCCAACTTTGGTATCGAATTCGACCAACCAAACGTGCTCACAGTGAAACAAAACTTGAGGGGAAGGAAGAGGGTTTACCAGCTTCGCATAGGAACCAGTGGTACGCCAGACGGAGCTGCGAGAGGAGATACGAACCGACGAAGTTGGCTCCACAAAACTGTCCATAAATAACACAATTTAAAGCGTCAAATTGGTGGCCGGTTTTGATGTATCAAACGATAAAATTAACGGACAAAAATTGAGAGGAGTGAAGATGGATATACCGAGATTGTGAGGAGCAAAGAGTTCATCGATCCAACGGTCGGATTTCTCAAAAATGTGCACAAAGTTGTTGCTTCGAGACACGATTCTGAGTTCGTTTCCGAGCTCGCGCCGACGGAAACCCGTGCCAAACGCACGAATCGACTCCGATACATGTTGGAGAGGAGAGCGGACAGTACGGGGACACTCGCCGGAGAGGCGCCGGGCCAGGGGTTGTCGGCCACGACGGCGGCGGCCGACGGCAACGCCGTGTGGCATGCGCGCACTGTGCGCACTGCTGCTACGTTGCAGCATGCTGCTGGCCTAGCGCGGCGCGGCGGCGGCATTTGACGGAGAGAAAGGAGGAGGAGAAAAGAGTGGTGGTGGCGGTTTGGTGGTGGTGGTGATGGTGTTAGATGATGGTGGTGGTGATGGTGTTATGATGGTGTAGAAGAAAAAAGGAATGAGAGGAAGGAGGTTGGGGTTGTTGGAGGAGGAGCTCAGGAAGTCGGCCATGGGGTGGAGGTCGGCTGTGCTCGGGAAAAGGAGGAAGGAGAGCTCGGGTTGGGATGTTGTTGGTTTAATGAGACTTGGAGAGAGAGAGAGAGGAAAAGAATTATGTGATATTAATGAGAGAGATAGAGAAAGAGAAAGTAGAGAGGGGGAGGGTGTCGGCCACATGGGGGGAAGAGTGCTGATGGTGAGGTGAGAGAGAGAGAGAGTGGGTTATATATGTTGGGCATTTATATTCTTGACATGTAGAGAACTTGTTCTCTACATGCTTAGTGAAGTTTTAGTCCCACATCGGAAATGCACCATGTGGTATCTCAACATATATAGGCTTCTATGTATTGTTGGGATGTGCACATGGGTGGTGACCCAAAGGTGGGAATCATGTGGGTGATTTTATTAAGAGGTAAGAATAAGGCTCCATGGTAAGCTTCTAGCTTTTTGCTCTTGGGAAATTTATTTCCATGGGAGCTAAGTCCCATAGGGGCTTAGCGACTCGGACTCGGACTTGGACTCGGGCTCATGAGACGTAATGTGGCATTTTGTTGGCGCACTTTGCACTTAGCACGTCAGCATCGTCGCTAGGCCATATTGCGCTTAAGTTGCACTCGTTGCGCGAGCCACTTGCGCGGCCACGTTACGCGAGCCCACTTACGCGAGCCCAGTTACGCGAGCCCAGTTACGCAGCCCGTTACGCGAGCCCAGTTACGCAGCCCAGTACGCGTAGTGTGCGTAGAGTACGCAGTGTGCGCAGCGTGCATAGTGTGCACAGTGTGCGCAGCGTACGCATGTGTGTAGAGTGCGTAGTGTGCGCAGGTTGCGTAATAGGGCTGTGTGCATAAAGTGCAAATCATGCTGGTTACGCAAGTGGCACAACTTGCGGCATAACGTGTCTTTGCATATTCTGAGCGGTTACTCCATGTTCGGGGTGGTTATTACCACGTCCCTAACATTGTGCTAACCGGGCAGTTATTGCAGGGGCCTATATAAGGTCTCCTCCTTCTCTCTCACAGTTAGGAACAATACACAGGTAGTAGACAGAAAGTTTACAAGTGTTTAGAAGCTGTGAGAGAGAAGAGAGGTATTATACCAGCATTGAGTTTTGCACGGGAGTTCGTGTTCATCCGAGGACTCAGAATAGCAAGAGTGTTCCAAGTTCTCCGACGAACTTGCTGGTTCCTGGAAGCTATTCGTGTGGGACGAATAAAGCTTTGAGCAACTGTGATCATTCATCCCAGCAGGAGTTTTTCCATCTTTCGTCTGTCACCTTCATCATTTAACAGAATTCTATTAGCGCACCTTCGGTGAAGTGTTTGCATTGGTAGAAATCTATGCACCTTCTGTGAAGTGTTGCCACCTTCTTCGTTTATCAGAATTCTATTAGTGCACCTTCGGTGAAGTATTTGCGTTGGTAGAAATCTGTGCACCTTCTGTGAAGTGTTACTTTAGTAGAATTTCTGTTACGTACCTTCTGTAAAGTGTTACGTAATAATGATTATTTTTACAATTGTTACGAATTCTCAGTTTTTTATCAAAAATTGTGCCCCAGCACTAACAATCTCAAAGCTTTATTGCTACGATGGAAAACGTTAATGTTTCACTCTTCAATTCTGACTTTTGTAAGTTAGAAAAGTTTGATGGAGAACATTACCAAGTCTGGAAGAGGAAGGTTTATCTCACCCTTCGACTCAAAGACGTAGATCACGTGCTTCTGGAGGAAGAACCTACTGTTCCAGATGTTGGGTCTGCTGCCGCAATCACTGCGGCTACTAAACTTCAAGCAAAATGGATAAGGGAAAATAGTATTTGCAGGCTGCTTATCCTGAATGCTATGAAAGATTCCCTTGCAGAATCCTATTCTAAGAAGACTATCGCTAGAGACATATGGGAGTCTCTAGAAAAACTCTACGAAGAAGACAAGAACCACAGTAAAATTTTTGTGGTTGAAAGATATCACAAGTGGTTCTTTGAGGACGAAAAGTCTATGCTGTCGCAGGTGAAGGAGTTCCTAAAACTGCGACAGAAGCTGGACGACGAGGCGATGCCCCTCCCCGACAAGTTTGTTGTTGGAGGGATTGTCTCAAAGCTCCCCGCTGGGTGGAGCAAGTTCTATGCAAACATGCATAGGAAGAAGCTGGAGATCACCCTTGAAGATCTCCTGCAGGAAATCTATGTTGAGGACCAGATGCGAGCTCAACTGAAAGTGGACGCACTGTCCAAGCAATTAACTAATGCCAATCTGGTGCATTCAAGGGAACCAAGGGAAAAGCATTCGGCTTTCCAAAGCAAGAAGAAGGACCTTAACAATCTAAAAGTCAAGGGTACTTCAATGAAGAAGAAGAAGCCAAAGTCCCACTTTGCTTGCTTCAAGTGTGGCAAGAAGGGCCACTTTAAGAATGAGTGCAAAGCAAAAGCCAAGCAATCGGAGCAAAGAGAGCCTAGTAAGGTATCTATGATCACTGATGTTGTTGCTATGATTGTACAGTTGATGCGGTAGGAACTGATGCTGCCTGGTGGGTAGACACTGGAGCCACCTGCCAGGTTTGCTCCAGCAAGGAGTGGTTCACCACCTACACTCCTACTTCTGATATGGTTATGGTGGCAAATCAGACACAAGCTGAAGTGCTTGGGATCGGGACAGTGGTATTGAAGCTGACTTCTGGCAAGTCTCTGACGCTTCAAGGTGTGAAGTATGTACCTGCTATCGCCAAGAATCTGATCTCAGGAGGCCTACTCTACAAAGCAGGCCTCAGGATGGACATCAATGCTGGCCAGATGGTTATGTCTATCAGGGGAACATATTTCGGAAAAGCTTTTTATACCGAAGAAATGTTCAAAATTCAGCTTGTAAATTAGTTCAATGTTGTTAATGCAATCACTCATTCTGCTTATACTTTTGAGTTGTGGCATAATAGGCTAGGACATGTTCATTCTAAACAAATTAATAGAATGTCTAGTCTAGGACTTATCTCCAAGTGTGAGGGTAAGATAGAGAAATATGAAGTTTGTGCTCAAACTAAGATCACAAGGAAACCCTTTCCTCGGGTTAATCGAAGTACAAATCTTCTGGAGTTAATACACTCAGATATCTGTGACTTCAAACAGTTCTCTACAAAGGCCGGGATGAAGTATTTTATAACCTTCATCGATGACTTCTTAAAGTATGCATTCGTCTACTTGTTGAAGGCTAAAGACGAAGCATTCGAGAAGTTCAAGGAGTTCAGAGTCGAAGCTGAGCGGCAGACTGGACAACAACTCAAAAGAATAAAAAGTGATCGAGGTGGGGAGTACAGGTCTCATGAATTCGTATCGTTCTGCAAAGAATATAGAATTGTCAATAAGACTACGGCTCCGTACTCTCCTCAACAAGTAGCAGAGAGGAAGAACAGAACGTTAACAGAAATGATTAACTCAATGTTATTGACTGCTGGTCTTCCTAAGTGCTACTGGGGAGAAGTTGCACTGACGGCCACTTTTATTCTGAATAGGGTGCCTCATGTAACTTCTGACATTACTCCTCATGAACTCTGGTTCAAAGTCAGACCTAACTTGAATGTCATTCGAGTGTGGGGGTATCTGGCATATGTCAAGCTTCCAGATCTGAAGATTCAGAAGCTTGGGACAAGGACTACTAAGACGATCTTCTTGGGGTATGCCGAGAAGAGTGATGCTCGGAGATTTCTTGATATTAAGTCAAATCATATTATTGAATCTCGTGACGCAGAATTTTTGAAGACAAATTTACAAGGCACAAGAATATTGTTCTTGCGGATGTTCCGGAGAATAATGAGGGTGTACAGGTCTTCAATGAAGATGTGGTCCAAGAAGATGTTGTTGAAACAACGGTTGAACCAGATCTCGCTGAGCCGTCAACGAAGCGAGTGAGGAGGCCGAAGGACTTCGGAAGTGACTTTTTGTCACCTATCATGTGGAAGCTGATCCGCTTACCTGTGATGAGGCGATGAAGACCAGAGATGCAATTTTTTGGAAGGAGGTGATTGACAATGAAATTGATTCTATCACCTCAAATAACACTGGGTGTTGGTTGATCTTCCTGAAGGAGCAAATCCATCGGATGCAAATGGATCTTCAAGAAGAAGATGAAAGCAGACAGAACTATTGACAAGTTCAAGGCTAGGTTGGTAGCCAAGGGGTTTTCTCAGAAGCAGTGATTGACTACTTTGACACGTATGTTCCAGTAGTCCGGATGACCACCATCAGAGTGTTGATTGCTCTTGCAGCAATACATAAGATGGTGATACATCTGTCACCCCCACTTTTTACAGATAGGGGTAAAATGGTCATTTTTGTATTTTTGGGAATTTTAGAAATTTTTATTTAATTTTATTGTTATTTGGGGATTTTTAGAGTCGGGTTCAAATTTCAGCTCATTCCGACTTGTATCGGGGACCCGGGGTAGCTTAGACTCTGATCGGGACCCAATTTTAAGTTAGACAAGGCCCATAAAATCTTATAAATTAGTCTGGTACCTTTAGATAATTTTTCCATGACTTAATCGGCTAATTTGTAGATTTTAACTTGGCCGTTCCGAACCCGAAAAATTCCTAAGTCAAAATTTGGCCTAAAGGAGGCTTGGAGGACATTTTGGACATTTGCCAAATGCCCCAAGCCCCCCCTACATGGCCGGCCAGATTTGGAGGACCCTCCCTCTTCATTCATTTCATCTCCACACTCAAAATTCTTCCCCCTTTTTAGTTCTTTCCCAACCTAAACCTAAACTTTTGATTTCATCTCCAAAATTCTTCTATTTTCCTTCCTTTCTACTCAATCCTTCAAGGAGAGGGTGCTAGCTTGGAGTAGGAAGCAAGGAAGAAGGAGAGAGTCCAATTTCTAGGGATTCTCGTGTCCGATTCGAGTCCTATTGGGTTTAACCTTGGGATCTAACTTCCAAGAGGTAATTCCTTCTCTAACCTTCTTTTTTTCCTTGTATTTTATTGATTTTGGAACCCATAGGAACCACACCATGGTTGTGTCCATTTATGAAGAGATTAGAGGCCTATGGGAGACTCCTAGAGGACTAGGATTAGTGTTGTGTATCTATGTTATATATTATAATATATTATATATATATATATATATATATATATATATATGTATTATATATTAATGTGTGTGTTGTCCATATATATATATTATGTGTTGTGTGTGTGTAATTGTGTGTAATGTCCACACATAATATATATATATAATATATAATATATATAATATAATATATATATATATATATATATATATATATGGACACACACACACTTACACACACACTACACACCACACACACACCCACATATATATATGGACACACACACACATTAATATATAATACATATATATATATATATAATATATATATATATATATATATATATATATACATAGATACACAAACACTAATCCTAGTCCTCCTAGGAGTCTCCCATAGGCCTCTAATCTCTTCATAAATGGACACAACCATGGTGTGGTTCCTATGGGTTCCAAATCAATAAAATACAAGGAAAAAAGAAGGTTAGAGAAGGAATTACCTCTTGGAAGTTAGATCCCAAGGTTAAACCCAATAGGACTCGAATCGGACACGAGAATCCCTAGAAATTGGACTCTCCTCCTTCTCCTTGCTTCCTACTCCAAGCTAGCACCCTCTCCTTGAAGGATTGAGTAAAAGGAAGGAAAATAGAAGAATTTTGGAGATGAAATCAAAAGTTTAGGTTTAGGTTTGGGAAAGAACTAAAAGGGGGAAGAATTTTGAGTGTGGAGATGAAATGAATGAAGAGGGAGGGTCCTCCAAATCTGGCCGGCCATGTAGGGGGGGCTTGGGGCATTTGGCAAAGTCCAAAATGTCCTCCAAGCCTCCTTTAGGCCAAATTTTGACTTAGGAATTTTTCGGGTTCGGAACGGCCAAGTTAAAATCTACAAATTAGCCGATTAAGTCATGGAAAATTATCTAAAGGTACCAGACTAATTTATAAGATTTTTGGGCCTTGTCTAACTTAAAATTGGGTCCCGATCAGAGTCTAAGCTACCCCGGTCCCCGATACAAGTCGGAATGAGCTGAAATTTGAACCCGACTCTAAAAATCCCCAAATAACAATAAAATTAAATAAAAATTTCTAAAATTCCCAAAAATACAAAAATGACCATTTTACCCCTATCTGTAAAAAGTGGGGGTGACAGATGTATCACCATCTTATGTATTGCTGCAAGAGCAATCAACACTCTGATGGTGGTCATCCGGACTACTGGAACATACGTGTCAAAGTAGTCAATCCACTGCTTCTGAGAAAACCCCTTGGCTACCAACCTAGCCTTGAACTTGTCAATAGTTCTGTCTGCTTTCATCTTCTTCTGAAGATCCATTTGCATCCGATGGATTTTGCTCCTTCAGGAAGATCAACCAACACCCAAGTGTTATTTGAGGTGATAGAATCAATTTCATTGTCAATCACCTCCTTCCAAAAAATTGCATCTCTGGTCTTCATCGCCTCATCACAGGTAAGCGGATCAGCTTCCACATGATAGGTGACAAAGTCACTTCCGAAGTCCTTCGGCCTCCTCACTCGCTTCGTTGACGGCTCAGCGAGATCTGGTTCAACCGTTGTTTCAACATCTTCTTGGACCACATCTTCATTGAAGACCTGTACACCCTCATTATTCTCCGGAACATCCGCAAGAACAATATTCTTGTGCCTTGTAAATTTGTCTTCAAAATATTCTGCGTCACGAGATTCAATAATGATTTGACTTAATATCAAGAAATCTCCGAGCATCACTCTTCTCGGCATACCCCAAGAAGATCGTCTTAGTAGTCCTTGTCCCAAGCTTCTGAATCTTCAGATCTGGAAGCTTGACATATGCCAGATACCCCCACACTCGAATGACATTCAAGTTAGGTCTGACTTTGAACCAGAGTTCATGAGGAGTAATGTCAGAAGTTACATGAGGCACCCTATTCAGAATAAAAGTGGCCGTCAGTGCAACTTCTCCCCAGTAGCACTTAGGAAGACCAGCAGTCAATAACATTGAGTTAATCATTTCTGTTAACGTTCTGTTCTTCCTCTCTGCTACTTCGTTTGATTGAGGAGAGTACGGAGCCGTAGTCTTATTGACAATTCTATATTCTTTGCAGAACGATACGAATTCATGAGACCTGTACTCCCCCTCGATCACTTTTTATTCTTTTGAGTTGTTGTCCAGTCTGCCGCTCAGCTTCGACTCTGAACTCCTTGAACTTCTCGAATGCTTCGTCTTTAGCCTTCAACAAGTAGACGAATGCATACTTTAAGAAGTCATCGATGAAGGTTATAAAATACTTCATCCCGGCCTTTGTAGAACTGTTTGAAGTCACAGATATCTGAGTGTATTAACTCCAGAAGATTTGTACTTCGATTAACCCGAGGAAAGGGTTTCCTGTGATCTTAGTTTGAGCACAAACTTCATATTTCTCTATCTTACCCTCACACTTGGAGATAAGTCCTAGACTAGACATTCTATTAATTTGTTTAGAATGAACATGTCCTAGCCTATTATGCCACAACTCAAAAGTATAAGCAGAATGAGTGATTGCATTAACAACATTGAACTAATTTACAAGCTGAATTTTGAACATTTCTTCGGTATAAAAAGCTTTTCCGAAATATGTTCCCCTGATAGACATAACCATCTGGCCAGCATTGATGTCCATCCTGAGGCCTGCTTTGTAGAGTAGGCCTCCTGAGATCAGATTCTTGGCGATAGCAGGTACATACTTCACACCTTGAAGCGTCAGAGACTTGCCAGAAGTCAGCTTCAATACCACTGTCCCGATCCCAAGCACTTCAGCTTGTGTCTGATTTGCCACCATAACCATATCAGAAGTAGGAGTGTAGGTGGTGAACCACTCCTTGCTGGAGCAAACCTGGCAGGTGGCTCCATGTCTACCCACCAGGCAGCATCAGTTCCTACCGCATCAACCTGTACAATCATAGCAACAACATCAGTGATCATAGATACCTTACTAGGCTCTCTTTGCTCCGATTGCTTGGCTTTTGCTTTGCACTCATTCTTAAAGTGGCCCTTCTTGCCACACTTGAAGCAAGCAAAGTGGGACTTTGGCTTCTTCTTCTTCATTGAAGTACCCTTGACTTTTAGATTGTTAAGGTCCTTCTTCTTGCTTTGGAAAGCCGAATGCTTTTCCCTTGGTTCCCTTGAATGCACCAGATTGGCATTAGTTTTGCTTGGACAGTGCGTCCACTTTCAGTTGAGCTCGCATCTGGTCCTCAACATAGATTTCCTGCAGGAGATCTTCAAGGGTGATCTCCAGCTTCTTCCTATGCATGTTTGCATAGAACTTGCTCCACCCAGCGGGGAGCTTTGAGACAATCCCTCCAACAACAAACTTGTCGGGGAGGGGCATCGCCTCGTCGTCCAGCTTCTGTCGCAGTTTTAGGAACTCCTTCACCTGCGACAGCATAGACTTTTCGTCCTCAAAGAACCACTTGTGATATCTTTCAACCACAAAATTTTACTGTGGTTCTTGTCTTCTTCGTTTTTTTCTAGAGACTCCCATATGTCTCTAGCGATAGTCTTCTTAGAATAGGATTCTGCAAGGGAATCTTTCATAGCATTCAGGATAAGCAGCCTGCAAATACTATTTTCCCTTATCCATTTTGCTTGAAGTTTAGTAGCCGCAGTGATTGCGGCAGCAGACCCAACATCTGGAACAGTAGGTTCTTCCTCCAGAAGCACGTGATCTACGTCTTTGAGTCGAAGGGTGAGATAACCTTCCTCTTCCAGACTTGGTAATGTTCTCCATCAAACTTTTCTAACTTACAAAAGTCAGAATTGAAGAGTGAAACATTAACGTTTTCCATCGTAGCAATAAAGCTTTGAGATTGTTAGTGCTGGGGCACAATTTTTTGATAAAAACTGAGAATTCGTAACAATTGTAAAATAATCATTATTACGTAACACTTTACAGAAGGTACGTAACAGAAATTCTACTAAAGTAACACTTCACAGAAGGTGCACAGATTTCTACCAACGCAAATACTTCACCGAAGGTGCACTAATAGAATTCTGATAAACGAAGAAGGTGGCAACACTTCACAGAAGGTGCATAGATTTCTACCAATGCAAACACTTCACCGAAGGTGCGCTAATAGAATTCTGTTAAATGATGAAGGTGACAGACGAAAGATGGAAAAACTCCTGCTGGGATGAATGATCACAGTTGCTCAAAGCTTTATTCGTCCCACACGAATAGCTTCCAGGAACCAGCAAGTTCGTCGGAGAACTTGGAACACTCTTGCTATTCTGAGTCCTCGGATGAACACGAACTCCCGTGCAAAACTCAATGCTGGTATAATACCTCTCTTCTCTCTCACAGCTTCTAAACACTTGTAAACTTTCTGTCTACTACCTGTGTATTGTTCCTAACTGTGAGAGAGAAGGAGGAGACCTTATATAGGCCCCTGCAATAACTGCCCGGTTAGCACAATGTTAGGGACGTGGTAATAACCACCCCGAACATGGAGTAACCGCTCAGAATATGCAAAGACACGTTATGCCGCAAGTTGTGCCACTTGCGTAACCAGCATGATTTGCACTTTATGCACACAGCCCTATTACGCAACCTGCGCACACTACGCACTCTACACACACTGCGTACGCTGCGCACACTGTGCACACTATGCACGCTGCGCACACTGCGTACTCTACGCACACTACGCGTACTGGGCTGCGTAACTGGGCTCGCGTAACGGGCTGCGTAACTGGGCTCGCGTAACTGGGCTCGCGTAAGTGGGCTCGCGTAACGTGGCCGCAAGTGGCTCGCGCAACGAGTGCAACTTAAGCGCAATATGCGCCTAGCGACGATGCTGACGTGCTAAGTGCAAAGTGCGCCAACAAAATGCCACATTACGTCTCATGAGCCCGAGTCCAAGTCCGAGTCCGAGTCGCTAAGCCCCTATGGGACTTAGCTCCCATGGAAATAAATTTCCCAAGAGCAAAAAGCTAGAAGCTTACCATGGAGCCTTATTCTTACCTCTTAATAAAATCACCCACATGATTCCCACCTTTGGGTCACCACCCATGTGCACATCCCAACAATACATAGAAGCCTATATATGTTGAGATACCACATGGTGCATTTCCGATGTGGGACTAAAACTTCACTAAGCATGTAGAGAACAAGTTCTCTACATGTCAAGAATATAAATGCCCCAACATATATAACCCACTCTCTCTCTCTCTCTCACCTCACCATCAGCACTCTTCCCCCCATGTGGCCGACACCCTCCCCCTCTCTCTACTTTCTCTTTCTCTATCTCTCTCATTAATATCACATAATTCTTTCCTCTCTCTCTCTCTCCAAGTCTCATTAAACCAACAACATCCCAACCCGAGCTCCTCCTTCCTCCTTTTCCCGAGCACAGCCGACCTCCACCCCATGGCCGACTTCTGAGCTCCTCCTCCACAACCCCCAACCTCCTTCCTCTCATTCCTTTTCTTCTACACCATCAAACACCCACCACCCATCATCTAACACCATCACCACCACCCACAAACCGCCACCACCACTCTCTCTCCTCCTCCTTTCTCTCCGTCAAATGCCGCCGCCGCCCGCGCCGGCGCTAGCCACAGCATGCTGCACGTAGCAGCAGTGCGCACAGTGCGCGCATGCCACCCGTTGCCGTCGCCGCCGCCGTCGTGGCCGACAACCCCTGGCCCGCGCCTCTCCGGCGAGTGTCCCCGTACTGTCCGCTCTCCTCTCCAACATGTCGGAGTCGATTCGTGCGTTTGGCACGGGTTTCCGTCGGCGCGAGCTCGGAAACGAACTCAGAATCGTGTCTCGAAGCAACAACTTTGTGCACATTTTTTGAGAAATCCGACCGTTGGATCGATGAACTCTTTGCTCCTCACAATCTCGGTATATCCATCTTCACTCCTCTCAATTTTTGTCCGTTAATTTTATCGTTTGATACATCAAAACCGGCCACCAATTTGACGCTTTAAATTGTGTTATTTATGGACAGTTTGTGGAGCCAACTTCGTCGGTTCGTATCTCCTCTATCGCAGCTCCGTCTGGCGTACCACTGGTTCCTATGCGAAGCTGGTATAACCCTCTTCCTTCCCCTCAAGTTTTGTTTCACTGTGAGCACGTTTGGTTGGTCGAATTCGATACCAAAGTTGGCCGTCCGAATTCTTAATTTAGCACTTGTAAAATTCTATTTTTGAACACGGGACTCCAAATTCAATTTTTGACACCACCAGTAGACTCGTGGCGTCGTTCTGGCACGTTTTCATGTAAAGTTTGTCAGATTTGGAGGACGGGCCCTGGCACGTATTTCGGTACAAAGCGGGCCCCACAATCCGGGTCAACGGGACTTTTTGATGCTGGCTCATCAGAATCCAATTCTGGATATACCGTTGAGTTTGTATCATCATTTTGGACTCGTTGACATATAATTTGCTAGGTTTTAGTGGACATTGGTTCCGACACGTATTTCGGTGCAAGTCGGATACCAATATCCGGATCAACGTGTCATTTTGAGATTGGCTCATCGAAATCTAATTTTGGACATACCGTTGAGTTTGCATTGTCATTCTGGTCTCGTTGACATATAATTTGCTGAGTTTTGAGGACATTGGCTCCGATACGCTTTTCCGTGCAAATCGGAATTTCAATATCCTGGTCAACGGACCAATTCGAGATCGGGTCAACGGAATCCAATTCTGGATATACCGTTGGGTTCGTATCGTCATTTTGGATTCGTGAACATATAATTTGTTAGGTTTAGTGCACTTTTATTCTAACACATTTTTCGGTGCAAAGCGGGTTCGACACGGATACCGTTTTGACCCGAAATTACCTTTTTGCCCATGTGTCCAAATTGGACTTATGGGCAGGCTATTCTAGCTATTTCGACCATTCTGGACACGTTGGTAATAGTTATTTCACCATCCGACAACATCTGTAGGTCTTCACCCTATTATTATAGTCTTTCTCTTTTGTGGTATTTTGAGATGCATCGATTCCAGTAATTTCACAACCACTGAAATTGAATGTGTTGACCCTGTAGATGTTTATAGAGACTAGCTTTGATCCTGTTTGACCATGGTTGACTGCTTTGACTGAACGTCGAAGTAGAGTCAACATTGACCTAGGTTAGACTAGTTTTGACCTTGGTTGACCACGGTTGACTATTTTGACCAAAAGTCAACCGGAAGTCAACCATAGCCTAAAATTGACTAGAACTAGACCAAAGTTGACCATGTAACACCCAGTTTTCCAAATGAGGGTAATTTTGAAATTTTTATATTTTTATTTATTTAATTATGATATTTAAATAATAATATGATTTTTGGTGATTTTAATCATATTAAAACTATTTAAAATTATGACTTGTGATTTTGGTGTTTTGCTAGTGAAACCGTAGAGACTGTCTACCCTAGAGCCTAGCCATGTGATTAGGGTATTTTATTTATCATCTTTAGTTTGAGAGTATTTTTGTCATTTTTGAATAATTTGAATTTAATATTTTATTAGGAATTTAAAATAATTTATTTGAATGGTGTGATTTAAATACTAGTTTATTTATTGCCATGTGGTTTTGGTTAGCCTAACCTAGATTGGACCTAACCTAGATTAGCCATAGCTAGCCTAGTTAGCCACATTGAGAATTAGTTAGTATGGGATAGTGGGTTGAGTCATGTTTAGCTAAGTAGAGTGGTTGTAACTTAACTACGAAAGAGCCCTATAATTTTAGGCCACTCATTAGCCTTGATTTATTGCTAGCCCTTAGATGCATTCTAAAAATCCTAACCCTAGCTAAAGTGGCCAACCAAGACCCCCCTTGCCTATATAATATCCTTTTAGAAATTTGTGCCTCTTTTCAATAGTTCATCATTTTTTCCTAAGAACAAGGTGAGCCTACACTTCTTTTCTCCATAGATTAATCAGTAGAGCTCTATTTTCATTGGAATTTCTTCCATAATATTCTAATCACTGTTCTCCTACTATTTGTGGAGTCAAATCACAGGATTGAATCAATTTGGAGAAGTTGGGTGGCTTTTGGAGATTCCTTTGAAGAAGTTTTTGTGTTGAAGAACACACATAGGTAAATTCCTATCCATCCATTAAATTAGGTTTTTTTTGCATAAATACCAAGCCCTAGGTGTCCTTGTGCTGTAGGAATAGGGTTTGCTCGATTTCGTGTCCTGTACGTGTCCGTATCGGACACGTATCAGCAACCAGCGTAGGTGTTCGACGAAAGGCCACAAAGGGTATTTCGATCGAGATTTCGATATATGTTAGAATAGGAAGTCATGATTTGGTGTGGCTTATCGATTTCTGATGGACTGAGGTGTTTCTTGTATCGTGTCGTGTCACTTTGGACACGTGCACACGCGGGTGCAACACACGCGTGCGAGCAGTGTGCTTCCCCTGCTACTCGGGGTCGTTTGCACGCAGCACACACCACGTGGACACGTGCCACTTGGCACGGAGGTGGGGGCAACCACTGGCAGGCCCCCCTCGAGTCTCACGACCTCATGTCGTATCGGACACGAAATCCGTCGTGTATCGAATTTGCACTGACTGTGCACTTGCTGTCAGTGAGCACTGATACGGCTTGATAAGTCACACGACGACACGTGGGTGCAATTTAGGGTGCTAGGTCTCTAGCCCTACCCTAGGCGTACCCCTATGCACGATCACGAGTCCTAGTTTGTGTCGTGTCGTGTCCACAAGCGAGGTGAACACGTGCACGACACTGTGTTGTTTGTGTCTGGGTGTGTGTACTGTTGTTGGGTTATGTCACTCCCCGTTCCCGGAATGCGTATTTTTATATATGTATAACTTATGTATTTATTTAGTATTTATTATGTATTATTCTGTATTTAAATTCCTTTAGTTTCATGTTAATTAATTATCTGCTCTTTAAATTTTCATGTTAATTAATTTTCTGCAAATTTTATTTCTGCAATTATATTTCTGCAATTTTATTACCTGCATTTTATTTGCTGCTTTAGTCTTATTGGGTTTCGGTTTGCTGGATCCCCTTAAACCCGGCCCAACACCCCACCTACCACCACCCTTCCTATTTAAAGCTTCCATCTCTTTCTCTCTCCTCATTACTTCATTCTCACCAGTACTTCTTCTTCTTCCTCTCATTACTCTCCACCACCTACCAGCAGCAGGAGAAGGCAAGTGCAATCTTGCTTCTTGCTTGGAGAACCATTTTTGTGGTTCATTTCCCTTCCTCTCATGATTCTGAGAGAGATTAGTTCTTAACGTTTTCGATTTCTGTGGCTAGTTTCTCCTAGATCTAATTTGTTATTCTCGGTCGTCATGGGTTTTTGATCTCCCAACTTTGCGTGTATTTTCTCTGGCACTGGAACAAAGGCTCCATAGGGCGAGTTCGGGAGATGTTGTACGCACACGTTCTTACGTGCTCGCGTGAAACATCAGCCCAGTCACGCACACGTCTTTACGTGTTTGCGTGTATTTTAGTCACGCTAACGTTCTCATGAGCGTGCGTGTATTTTTAGTCACGCTCATGTCTGTGCGTGTCTGCGTGACTTTGGAGTTACGTTCACTCTGTGCGTGTCTGCGTGACTTTTGAGTTACGATTACACTGTGCGTGTCTGCGTGACTTTTGAGTTACGTTCACTCTGTGCGTGTCTGCGTGACTTTTGAGTTACGATTACACTGTGCGTGTCTGCGTGACTTTTGAGTTACGTTCACTCTGTGCGTGTCTGCGTGACTTTTGAGTTACGTCCACTCTGTGCGTGCGTGTATTTTTAGTCACGCTCGCGTTTGCGTGCGTGTATTTTCAGTCAAGCTCGCATTGTCTGCGTGAATTTTGAGTCACGCTCCTGTCTTTGTACTGAGTGCGTGACTTTTCACGCTCATGTCCCTGAGCTTGCGTGCGTGACTTTTGGCGTGCGTAACTTTTCACCCTCACGCTGAGCGTGCGTGCGTGAATCACTTCTCACGCTTCACTTTTCACGCTCACGCTTACCAGAGTGTACTCCTTTTACGCTCACTCCTTCATGCCGGACTTGGCGTACTTTCTACACACACGATTCTTGCGTGACTTTTGGACTTAGCTTAGACTTGTTGGCGTGACTTCCTGACCTGGGTGTTTTATAACTTATTCATTTAATGTTTGCATAATAATTCTCCTATTATATCCTTACGACTTTTATGAACTTGATAATCATAGCATGTTAATGATTGTGTATTAGTGCCCAGTGTCTTGATTGATTGATGGATACCCAGTGAGACTGGAACTTGACCTCGAGAGTTATAGACTCGACCCTATTTAATACTAATTGACTTTCATGCCTTGTCACCATTTATAACGATGGTTATCTTGACTAAATTGATCATGCGTTCCTAGTTGGAACTAAGAGACTGGCTAGTCGTCTTATTAAAATGAATGAATGAGACACGCTCATGTTATGAACTATTGCAATCGACTGGCTGATCCCGAATATTGACATACATGCACATGCAGGCTTCAATCTATTTATTTAATTAATTTTTATTTATTTTATACAAAAGAAGCATGTGTACTTTATGGTCAAGGCATGATTACCGTGGTTAGATTTGATTATTGCATTACGCTATGTATGACCTGCAACCTAGCCGCACTGGTATCGTTGTAGAGTTGCGCATATCGTATCCCGTACGAAGGTACTCATTTGAATGACCATGATCCACGGCATGGGATTTTACTCAACGTAGGGACTATTAAGTTAAATAAAATAATGATTACATGGAGAGAATGGATTCCCGAGTTCTTACATGGCAGCCCCCTTGGGACGAGTAGTACCCGACGGGCCGGCTGGTTCCCACAGATACTGTAAATCTGCCACACGGGCAGGGAACAGTATATGCTTTTATTATTATTGTATATTGTATATTGACGGGCGTCCTGCTAGGACTCGTCTAATTCATGCATGGCGCACATGATTAACTGGATAGACTAGCCTTGCTCGCACATAGTAAGAACTGAGGAATCTTTATTGTTATTCCAGGATAACTTGGGACTCACAATAGCAAGCCGTAGGATTTGATTGGCCGTTCAAGATGATTTGTTTGTGTACTGTACTACTCTGTTACCTAACTGGGATAATCAGAATGTCTGGACATGACGGGCCAACTTCTGTCCTTGTTTGGTTGGGAGGTTGGTTCGAAGTGTCGTGATGTGATGTGAATCCTAGTAGCAAGCAGAGATCTATTATTATATTCTTTTACTTACTGGTTTATGTCCTTCATATCGTCCTTCCTTGTGGTACTTGCTATTAGAGGTCTAACCTCTCTGGTTTTGCATGGCCAGATTTAGAGCCGGTTCCCGAGGACTCAGCTTACTTCTACCTCCAAGATGGTCAATACTAGAGGAATGATTGCAGGAGGACTCGAGTGGGTTCCTTACTTCACCGCTCGTTTTGTTATTTACCTTTATACTTAGCCGTTTGGCACCGACATGTTCGGATTATCTTGTACTTACTTTTACATAGTTGTAATTAAGTCAGACTGCAGCTGATAACAATTGTGTATACTTGCTATATCATCTGGCTATATTTTGTAAAGCCATCGGACATTTTGACTAAGCGTTTGGGACGTCTTACTGCTTTATCTTACATGTTCTCTATTTATGCTTCTTGCTTGAATGATTGAGACAATAGATGGGTAATGACCATAGTAAGACTCTTATGTATATGCACCCCCCTCGTCTGGTTAGACAGCATTGATCGTATTATACGGTATTTATCTACCCGTAATACGTAGCTGGCTGAGTCATTCCCCCGCTCTCTAGTATTCTGGTTCTGGGGCATGACAAGGTTTTAGTGGTAGCCCATGCAGGTCTGATTTCAGACTTGTGGGGTGTTTTTTATAGGATGTCTCAATCACACATGTTTTCCCTTGATCTCCTGATTCGTTATTCTCAACTCTTGCTTGACATTCCGGTATCCTTTGACTTCATTGATCCTTCATGTCCGGTCGTTTGATTGTTCTCTTGTCCCTTTTCTTAGGGGCACTTCGTCCGCATCGGTCAGAGCTGGGCAGCAACAACAAGGGCAACATGGGCAACATGACCAGGTTGGTCAGCAATAAGGGCCAGTCTCACCTCAGGAGACTATCCAAGAAGAAGTGATAGTAGAACCAGCAGTTGGACCGCAGTATCGGATATTCCAAACCCACCCATAGTTCCACCTACCACCGTGGAAGTGGACACACCAGCCCTTCTGGAGATCATGAGAGGAATGATGGCTGCTCAGCAACATCAGATATTGGCCCAGCAGCGTATGCACACTCAGCTACAAGAGCAGAATGTGTTGCTCAACCAAGGATTGCAGACGGCTTTGGAAAGAGGAGTGAGGGCTGATTCAGGAGCATCAGCCAGGTTTTGCAAGTACAACCCCCACCGTTTCGAGGGCACGGAGGATGCCATCTCAGCAGATGCATGGCTTAAGGATATGGAGGCTGTTCTGACAGCGGCTAAGGTACCGGCAGAAGAGCGTGTGGATCTAGTGAAGTTGTTACTTCAGGATCTCGCACGTAATTGGTGGGAATTAGAGGAAGTAGGCATCAGACGTCCTGTGGCTTGGGACGATTTCATTGCAAGATTCAAGACCAAGTACTATGGAGTTGTGGCGCAGTTTGAGCTACAACAGAAGTTTATCAACCTCAGGCAGGCCGGCAAGACTGTAGATGCTTATGCAGCGGAGTTCTGTAGATTGAGTAGATTCGCCCCAGAGATGGTAGCAACAGAGCGCCAGAGGGCTATGAGGTTTCAGTAAGGGTTTCATCTTGAACTCTTGCAATTGATAGAGGGGCACAACTACCAGACTTTTGATGAGATATTGACGGCAACTCGAAGGCATGAGCTCACCATTCAGAGGCTTGCGACAAGGACTGGGGGTCAGAAGAGATCCCACAGTCAGATTGAAGGAGGAAGGGGAGCAGCGCCCCGAACAACAGCACCATCCACTGGCATTCGTATCCACGATGTGGCGATACGAGGACCAGCACCACCCAGGCAGCAGCAGCAACAGCAACAGAGGAAGAACCAGCAAACCCCGGCGGGCTGCACTTATTATGGGAAGATGGGACACACTAGAGATGTGTGTCGGACATTGAATGGACTGTGTCTGATATGTGGAAATCCAGACCATCGGGTTACCACATGTCCCATGAATTCGAGGTCAGGAGGACCAGGGCAGCAGTTTCCTGCTCTGCCAGCACCAGGGGCAGGCCAGTATCGAGGACCAGCGATGGCAGTTAGGCCATTGGCGCAGCGTCCGTTAGTACCACAGGCTCAGATGTTTCGGCAGCAGGGACCGCCGATGCAGCAACACCATAGACCACCCCAGCATCATCAAGGAAGGGGCCAACAGCAGCATCAGGCTAGGCCGCAGCATGGGAATCAGCAAGGAGGTCGAGGGCAGGCATTCACTCTGTCCTTGGAAGAGGCATTGGCATCGGGAGATGTTGTGGCAGGTAACATTCTTGTCGCCTCATATCCTGCAGTAGCATTGTTTGATTCGGGAGCATCCTATTCATTTATATCTGCACGATTTGCGACACGACTAGAAAGAGTTCGAGACATTGCCAGGGAGGTTGAATATACTCACTGGTAATAGGCTCGTAGGGGTTAGTAGAGTTATTTTAGCGTGTAGCGTTGTAGTTTGCGGGCATTCTTTACCCGCCCGGTTGATAGAATTTCCTGTTGGAAATTTCGACCTTATCTTAGGCATGGACTGGCTGAAAGACAGTCATGCGACAATAGATTGTCGTAGAGGGAGTGTATCTTTTGATATTCCAGGCATGAAGAGATTTACCTTACTCAGATCAGAGGTAACTCAGCAAGAGCAGGGAGTAGTGACGGCAATGGAGGAAGTTCAGATTCCGAAGGTAGTTGAAGAATTTCTAGACGTATTTCTGAAGAACTTCCAGGTCTACCACCAGTTAGAGATGTTGAGTTCAGTATAGAATTGGCACCAGGAGCTAAACCGATATCAGATCGAGTTTACAGAATGGCGGATTCAGAGCAGGCCAAGGTATATGAGCACATAGAAGAATTGAAGGAGAAGAAGTTCATCCCTAGCGTATCAACATGGGCAGCACCAGTGGTACTTGTGGGGAAGGGATGGGTCATCCAGATTATGCATTGACTACAGGAAGCTTAACGCGGCAACAGTAAAGAACAAGTACCCATTACCCAAGATCGACGACTTATTTGATCAGTTGAGCAAGGCTAGAGTTTTCTCCAAGATAGATCTTCGTTCAGGGTACCATCAGGTGAGGGTTCGGAAGGAAGATATCCCCAAGACAGCATTCAGGTCGAAGTATGGGCATTACGAGTTCTTAGTAATGCCGTTTGGTTTGACCAATGCTCCAGCAATATTCATGGATTTGATGAACCGCATCTTTATGCCATATTTAGACCAGTTTGTCGTTGTGTTTCTTGACGACATTCTCGTATACTCTGCTAGTGAAGAGGAGCATGAAGACCACCTCAGGAAAGTGTTACAGGTTCTGAGAGAGAACCAGTTGTATGCCAAGCTCAGCAAGTGTGAGTTTTGGTCGGATCATATTTTATTTTGGGTCATATCATATCAGGAGCTGGAGTAGCAGTAGATCCCAAGAAGGTAGAAGCAGTAGAGAGTTGGCCAGTACCCAAGACCGTAGCAGATGTGCGGAGTTTCTTGGGATTGGCAGGATATTACAGAAGGTTTGTGTCAGACTTTACAAGGCTTTCAGCGCCCATGACCCCTTGACCCGAAAGGATGTGCCATTTGTTTGGTCGGCAGAATGTCAGGCATCATTTGAGACTTTGAAGCAGAAGTTGATATCAGCACCTATTCTTACATTACCAATTGGACCCGGAGGTTTTACAGTATATTGTGATGCGTCAGGTAAAGGACTTGGATGTGTCCTTATGCAACATGGGAAGGTGATAGCATATGCATCTAGGCAGCTTCGGGACCACGAGAAGAATTACCCAACTCATGATTTGGAGTTGGCGGCAGTAGTGTTTGCTCTGAAGCTATGGAGGCATTACTTATATGGTGACCGAGTAGAGATGTACACAGACCATAAAAGTCTAAAGTACATCTTTACTCAGAAGGAATTAAACATGAGGCAGAGAAGATGGCTGGAGTTGATTAAGGATTATGACGTAGAGCTTCAGTATCACCCAGGCAAGGCTAATGTAGTGGCAGATGCTCTCAGCAGAAGAGGCGACGCATTTATGTTGACAACACAGAAGCATATCTTAGAAGACCTTCAGGAGATGGGCATCGAAGTTATACTTCCTAGTGACGTAGGAGTTCTAGCAAGTCTGCAAGTTCAATCCGACTTGGTAGGCATGATCAAGGCAGCTCAGGCACAAGACCCAAGGATTCAGAAGCTTAGGGCAGAATGTGAGTCAGGGCTCAGAAAGGAGATAAAATTCATGAAGATGGTACACTTAGGTTTGGATCACGTCTATGTGTGCCTAGTAGAGATATCAGACAGGAGGTTATGGCAGAAGCTCACAGTTCTCAGTATTCTATTCACCTTGGAGGGACCAAGATGTACCAAGATATCAAGCAACATTTCTGGTGGAACGGGATGAAGAGGGAGATAGCTAGATTTGTTTCCCGTTGCTTGGTATGTCAGCAAGTGAAGGCAAACAGCAGAGGCCAGCTGGGCTATTGCAACCGCTTCCTATCCCGGAATGGAAATGTGAGCATATTACAATAGACTTTATGACCGGTTTACCGAGATCACCAAGTGGTAAGGACGCTATTTGGGTAATAATAGACCGACTTACGAAGGTAGCACACTTTCTTCCCTTCAGAGTAGGGCAATCTACAAAAAAGTTGGCAGAATTAATATGCAACAGATAGTTAGACAGCATGGAGTCTATGTCAGTATTCTGTCGGATCGAGATACCCGCTTTACATCACATTTCTGGAAGAGCTTACATCATAGTCTGGGTACCAAGTTAAGGTTTAGAACGGCTTACCATCCGCAGACGGATGGGCAATCAGAAAGAACGATTTAGACTTTAGAAGATATGTTACGAGCTTGCACTCTAGATTTTGGAGGGTCTTGGGAAAGTCACCTGTACTTGGTCGAGTTCTCATACAACAATAGTTATCAGGCCAGTATCCAGATGGCGCCATTCGAAGTTTATGGTAAGAAGTGCAGGTCACCGCTAACATGGGATGATATTGGGGAGAGGAAGATGTTAGGTCCAGAAATGATTATTCAGACGGTTGAAGTGGTTAAAGGAATTAGAGGGCGACTTAGAGTTGCGCAGGATCGGCATCGTCATTGGGCTGATCAGCATCGTAGGCCGTTAGAGTTCTCTGTTGGGGACCACGTATTCTTGCGGATCTCACCTACTCGTGGGGTCATTAGATTTGGCATTCGCGGGAAATGAGTCGCGGTATGTGGGCCCATTCGTTATCCTTGATCGGATAGGCGATGTTGCTTATCGTTTATCACTCCCACCTTCGTTACGAGAGGTGCATGACGTGTTTCATGTATCTCAATTATAGGTATGTATCGGACCCAAGCCATGTCCTCGATCATTCTGAGCTGGTTGTTGGTACCAACCTGTCTTACGAGGAACAGCCTGTGTCCATTTTGGACCGAAGAGAGAAGATACTCAAGAACCGAACAATTAGTCTTGTCCGTATTGCTTGGAGTCATCACTCCTTGGGAGAGTCAACGTGGGAACGTGAGGATGATATCCGATCACGGTATCCACACCTGTTTGACTCACAAGGTATATCTCTTTCTGTATACCTTGATTGTCATGATTTTCATGCTTATCGCCTTATGGATAGAACTACCTGATATCGTAGATTGATGGATTTACATATAGTACTTACTTTTGATATGGTAACAATGATTGCTTGCTCACTAGAATTGCTTGTATTAGTTTAGCTCTGATATTTCTATCCGGCTTGGATTTGAAATTCCGAGGACGGAATTTTTCTAAGGTGGATAGAGATGTCACTCCCCGTTTCCGGAATGCATATTTTTATATATGTATAACTCATGTATATTTATTTAGTATTTATTATGTATTATTCTGTATTTAAATTCCTTTAGTTTCATGTTAATTAATTGCTCTTTAAATTTTCATGTTAATTAATTTCCTGCAAATTTTATTTCTGCAATTATATTTCTGCAATTTTATTACCTGCATTTTATTTGCTGCTTTAGTCTTATTGGGTTTCGGTTTGCTGGATCCCCTTAAACCCGGCCCAACACCCCACCTACCACCACCCTTCCTATTTAAAGCTTCCATCTCTTTCTCTCTCCTCATTACTTCATTCTCACCATTACTTCTTCTTCTTCCTCTCATTACTCTCCACCACCTACCAGCAGGAGAAGGCAAGTACAATCTTGCTTCTTGCTTGGAGAACCATTTTTGTGGTTCATTTCCTTCCTCTCATGATTCTGAGAGAGATTAGTTCTTAACGTTTTCGATTTCTGTGGCTGGTTTCTCCTAGATCTAATTTGTTATTCTCGGTCGTCATGGGTTTTTGATCTCCCAACTTTGCGTATATTTTCTCTGGCACTGGAACAAAGGCTCCATAGGGAGTTCGGGAGATGTTGTACGCACACGTTCTTACGTGCTCACGTGAAACATCAGCCCAGTCACGCACACGTCTTTACGTGTTTGCGTGTATTTTAGTCACGCTAACGTTCTCATGAGCGTGCGTGTATTTTTAGTCACGCTCATGTCTGTGCGTGTCTGCGTGACTTTGGAGTTACGTTCACTCTGTGCGTGTCTGCGTGACTTTTGAGTTACGATTACACTGTGCGTGTCTGCGTGACTTTTGAGTTACGTTCACTCTGTGTGTGTCTGCGTGACTTTTGAGTTACGATTACACTGTGCGTGTCTGCGTGACTTTTGAGTTACGTTCACTCTGTGCGTGTCTGCGTGACTTTTGAGTTACGTCCACTCTGTGCGTGCGTGTATTTTTAGTCACGCTCGCATTTGCGTGCGTGTATTTTCAGTCAAGCTCGCGTTGTCTGTGTGAATTTTGAGTCATGCTCCTGTCTTTGTACTGAGTGCGTGACTTTTCACGCTCATGTCCCTGAGCTTGCGTGCGTGACTTTTGGCGTGCGTGACTTTTCACCCTCACGCTGAGCGTGCGTGCATGAATCACTTGTCACGCTTCACTTTTCACGCTCACGCTTACCAGAGTGTACTCCTTTTACGCTCACTCCTTCATACCGGACTTGGCGTACTTTCTACACACGATTCTTGCGTGACTTTTGGACTTAGCTTAGACTTGTTGGCGTGACTTCCTGACCTGGGTGTTTTATAACTTATTCATTTAATGTTTGCATAATAATTCTCCTATTATCCTTACGACTTTTATGAACTTGATAATCATAGCATGTTAATGATTGTGTATTAGTGCCCAGTGTCTTGATTGATTGATGGATACCCAGTGAGACTGGAACTTGACCTCGAGAGTTATAGACTCGACCCTATTTAATGCTAATTGACTTTCATGCCTTGTCACCATTTATAACGATGGTTATCTTGACTAAATTGATCATGCGTTCCTAGTTGGAACTAAGAGACTGGCTAGTCGTCTTATTAAAATGAATGAATGAGACACGCTCATGTTATGAACTATTGCAATCGACTGGCTGATCCCGAATATTGACATACATGCACATGCAGGCTTCAATCTATTTATTTAATTATTTATTTATTTATTTTATACAAAAGAAGCATGTGTAATTTATGGTCAAGGCATGATTACCGTGGTTAGATTTGATTGTTATATTACGCTATGTAAGACCTGCAACCTAGCCGTACTGGTATCGTTTAGAGTTGCACATATCGTACCCCGTACGAAGGTACTCATTTGAATGACCATGATCCACGGCATGGATTTTACTCAACGTAGAGACTATTAAGTTAAATAAAATAATGATTGCATGGAGAGAATGGATTCTCGAGTTCTTACATGGCAGCCCCCTTGGGACGAGTAGTACCCAACGGGCCTGCTGGTTCCCACAGATACTGTAAATCTGCCACACGGGCAGGAAACAGTATCTGCTTTTATTATTATTGTATATTGTATATTACGGGCGTCCTGCTAGGACGTCTAATTCATGTATGGCGCACATGATTAACTGGATAGACTAGCCTTGCTCGCACATAGTAAGAACTGAAGAATCTTTATTGCATTATTCCAGGATAACTTGGGACTCACAATAGCAAGCCGTAGGATTTGATTGGCCGTTCAAGATGATTTGTTTGTGTACTGTACTACTCTGTTACCTAACTGGGATAATCAGAATGTCAGGACATGACGGGCCAACTTCTGTCCTTGTTTGGTTGGGAGGTTGGTTCGAAGTGTCGTGATATGATGTAAATCCTAGTAGCAAGCAGAGATCTATTATATTCTTTTACTTACTGGTTTATGTCCTTCATATCGTCCTTCTTGTGGTACTTGCTATTAGAGGTCTAACCTCTCTGGTTTTGCATGGCCAGATTTAGAGCCGGTTCCTGAGGACTCAGCTTACTTCTACCTCCAAGATGGTCAATACTAGAGGAATGATTGCAGGAGGACTCGAGTGGGTTCCTTACTTCACCGCTCGTTTTGTTATTTACCTTTATACTTAGCCGTTTGGCACCGACATGTTGGTCGGATTGTCTTGTACTTACTTTTACATAGTTGTAATTGAGTCAGACTGCAGCTGATAACAATTGTGTATACTTGCTATATCATCTGGCTATATTTTGTAAAGCCAGATCTCAAGGACATTTTGACTAAGCGTTTGGGACGCCTTACTGCTTTATCTTACATGTTCTCTTTTTATGCTTCTTGCTTGAATGATTGAGACAATAGATGGGTAATGACCATAGTAAGACTCTTATAATATGCACCCCCCTCGTCTGGTTAGACAACATTGATCGTATTATACGGTATTCATCTACCCGTAATACGTAGCTGGCTGAGTCATTCTCCGCTCTCCAGTATTCTGGTTCTGGAGCGTGACAGGTTATATCTGTTTGGACACGTTTGTGTCATTGTGGTGGACACGAGGTGATCAGCTGGACACGTACACATGTGATGCTTGATTACCAACTATTTAATTTGCATATTAACATATTTTGGTGGTTCGAAATTCGAATTCCCTATTTGACTGATACCTACATTCAGTTTTGAATTCTAATATTTAATTCCCTGATTTAACTGATATTTTGATGTTAATTATCATAATTAGATTCATATATAACGTTTGTTAGTTACTTAGATGCTAGTGTGTTGTTGTGTTAGAGGATTGATAGATGGTTTTCGAAAATGGGATGAATGGATTGGATGGACTGTTCAATGTACTCACTGATACAGAACTGTCGAATTCCTGAGATTTTTCACACACATATTGCCTTGCACTGTCCTTGACACTACACCCTTCACTTGTACACTGTTGGGTTGGATTTCATTGTGTTGTACATATAAAATCTGGATGAGCTGTTTTCGAATTCAGAAACTGCTACATGTTGAATTGCATTAATTGAACCATGGTCCAGTCCCTTGATTTACATCTCTGTTACACTGTTATTTTCCTGGCATTACACTCATGTCACACCCACACTCTCCTCACTTTTCCCCACTGAACTGAGACTGCCAGTTGGGTTCAATGGGTTTTCAAACCCGAGTTTGATCTTCAAATTCCTGAACACTGAAAACTGTTGTCCCCTTTTTACTCACTGTTATGATTCACACACACACCTACTTTGATACCGCTAACCTATTATACAAATACACATTTATGATAACTGAAACCTGAGAATCATGTATACTGTTTTCCCTGTCATATATTTACTGTTGTGTAACCTGAGAACACAATCCTGTGGCACACACAAGCTATATCATGATAACACTCTATGTGACACTCACACATACACACACTCTTGTCACTCATACACACACAACTCACATATTTTCCACACACACACATGTTTCAGTTCATTTTAATGTGTTTCCTGCACACAATTTATCATCATCACACCCACATACATGTGCAGTACACACAATTCCTGTTAACAGTACCTGAGACACTCTTGTATAATCTCTTGACACACACCTTGTTTTCCAAATTTCCCTATGACTGAACACACACCACAGAGTTTGGTTCACTGTCACCTGAGAATTCTTGCCTTGAGAACACACACTGTTTTGTATGTCTAACACACACACATTTTGTAATGAATACACACATGTACCCCACCTGAACACTAAAACCCCCAAATCCTGTCACATGTATCACAGTCACAAACACCACATCTCATATGTTGCTCTCTCTATGTGTATATAATACATATATATGTGTGTAGGTATGTCTATAAGTGTAAACCTAAAGGCCTAATCTAATGTAATGTGTGGATGGTAGAGTAGGATTATGGGAATTCTATGTGTAATAGCTAATGTGCTATACATACCTTATTTGTATGTATAATATATATATATATATATATATATATATATATTATATATATATATATATATGTATTATATACTTATTTGTATATAATATATATAATATATATATATATATATATATAGATATATATATATAGATCACATAGGTGAATAGTGATATATATCCATATATGGTATTTGGCCTATGGTGTGTCTGTTAGACTAGTAAGAACTTAGTTAGGCTTGTTTAGTCTTGATTAGGCCTAGAATAGACTAGTTAGACTAGTTTAGACTTGTTAGACTTAGTTTGACTTCTAGGGTTGACCAGAGTTGACCAAGGGTTGACTTTGGCCTAATTGACCTAGATTCATGTAGAATGCATTGAATTGTATCTTGTTATCATTTTAGACTTGTTGTGACTCGTGCTGTTCTAAATAGGAGCCAGACACCACTCTTCGGACAGTACTTTCATCTTGGAAACTCAGATACCAGGCGAGTACATTCTCTGATCATTTCATATTATGTTTAGAATTATTTTCCTGCTTTAAATTACTTTACTTGATACTGTCACGTTGGCCACACGGATTAGTACTATATGGATCCCTTCTTGAGATGTTATCTCCTCAGGGAGCATCGGATACTACATGTTCTGTGCGTTTCACTTACATGGTGTATCACTATGCTTCACGGTTCATTGATCACTTGTGATATGTACTCTCATGATCACAGAGTCTTCTTTGAATCACCCATTTATGGGCATTTCCAGATCACCCATTTATGGGCCCTCCATGTATCACCCCTTGTGGGCCTTTGCATGGAATCATAACATAACCTGGCTGGATCCTTGTGTATTGATTGGGGGTACGGGGGAGTAGAAGTAGACATGTGAATAATATCCAAGTAGTATCTCACCTGATCACCTCCGTAGTGTCTCATCAGAATCTCCTATGCCATTCACATGTTTATATTGTACTCTGACTCACTAGCCATAGTTCTCTACTTATAGTAGATATTCTATTACAGTTCTCTCTCTGTTTACATTCTGTACTTTTTTCAGTTCTTGTATCTTACTTTACTGCATGATTATAATTTCTAACCTGCTATGATTTGTTGAGATGTATTGTGTTCGCTCCTGTTGACTGGACCTGTTGAAAATTTTACAGAGGACGAGGATGAGGCCGGTGTTGATATTTCTATGGGACAGCCTTAGACGACACTTATGAGCTGGACTCTCAGGAGGATCCAGCTCTAGCTGATGACATTACCCCTACTGTCTAGACTAGTTTAGTTAGGTTTTATCTTACTTATGTTGTCTTGGGACTAGTTAGTTAGGCTTTATTACTGTCATTGAGATCTGGATTGTATATATCCTTCCATACTATGTAGTTGAGACTTTATATTTCTGGATGTTTGCTGAGATGTTATCTTAGACACTTAGACTCTTCTGATAATCTGTATTTCATTGACTTCTATATCATATCGTGCTTATTCTTTCTTAGTTGTGATTGAGTTTATATTCTGCTATGTCACCCCCATTCGGGAGTATAAACTGCTTAGCATTATATTGTTAGATGTTGTGACCTAGGACAACGTTCTACCGTCGACACTGCGGCGTAGGCTGGACGTACCCACTTCTCGTGCCCTTACTCTAGGGTGCGGGTCGTGACACATTTTTAGTGGTGGCCCATGCAGGCCGAGTTTATGTAATGGTATTCAAACTAGAGTATCACTACAGCCTGCAGTAGGATTATGATTATTTTTGAGGTACTCAATCACATTAGAAAAAACTCTTAACTGGATCCCTGCCATCTAAATTCCTGATACTTCCTTGAATAACTGTCCTCCCTTGAATTATTATTTCTATCTCAGTATTGATTCCTTGTTTGATCTGTCTTCAGGATGGTTATGGAGACACGATCTCATCGTCTCGATCAGGAATATACCACTGAGGGGTCTACCACTCCTCGTCCTGATCAGCAGGGCCCCGAGATTGCAGTTCCTGTTATGCCAGCTCATGCTGGGATATCTGCAGCTTATGGGAGTACACCTCTTCCTACTCCGAGACTTTCTCCTGTCGTCCCGAACGCTCTTCAGCAGCAGTCGCCATCAGGATCAGAGGACGTGGCACGGTTGTTCTCCTTCTTCCAGCAGATAGTGGAAACTCAGCGGCAACAGTTGTTCAAGAGGGGACGGGACGCTCACGGTTAGGACTGGCAATTTTGCCCTTATACCCTCTACCCTAGGCGGGTACCCTGCACCCTCAGGTGCCCACGGGTACCCTCTACCCTTCGAGGGCAAGCCCTACCCTTACCCTCTTAGAATTAGGATAGGGTAAGGGTTTTATTCTGTTACCCTAGTGCAATTACCCGGGTACCCGCCCTACCCTCTGCCCTGTAACCCTACCCTGAACCCTACCCTACCCTGAATCACTACCCTACCCACTATCCGTTAACCCTAACCCTTTAAAACCCGACCCTACCCTTCTCCCAACCTGAACGGCTCAGCAGTCAGCACTCAGCAGTATATAAAATTAAATTCTCCTAAACTAATCACTCCCAATTCCTAAACCCTTTCTCCTGAACTCAGCAAACCCTTTCTCCCGAACTCATGAATCCCTTTCTCCCAAACCGATCTCTACCATGAATCCCTTTCTCCCATGAATCCTTTTCTCCCAAACCGAACTCATGAATCCCTTTCTCCCGATCTTTGTGTGAAGATCTGAAGTTGGGGGCAGACACCATGAAACTTTGGGGTTCAGGTTCGAAGTTTCTCCCGATCAACTGATTCGAAGTTTCGAACCATAGGCAATAATAATCTAACCTTCCTCTCGTTTTAATATTTTCGAACTCTTCATCTTCCTGGATGGAAACCCTAGTTTCAGATTTGAAACTTTAGGGTTCAAGATTTGAAACCCTATTTTCGAACTCTTCATCTTCATTTCGAACTCTCTGTTTGATGTCTTATTAGGTGCCATGGATCAACAAAGCCAATCTGAACCAGTTACACTTACACCAACTACACCAGTAACAACACCTACAATAGCACCTATTCTATTGAGGTTCCAGAAGGACAAGCTCCATAACCCTCATTAGAGAATAGTGACTCAACAGGTAGTGATGTAGAGTCCTTGAAAAGGAGGCTCCTTCTCCAGCCTGGGAGATCTTTGATCTTGTTCATGTACCTGATCCAATGAACAAGACCAAGATCTTGCAGAAGGCTAAGTGTAGGCAGTGGGTCAGTTACTGAGCAAGGAGAAGGGGAATGGCACATCTAATCTGCTGAGGCACAGGGATTCATGCTCCAAGAGACTGAAGATTAACACTACACAGACCAGGATTGGTCGGCTTTCTACATGTGTTATTTCTAACTTTCAGTTTACTCAGTCTGGGTGTAGAAAGCTATGTTGAAGATGGTTATTTTGTGTGAACTGCCTTTTCAATTCATTGAGGATCATGTTGTTCAAAAATGCATGAATGAAGGCATCCAGCCTCAGTATAAGAAGATTGCTAGGAGTACTATTAGGTTGGATGTGTTAAAGTATTATGATGTTGAAAAGAAAGCTTTGATGTCTCGTCTGTGTGGTTGCCCAAGAAAAATTTCCTTCACTTATGATCTCTGGCAATATAATCAGAACTTGTCTTACATGTCACTCACTGCACATTTTATTGATTCTGATTGGGTGATGCACAAGAAGATTTTAGCATACACTTTGATTGAAAAGTCCCACACTGGGGACAATATTGCTCAACTGATGAATAAGAAGTTAAATGAGTGGGGTGTTGTTGACAAGGTGTTTTGCTTGTCTTTAGATAATGCATCTTCTAACAATGTTTCTGTTAGTAAACTAAAGAGCTTGTTGCCTAATCTGCCATTGAAGGGAGAGTTGTTTCATGTTAGGTGTTGTTGCCATATACTTAACTTGGTTGTGCAAGATGGTCTGAAAACTAACAAGTTTAAGGACATGCTTCAACATTTGAGAGCTAATATTGATTACATTATCTGTTCTTCTACAAGATACTCTCAGTTTAGATCTTTGTGTGAAGATCTGAAGTTGAAACGCAGGAAGCTTCACCTTGATGTTAAGCATAGGTAGAATTCCACTTATCTTATGTTGTTGTCTGCTGTTCCTTATCGTCAGGCTATCACTTTTTTCCTGACTGATAGGGCTTGTCCTTTTAATTGACTGATGATGATTGGAAACATGCTGAGTTAATGTGTAGCTTCTTGAAGCCCTTTTATGAAGCAACTAACTTCTTCTCTGGTGTTGATTATGTAACAAGCAATTCAGTACTTAGGTTTTTATATAAGTTTGGCAAGGTATTTCTGGAACATAGGGAGAATGAAGATTTTAAAGTGATTATTGATGCTATGGAATCTAAGTTTGTTAAGTATTGGGGGCAGACACCAGTGTTGTTTGGGATTGCTTGTGTCCTTGATCCAAGAGTGAATCTGAATGGTATTGGAACTGTGATGGCTGACCTTGCAGATTGTTTCTCTCTCCTTTTTATGAGATAGGCTGCTCTACATCTCAGAGTGACCTGTTTGTTTCTAAATTGAAGTGTTTGTTTGCTGAGTATAGTGCTTCTATGGAGTCATCTGGTACATCTCATGGTGGTTATGTGCCACCAAGCTCTTCTGTTGATGCAGGTACTGATGGTGATGACTTTTATGCCTCTATTAGCAGCAAGTCAAGGAATGTCCCTGGAACATCCTCTGAGGAGTTGACCAGGTACTTTGTAGAGCCATTTCCTAGTGGGGATCTTGCTGGTTTGGACATCTTGGGCTGGTGGAAGGCCAATGAGGCCAGATATCCAGTCTTGTCCAGCATTGCAAGGGATGTGCTCTCAGTACCAGTCTCCACTGTAGCCTCAGAGTCTGCTTTCTCATGTGGCAAAAGAGTCCTAGGTGACTATAGAAGTTCCCTTACTCCTGATATGTTGGAATGTTGTGTGGTGCTCAAAGATTGGTGGAAGGAAGAGGTTAAGGAAATCTACAAGCCGTATGACCCTTTGCAAGAAGACATTACTCCTGCCGAAGAGACTGGCTTTATGCATTCTTAGACTCTTAATGGAAGGTATAAATCTGTTTTGTGGTCTGTTTTTTGGTGCTCTGTTTTTTGGTGGTCTGTTTTTGGTGACAGAAGAATGCAGACTAAAGGAGATGACAGAAGAATGAAGACTGAAGGATGAAGTTTTAATGATATAATTTCTGTTTTGTGGTGTGTTTACTTCTTCATCTTTTTAAGTTTTAATGAAGAATGAAGACAATGACAGAAGAATGAAGAGTGAAGACAATGACAGAAGAATGAAGACAATGACAGAAGAATGAAGAGTGAAGACAATGACAGAAGAATGAAGCTTGATGAATCTGTTTTGTGGTGTGTTTACTTCTTCATCTTTTTAAGTTTTAATGATATAATTTCTATTGCTTTTTACAAATCTTATGTATTCTATTTTATTTTGCATGTAATGGGGTCTGTGGACTACTCTTTTGTTGAGTGAATACTGAAGAGTGAAGACTGAAGAATGAAGGAGTCAGGCCTAGGCTCTAGCCCCCTCCTGTAAATCTGTGTTTTGTAATTTTGTATAGTCCCACTGCCATAGTATTACTACTACTTGTAGTTTTTTGTAATTAGTTAGTACTTAGGATTAGGAGAACTACATGGTGCTTGATCCTAAGGAGTCAGGTCTAGCCCCCTTCTTGGGTATGTAGGCAGCCTAGGTTCTACTATATAACTGGGTTCAGCGCCTTTAGTAAAAAAATATTTTTTCTGTTATTTCTTGTTAAGTTGTTATGATTTTTGAATGCTGTCAAAATCTGAAAAAAAATAAAATGGAAAAAAAATATCCCTCCCTGTTTACTAGCACAAAATTTGATTTTCAAAGTTAAAAAAACTGAAATGGCAAGGGTAACCCTTACCCTCCCTACCCTGACCCTCAGCTACCCTGTGAGGTAAAGGGCAAGGACGGGTAATGGGTATTGGTTTTTTGGAAGAGGGCATGTAATGACCCGCTCCACCCTAGCGGAACGCCGATTCAAACGGCAAGTGCAATGACTCAAACGAGCCGTCGACTCGAAGAGTTGCGTCGACCCAATGAAGTATCGATGTGAATCGATGTAAGACTTACATTGGCCCGTCAAAGATGAATCCAGACTTAGACTTTCAAAGGCGCGCTCGGAGTATCGCTCGGCCGATGCGAACATCGCTAAGGTGGGTGGCTCCGATGAACCCGTCTTTGCTTAGCCTAGACACATAACAATACGGACACTATTGCTAGAATCGCTAGGCGATAACACCGCGCATGCTAATAAATGACTCAACGCACCTAGCTAAGGGAATAATCCCATCTTGTATGCTTGTATAGAATATGGAAAAGGAATATGGAAATGTGAGAACTCTCGCCACCGCGCTCCACGCTCGTGCTAAGGCGCAAGCTTACATTTAAGTTCCCTATGAGTTCAACAATGAAACAATGAATGGATTACAACAATGAAACGGGAAGACTATCAACATAGTCGTTCCGAGTAGAGTATAGCAACATTGAAAGATTATGGGACCGATGGGTCGCCAAGGCGACTCCCGCACGGGGAGTTGCATAATGTGTGAATAAAAGAATGAATGGATAAGTGAATGAATGAACCAACGAATGAATGAATGAATACGTGAATGATCAATGAACGAACAAACAAGTGAAAGAAAGAAATAAAAAAAAGAATGAATAAAAGTTAAGAAAGAAAGGAATGGTTAGCGACAGGTATGACGGGCACGTACAACGGGGCTCGCTACCCGCGCTGCACGGACGCCAACCTGGTCGATAACGCATTATGGCTAAGGGTTAGCCTATGGCTCGGAGACAGCCGTTAAGTTAAAATGACAAACAAAAAGAAAACGAAATGGTCGTGGACAATCCACTAGTATACGGGAGGTGGAGATATAAGGGATTTCCAGCGGCACGGTCAAAGTGTGAAGGACGTGCCGGTCCGGACGGAAATCAAAATTTGGCTTACGTACAGGCCTGAGTGCGGGCTTGGCCACCAGGGGACGTAAGGCCGGGTATTTTAAAAGACTATCAGGGTGTACCAAGCCGCACGCCATGATAGGTGAGAAATTACCAAGGGGAAAACATGTCCAAATTGGATTGTGATGCCAGCGACCGATGCATATAGATTAAGTGGGCTTTGCTGGTGGCAATCCACGTGCAAGTCCTTGCATTGAAATCAAAGTAGTCTAAGTTAACTAAATGAAGTGCCTTCTGAACAGGCTTGAATATAACACACCAGATAATCGAGAGTACTTCGGCAAAGGAGTTAGAAAATACGCCTACGACGTGCTAGGACCCGAGACAGGGACACGCCCTTGACATTGAAAAGTTCACATGAATCACGTTAAGTTATTTTCTATGAATTGTTGACTAACTTGGTTTACTTTGGACAGGGAAAGTCGGACGGTAAGTATGGGTAAGTCGTGCATGCATTTCCATACAACACATTGAATTTGGCAACACGAGATAGGTTATGAAATATGCATGAAACTGATCCTAAGCAAGATTAGAAAAGACAAATAAATGATACACGATACACAAAAGTAAATGGAACGTGTTTGATAATGATAGCATTGTGGGCGAGCTAGCCTCCCCACCAGTGCATAATAATGTACTGATAACCCCACAGTCTGCTTGCAGGATGCAGGAGACGTCATCGGGTGCGGAGCTTCCCTCGAACGTGCTAAGGCGCGGAGCTATTGTAGAAGCATGGAAAAGAATAAAGAAAGATCCATGCGGCCAGAGAGCCCCATGCGGCTCAGAGAGTTCATGCGGCTCAAAGGATCCATGCGGATCAAGGATCTATGCGGCTCAAACAAGCTCTATGCGGCTCAAAGAGGAGCCACGTGGCCTACAAACAGCCCTCTCCTTTTGCATTAAATGCTTTGACGGCTGACAGCTTTGACAAGGTGACAGTTCTGACACGAAGATATCATTATGACTCTTCATAATGACGGACTCCTTGGGAAGCAAAGAAAATCTCTGACACGATCCTCCGAGAGTCAGAAACTGTCATGCGGCCTTGACATGTGGACAGCCCCATACGGCTCACGAAGACTAGCTCCATGCGGCTTACGAAGACCATCCCCATGCGGCTCACGAAGACTAGCTCCATGCGGCTCACGAAGACCATTCCTATGCGGCTCACGAAGACTAGCTCCATGCGGCTCACGAAGACCATCCCCATGCGGCTCACGAGGACTATCTCCATGCGGTTCACTCATACGGTCATCCACACTCATGCGGCTCAAATCATTAACATGCGGCCCAAATGTTCAGGGGGGCCACTCTTAGGCAGCCTTGACACGTGGCCAGCCTTATGCAGCCCAACTTTCCTGCGGCTCAGATTTCTGCTGTTTTGACACGTGGCATGATAGCAGGGCACGTGGCATCAGATTGATCGAAATCACTCAACAAAATCCCAATAAAATATTAGGATCAAATCAGATCATTTGCAAATAAGCCAATTAAAGACACGTATCGAGGAATCCGAGGTTGGCATGACAAATCAGGAGGATTTATGTCAATCAACATTAATTACCCAAAAGATTTGATGCAATCACATTTATTGCTCAAATCAAGATGAACGACCCAGATTCAGTGATCCTTAGCCACCGACTTTCAAGAATGGGCAATCATTGTAAACCCTAATGAAGCCCCCCACTCTTATAAATAGCAGGGTGCCATTCCCTTGCAAATATATACAGAGACATATGCAGACAGAGGCACATAGAGACATAGAGAGCCAGAGAGCCTGAAGAGAGAGCATTTCTTCATCAATGCCAAACAGTTCTTCTACAAAGCCAAGGTTGCACCCGATCGTCCAAGGAGTAAGGCAGAGCGGCCGTCGCTTTCCCGAGCCTCTACCGTCACCCCCTAGAATCTAAAATAAACAATTGTACTTAGATTGCTGTACCTAGGTTTTCGTCCCTAGGCTTTCTTTGTACAAGCGAGTTTGTATTGTGAAGTAAAAGTCCAGTCCTTCGATAATTGTTCTGTTCTTTTATATTCATGGCAAACACGATGGCGACTCTGCTGGGGACAAACTTCTCCACGGCTGAGGAGTTGGTGACACAATTGGATGCAGCCAAACTTGGCTCTATGCAACAGAAGATGGTCGTCCGCTTCGACCAACAGGCGTTTGAAGAAATGTTCTCTGAAGGAAGTGCTGGCCGGTCCAGAAGCGAACCCGCACAAAGAAAGCTCGCTGCGAGTGGAGGCCAAAATCATTTGCTCCTCCACAAGCTCTGGACGGGGTACTCTCTGCTACCCAAGACGGCGAAGGCGACTCTCATACGGCTCCACTTCGAGCCGTAGAGGACTCTGCTGTCCCCAAGTCCGACAGAGGAAAGCACTACGATGCTGGACTTGCAGGGACAAAGAGTAGTTCTATGCGCCCCAAGAAGAAGCCGAACGCTCATATGGCCAAGTCTGCCAACCACATACAGGATGCTCATGTGGCTGAATCTGCCAGCCGTATAAAGAAGGTCTATGCGGCCAGATCATCCAGCCGCATGAAGAAAACTCATGCGGCTGAGACTCCCAGCCGCATGAAGATCATCGATGACAGCCGCATAACGCCTATCCCGCGTGGCTCCGTCTTCGACCGCCTCTCTTATGGTCCTGATCTCTTGTGTTCCCAAGAAGATATGTCTGACTCTCTCCAGCATCACCTAGACTCTTCCTACTATGTGCCCTTACGTACTAGAGCGAAGAAGTCTAGGGCAGCGCGAGCTTGGCAAGTTCGGTACGCTGATCCGGTCTCTGACCACGAGCGTCCCGCATACTGTTACGCGGGCCTCAGATGGAAAGTTGTACAGAACCACTCGAGTCCAGCCCCCGATGGCAAACGGACAGAGAGGTTCGCAAAAGTCTCCCAAAATCCAGGGAGCAAACATGGTCGATCCAGACCCATCTGACTTGCGTGAGGCCATCCTCCACAAATGCAAAGAAGAGAAGATGCATCGGGGTGCAAAGAGTCCTCCCACGGACGTCATTGTACCCAAGTCATCGTCAACTGCTGCTGCAATAACGCGACGGTGTGAAAAGACCGGCAGTCCGTCTTTCAAAGACTGCAACCGCCGTCCTCAAAAGACGAGGCACTTCCCGTCGTCTCCTGCAACTCTGCTCAGAAAGTCCCCGCCGATGGGAGAGGAAAGAAGACAAATGTTTCCAGCCCGAAGGTTTCAACCACTCTGACTAAAAGACTATCGTCTAAGCGGGTGCCCACCATCGGAGTTTTCCAAGGTACCCGTTCTAAGACGAAATCTGCTACAGTGGGAGATTCGTCGTCCACAACACTGGGGGTTGCTGGGACTGGGGGTAGCACTCCTCCGAACCTCCACGATAATCCGATGTTCCAAGAAGACGAGCGGGGGAAACAACTCTCCCATCAGATGCAGCAAACCCCGACGTCTCCGAGGACGTCCACAACTCCCAAGACGAGACGAACTCGGAAACTGGGGGTACTGTTCCTTCTGAGTCTGAAACAGAGGAAGACATTCCCACATACCCCGATGACTTCTCACTACAGGGGTATGATTCGGAGGGCACTTTCTCTACCGCTCCGTCCATCTCTCCTCACGTAAAGACGGTGTTCATGACGGACATCAGCCAAGGTGGTTCCAGTGATCGCCAACGCATCGATACTCTGGAGGCCATACTACTTGCCTTGGTCAAGTTTGTGGACGAGACCAAAGCGGCCCTTTCAACTCTGCAAGAAGGGATGCCTGGCCAAGCAAGCGCTGTTCCCGCGGTCAATGCGGACTCGAATTCAGCAACACCGAACCCGGGCAACAATCCTCCTGAAGTAACATCCCCCACCGCCATGGATGAGGCCCGAGAAGCGAGAAGAGAGGTCCAGGAGCTCCGAGCCATGTTTTACGCTCGAGAAAACTCTCAAGACCTCAGAATGCGGCAACCGTACCCTGCTGTCTGGAGGGATGTTCAATTCCCGACAAGATATAAGCCGTTCAACATCAACCCGTATGATGGCAAGACCTCTGCAAGTCGGTACATCACTTACTTCGAGGTCACTACCGACCATCTGCCCTATGATGATGTCATTCTCACACGATTATTCATCGGGGCATTGGAAGGGGTCGCCTTCGACTGGTATCGCAACCTGCCAGACAACTGCGTCCACTCCTTCTCCGGCTTCAAGCGCATTCTTGGAGAGATTCTACGAAGTAGGGCAGGCCATCACAATGTCCACCCTCATGGACGTCTAAGGGAAGAAAGAGCTGACAAGGATTATATCGAGCGGTTCCGCCAAATCGTAATGAAAACTGCCGTCTGGAAATTCGGATTCCTCCTTGATTAAATTTGCCAAAAGAGATTGCTCCCAACAATCATCTCTGGATGGGCAAAATCAATTCAAGGACTGGAAGACGTTCATCATCAGTGCCACAAGCGCCGAAGAACGATTGAAGAAGGCTCGCCAATTGGGATTGTACATCTCGGACGGAGAGAATAAGGGCAAGCGTCCTAACACCAACAACGACAATGGGGGTAGCCCCTCCAACAATCGGGACAGCAGGGGTAAGCAGGCTATGGTAGCCGACACAGCACAGAAACCTGAGCCAAAGTCGCAGACAAACAATGGCCGCAAATCACTTACTCCTTCGAAGACGGTCACGTCAAGCCCATCTTGGACATGCTCATACAAGGAGACAGAATTCAGCTTCCTCCACCAAACGGGAACCTCGGCCGGCAGACATGGAGAACCCAAAGTACTGCCATTACCACCGCTACGTCCACCATGCCACACACGACTGCTACCAACTAAAACGGTACATCCAAAATCTCATCGATTCGAACGCTCTGGCCATCGATTTCGAGGAGTGACAGTGACAGCCAATATGGTGTCAGTACAATTCGGCAGCTTTCCTCCGACGGAAACTCAAGACGGTGTGGTCCCCATCCCTCTGGCGACGATGGAGATTGCTAATCTTCTACCTTCTCGAGATCAGGCTGCTGGTCTAGTGCCCCTCACCACATCACGAGGGGAGGTCATGTGGGTCCATCCAGACTTGGTATCAGAAGTGACTTAGCCCATACCATCTTCCACTTGCAAGAAGAAGTGGAAAAGTCAGGTCCTGCCGCACAATCTCGGTAGATATCGAAGAAGCTACAGCCTCGTCACGTGGTCTGGGGCACAATCCTAACCCGTGGCTGACAACTCGGCTGAAGATCATCAGCCCACTACGACCGACGCTCCGGGACCGGCTCAGCCTCCGACGACCGATAAGCCTAGGCCGAAGGAGACTCGCTTTGACAAATCCCTCCGAAAAGAGGCACCGCAGGGCTGGAGAAGCCCTACAACTTCGACATCTTGGCACAATTGGCCAACACACCGGCCAAGTTGTCATTATACGAGCTTCTGAGACTCTCAAAGGATGTTCGTGCGGCTTTGAGCGATGCACTCCAAAATACCGACGCGTACCTGGCTCAGGTCAACCTCACGGGAGAGAACCCGCCTGCAGATCTCCAAGACAGCGCTTGCATGGGAGCAATGCCCAACATTGTCTTCACTCCGTAGGACATGCTCATCAAAACAAACCTGCATGATCGCCCGCTATACTACATTGGATACATCGGCGACGTAAAGGTGGATCGAATGCACATTGATCCTGGCTCTTCCATAAGCATTATCCCGAAGGGTCTGTTACATCATCTCTGTATCCCAATGCATCGCCTGACACCTAAAAGTACCGCCATCAGCGGTTTCAATTCGGACAGGAGCTACCCAATTGGAAAGATTCGTCTGAAGTGTCAGATTGGCGATCTTCAATCAGAAGTCACCTGCTACGTCATAGATACAAACACTTCTTACAACATCCTCTTGGGGCGCCCGTGGATACACGATTATATGATCGTGCCTTCCATACTGCACCAGTGCTTCAAATATGTCGACAAACATGGCTTCGTGAGGACGGAATTTGCCGACATCGATCCCTTCAAAGGGGTCGAATCCTACTACTCAGACTCCTACCTATATGAAAATTCAAAGAGGCACCTTGATGAAGGAGATGTGCAAGCTCGTACCGAGACAGCCACAGGATCAGAAGAACCTCTGACGATCCACCCCGCTCACAAACCTGACAAGTCCGTACCCCTTACAGCCACTCTGCGTAAGGACCCAATCAGCCTCTCGGCACAAGAAGAGCAGATGATAATCCGGCTGCCAAGGTCTGGCCAAGTGCCAAGACCCACAACAGAGCCACTGACAATCAGGCTGCCGAGAGTCGACCAGCCGCAAACGGAGAAGCTCAATCCCTCCGACAAGCCAATAACGATACGCCTTTCCAAGAAGGGTCGTCACCCCGATGCAAGGCCTGGAACTTCTAGCGAACCAACCACTCCCCGCCCAGCATCGAGCACCAGACTGGGGGTCACTAGTCTGCCGACAACTCCACGCTCTGCTCCACCAGCTGAACCCTTGACGATCAAGCTGCCCAGTTCGTCCTCTCAGTCTTCATTTATACAGGGTAGCCGAAGAGGAACCGGAGCTAGCCAAGTATGTGCCCACACTGATGTTCCCTCCGCAGATGATGTAATCCCGCTAGAAAAGATACCTTACTTCATCAATAAAGGGCTATCTTTGAACTACCTCGAGCTTAATAAGCTTTGTACAATGTATGCTATGAACATGGTATAGGCACTCACCTACACACACAGGTGACAAATATGTACACCGTAATCCAGCTTACTCCAGTGGAAGATGCTTACTGCATAATCAAGGAAGGAGACCATCCAATCATCTTCGGCCGGAAGGACGATCCGCAGCCCTTCACCGTAGAAGAAGTCGACCTTGAATCAGATGCCGGGAGACTGTCTCTGTATCTTTATAGCCCCCAATCCAAATATCTCATGCAAAAATAGGGGTATGATCTGGAGATGACGCCAGGCTTGAACTATGGTACTGGACGACGATTACCTTTGAAGCCACCGGTCCCGGCTGGCAAACCAAGGGACTACTATAGCAAGACTCGATGTGGGTTAGGGTATGTTACACCCACGACGACCCCTGAGAGCTCAGATGAAGAATGTGACTGGCATTCACATTCAACCGGGTCACCAACTTCTGATTCGGATACCAGTATCGAAGATGTATTCAGACAAGTCTTGTCAGTCAACATGGCATTCGCCGACGCTTATGAAGAAGATGAAGACATCCTTGAAATCCTCGAGTTAGAGCCGTGGGCCTAACAGTTGGATGCACAATAGGAAAAGCGGCTCTAACAGAGAGAACCTCCTACTGAAGATGAGGTTGTACAGGTCGACCTCGGCAGCGAATCTTCTCCAAAACCAATCTTCGTCAGTAAAAGCCTAACAGATGAAGAGCGAGAATCGCTACTGGAGCTCGTCAAAGAATATATCGATATGTTCGCCTGGAGCTATGAAGACATGCCAGGACTAAACCCCGAGATTGCCCTTCACAAGCTCAAAATTCGGCTAGATGCAAAGCCAGTCAAGCAACAACAACGACGCTTCCGCCCAGGCATCATGGATGCAATAGAAGCCGAAGTCAACGATAGCCAGTAGCTTTATTCATGAGAAGCAACATCCTGACTGGGTCGCCAACATAGTACCCGTCCTCAAGAAGAACGAGAAGATTCGAATCTGCATCGACTTCCGCAATCCGAACGAGGCATGCCCCAAAGACGAATTCTCCCTCCCTATCACGGACATCATGATTGACAACACCTGCGGCTTCGAACGTATGTCATTCATGGATGGTTTCTCGGGGTACAACCAAATCAAGATGTCTCTTGACGACGAAAAGCATATATCATTTCGAACACCGATTGGCACATACTGTTACACAGTCATGCCTTTCGGTCTGAAGAATGCCGGCGCCACATATCAAAGAGCCATGAGCGTCATCTTCAGAGACCACTTACGCAAGACAGTAGAGTGCTATGTTGATGACATCGTCGTCAAGAGTCGCTGTAAGGGAGACCATCTCCAGGATCTGAGGACAGTATTCGACCTGATGCGAACGCACAATCTGAAAATGAACCCTACGAAGTCTTTCCTGGGCGTCCAGCGGGAAGTTCTTGGGTTTCATCATCACCGCCCAGGGTATCCATGTAGACCCTGAGAAGACAAAGGCAATCATGGAGATGGGTCCCCCGAGAAATCTTCGCGAACTCAGAGGCCTTCAAGGGAGGCTAGCTTACATCAGGAGGTTCATTTCTAACCTCTCCGGGCGATGTCGACCATTCACCCACCTCATGAAAAAAGGCGTCTCATTCGTATGAGACGAAGAATGTCAGCGTGCCTTCGACAGCATCAAAGAATATTTGTCGAACCCTCCAGTCCTGGTGGCTCCGGTTGCTGGAAAAACCATTCCTGCTCTACGTACGAGCAATGAAACATTCCCTCAGGGCTCTACTGGCACAAAATAATGATGCAGGCCATGAATAAGCCATATATTACCTCAGCCGAATGATGATTGGGCCAGAGCACCGATACACCCCCGTGGAAAAGGAATGCCTTGCCCTGGTGTTCGCCATTCAGAAAATATGGCACTATGTCACTGGACAAACCATACATGTGATCTTACGAGTCAACCCTCTCAGGGTCCTCATGACTAAACCAGGGGCACTCAGCTCTCGCCTCGCTACATGGGCAATATTGCTGTCCCCCTATCATATGATCTTCGTCCCACAAAAGGCCGTCAAAGGTCAAGCCCTGGCAGACTTTTTGGCAGCCCACCCGGGCTCGGAGTCGTCCAGAATATATGAAGAAATCCCAGATGAGGTCGCCGACTCGCATGCAACCTCCTACGATGATATATGGCGAATGGTCTTCGACGGTGCTTCGAGAACCGGACCCAAGGGCAACATCGTCGTCGGAGTCGGGGTGGTGCTGGTTTCTCCTTCCGGATTAGTGATCAATCGTGCTTACTCTCTCACAGAACCCTGCTCTAACAATGTGGTCGAGTACAATGCTTTGGTCATTGGCCTCCAACTTGCGAGAGAGCTGGGGTAGAATATCTTGAAGCATACGGCGATTCTCAGTTAATCGTCAATCAGATCCGGGGCTCATACGAAGTCCACCACGAAGACATGATCCCCTATCACCAAATAGTGATCGACATCATCTCGTCATTCGAAGGGTTCTTCATCGAGCATGTTCTCAGACTCCGAAATATCGAAGCCGATGCCTTAGCAGGCCTGGCCGCCTCCCTAGCAGTGCCAAATCATACTCATCAATCGGTGGATGTGATAGGCCACGAACTGGTCTGCCCCAAGAACAACGTTCAATTCATGGCAAGTTATTCCACCCAGACAATCGACGATGTCCAGATTGGAGATAACCATTCATTGACTTCGTCGTCTATGACATCCTGCCCGAGAACCCAAAGGAAGCCACCTCCATCAGACGACGTTCTCTCAGATTCTTCTACGATACAGAGACAAAAATGCTGTATCGGCGACCCTACGATGGGTTATTGCTTCGGTGTCTGTCAATGCAGAAGCCAAGAAGCCGTACGAGAAGCTTATGACGGTGTCTGTAGGGCCCATCAGCCTGGCCCTAAATTGTAAGACCGTCTTCGCCGAATGGGCTACTACAGGCCCACGATGGTAGCAGATGCAATAGACTATACGAGAAAGTACAAAGCTTGCTAAGTCCACGCGGACTTTATCCACCAACCATCCGAGTTTCTGCATTCGACAGTGGCGTCCTGGCCATTCGAAGCATGGGGGATGGATATCATTGGTCCAATCACTCCACCTTCCTCCCGAGGACATCGCTTCATACTCGCAATCACAGATTACTTCTCCAAATGGGCGAAAGCTGTCCCGCTCGCAGAAGTAAAGACTTTAAACGTGATCAGCTTCCTTAAGCATCACGTCATCTAGCGCTTTGGACTGCCCCGAAGGATCATCCACGATAATGGTCCGCAGTTTGCAAGTCACGCCTTCTATCGGTTCTGCGACAAGCACCGCATCCAGAATATTGCTTTGACGCCATATAATCCAGCAGCGAATGGGTTGTCAGAAGCATTCAACAAAACCATCATCAAGTTACTCAAGAAGTTCGTATCGTCCAACAAACGCGACTGGAACGAGAAGCTTGGTGAATGCTTATAGGCATACCGTACCACAGTCCGAACGGCCACAGGGAACACACCATTCTCCCTGGTGTACAGGAGTGAGGCATTTCTCCCATTGGAGACTCAAATACCCTCACTCCGCGTTGCCCTCACTTATCAATTGACGACGGATGATAACTACCGATGCCGACTGCAAGAGTTAGAGGCCTTAGATGAAAAGCGCCTCCTGGCTCAGCAAAGGATCGAGCTATACCAAGCACGCATCTCTGGAGCCTTCAATAAGAAGGTCAAGATCAGAACATTCCAAGTGGGCGATCTCGTTCTGACAGTCCGGAGGCCGATGGTCATGACTCACAAGACCACCGGCAAATTCCAGCAAAAATGGGAAGGTCCATTTATCATCGAGACTGTATTCTCCAACGGTACTTATCGCCTCGCAAAACAAAATGGAGACTTGCTCATGTTGCCCGTCAACGACAAATTCCTGAAGAAATATTATGTCTAAACGACATTTTCCAGATCATTGAGTCATGTACCCGCTGGTGCCGCTGAACTCACTTTTACAGTTGTCCAGATCATTGAGTTATATACCCGCTGGTGCCGATGAACTCACTTTCATAGTTTTTCAGATCATTGAGTCATGTACCCGCTGGTGCCGCTGAACTTACTTTCACAGTTTTCCAGGTCTTTGACTCATGTACCCGCTGGTGCCGCTGAACTCACGTTTTATAATATTTCAGATTATCGAGTCATGTACCCGCAGGTGCCTCTGAACTCACATTCCGGTCACTCTTTCAGATAGTAAGTCATGTATGACCATACCTCTAAACTTTCTTCCTGGAAGAGATCCTCCCTCATGATCCACTACCCGCACTTCCAGTGCACAAAAAGGGTAACCGATCCACAAATTTCCAAACGGCCATGTCCTCATTACCTATGAGTCGTTTCACTTCCGCCAAAAACAAATCACCCCTTTACACAGAACTTCCATGTCCTCATTACCTTTGAGTCATTCTATGTACCCTCCTTCATTGAGCTCACTCCTGTCATGTCCTCATTACCTCTGAGTGGGAAGGCTCCGTCGAAGAAACCTTCATGCTTGCCATGTCCTCATTACCTCTGAGTAAGTATGATGATTCAATTTCGACTTATTATCTGTACCCACAACCGGAGTACGCCAAGGATAATAGGTCCACAAATATTCTTCGCAGAGTCCGCCCCTGCCATGTCCTCATTACCTCTTAGCAGAAAGACTCCACGGTTAAACCTCCGTACTTACCATATCCTCATTACTTCTGAGTAAGTATGTTGGTCCTCTCTCGTCTTATTATCCGTACCCTAAACCAGGGTACGCCAAGGATAATAGGTCCACAAATGTCCTCTGTTGACCACAAATATCCTCCGTTGAGTCCACTCCTGCTATGTCCTCATTACCTCTGAGTAGGAAGACTCCACGGTAAAATCCTCATACTTGCCATGTCCTCATTACATCTGAGTAAGTGTGTTGGTTCCCCTCCATCCTATTATCCGTATCCTAAGTCGGGTACGCCAAGGATAATAGGCCCATAAATATCCTTTATTAAGTCTCTTAGTACAGGCCCACCATCCCTCATCATGCCCCGGGAGCCCAGCTGCTCTATGGCATTCTATCTCCCGATACCCCGAACACCCACAACCACCTTGCCGTAGAGTTGTTCTAGGTATCCCCAATCAAACTTGTTATCCGTACCGAAAACCAAGGTATGCCAGGGGTAACAGGTCTACAAACAAATCTCCCATGCGGGACAAACATCACCATAATACCACAGGTACAAACAAGCAATACAAATGAAGGGTAGAATGGAAAGTACTCTTTATTTGATAGACGAAAAAAGCATTACATGTTTTGGGATCACTTCCCTCTCAAAGAAAAAAGAAAAGAAAAACAAGAACAAAACCAAAAAAAGGCTGACTATAGTTCGGCATTACACAACTCCAAAAGGCGGTTTCTCACCAAGGCAGTACCCCGCTCAACCTTCTGTCTAGCCCTGCGCTCAGCCTCCTGGGACAACCATTCCCCATTATCCAGGTCCATGAGTGTCCGCCAGTCGTCGTCTAACCTTTTCAGAGCCACTTCCAAGTCAGCCGAAGCTTTATTGACATTATCAGCCTCCTGGATAATCAGCCCTCTGTCGATTCGGGCAGCCTCAAGCTCAGACTCAAAGAAAGTTAACTTCCTTTGGAGCTCAAGGATCTGCTCCCGCGTTTCAGTAATCCCACAGGAGGCAATCGCTTCCCGAGTTGTAACATCTTCACTCTTATGGCTCAATTGATCATATCGATCAGACAGAGTGCGGAGATCCTCCAGTATGGCCGGCCTGGTTTTATCCTGAGCAGCCCTCGCCTTCGCTATAGCAGTTATGAGGGAGCCACGCTCCTGATCTATAGCGGCAGATAGAACAACCTACCGCAGTCCCTAAAGCTGGGCCACCAGCTGATCAGTCTCCAGCAATTTCGCCTCCAGGAGTGCAGCCACCCCTGTCCCACCAGGAAGGGCCTTAAGGATATCAATTTGACCTTGGGCGCATTACCGGGCCAAGACGAAGGAGGTCCCTCTGTCCACAGCAGCTTCTATCCCTCTTTTCAAGTGACGATAAAAGCTGTCGACCACGTCCTGTAACGATTCGTCCAGTACCTCTGTAGAGGACGGCGTCAGAGGAAGCGTGGCCGGCAGTATCGAAGGAGTGGTGCTAGAACTTGCCACCAGGGGGGACTTCCGAGCAGAACGAGGCACGGATTGCGGCTAACTCTTCCTCTGCCACCCGAAGAGACTGGACGCTTGGCAGGGCGGAGAGGTTGACTCTCTGGGCCGCCTGAACAGAGAAAGACACGAGGACCATCGTCCCCTGCCCCGATTGTCCCATCACCGGACTTATCGAACTCGAGCCCGCAGGAGGACCATCAAGACGAGCAGGAGAGGGAGGAGGTACGCCCCTCTCTGCCAGTGCCCCTTCGGCAGAGTCTGTCTCAACAAAGTCCATCCTCGGCACTAGAGAGGCAGGACCTGCATGTCCAGGACAATGATCAATCGACGTGACCCAGAGGATGTGATCATAGAGCAGATAGGCCTCCTCGCAAGTTAAGATTCGACTTATCTTACCGAGAGAGGAGCATCGAGGCTGCAGCTCGTTCGCAGCTGGCAGGGTCGCCTCACCCGCGATCTCCAAATTAAATTTGGCCAGCTCCTCTGACCCAGCCACCTCAGAGGGAGAGGCAACTCGATCAGCATCATCTTGACGGAATTCAACAATTTCAGGGGCAGGCTCACCGTTTAGCCTCCCTTCCCAAAAATTATAAAATATTTTTATTACTATTTTATTTTATTTAAATGGTGATTTCTAGACTGTACATAAAAGGTATATACGTCATTATAGATTTATGCCATTGATTATTATTATTAAGTTATCTAGGTGATTATGATATAACATTAATAATATTGGTTATATTATTTAGATACTATGAATATATTTGTTATTATATATGTGTGTTTGTGTACATAAATATATGCATAAATATATATGTGTGTATATAGCTATTATTTTGTTATATATATATATATATATAGAGAGAGAGAGAGAGAGAGAAATAATAGAATTAGCAATATGTGTATAGATATTTATACGTGTACGAATATATGTATGTATAAATATGTAGAGTATAAATATATAAAATATATGTATATATAAATGTGTATTTGTATATAGATCTAAAATATATAGATATAAGTGTATGGGTATATATATATATATATATATATATAATATTGTATGTGTATATATATATAATATATATATATATTAAATATATATATATATAACAAAAAATATATATATATATATATATTAAATATATAATATATATATATATATATATATATATATATATATATATATATATATATATATATACTATATATATATATATATATATATATATATATATATATATATATATATATATGGGTGTATATGTGTTTTTATATATAAATAGATATATATAAATGTATCCATGTATAAGTGAATATATATGATACTTAGGCATTTATGAGTATATATATAAACATCTAGATATATAAGAGCAAATAATCGAGCCCATCCCGCATGCCAGGCAACCCCACTGGCCGGCCCACCCATTTTCCCCAACAAACTCACACCCAAACTAAGCAACCGCCGGCCCAGCCTTTTCCCCACATCAACCCAGAGTTAATTTCTCAACTCAGGAAAGCTAATTATGCAAACCCATACCCGAGCCCTTCGCACGCGTATAAGTAACAGAGAGATTGACGAAATTCTTCACAAACCCTAACGCCAAGTCCCTACCAGACCGCCGACCCCCATGGGCGCACCTCACTCGCGCGCTGTCGCCGGCGCCACCGTGCGTGCGGCCATAGGTCGGCCGACCGCGCGCGCGCGCGAGCGCGCGAGATGAATGACAGCAGCAGTTGCATCCGGGAAGGATACTTCGCGAAGAGATATCTTCGCCCACGCTTGATCGTTTTCCGATCCAATTGTGCAGGTACGAAGATAACCTATAGCCCTTCAATACCCTTTAAATAGTTTGGATTAATTCGCTTCGTGCGTGTCGCAAATCGATTCCCAAAACTGGGAAAAATCTCGATTTCCAGGATATAGAAACTGCCCCAACATCCGATGTTTGCGGTCGAATTGTGACCGGAACATCGCAAGTTTTAGAAAACCGCTTGAACAGACTTCTAGACAACCTAACCGGCATTAAAACCCTGTTTTCAGATTATTTTTATAATCAGTAGGTGCTGTGATAAATTGACTCGAAAACCAAGAAAAACCTGTTTTAAAAACATTGAAAACCATCCACACGACGTGCGTCCCGCCATTCCGGGTGACATGGTCACGAACCGAAAGCATCGAAGCTGCGTATCGGGTTCGTGGTCATGTGGGCTTTGGCATAATTCAAATTGGTCGCATGTGCGCGACGAATTTGATGCGTATCCGTCGAAATTCACCGTATCGTACACTTTGCAAATTCTCTAATTACTTTGTGCACGCTCGTCAGATCGAGACGAAACTTACGCCAACAGAACCGTATCATTTTTTTGGTCCTGTATGCCAAGTTTGGTCCAATTCTGAGACAGTTGAATCCGACGTCGTTTTGTGGGCCCTACGGTCCCACTCAACGGGCGATTTTGTGCACGGCCCGTCGGAATCCAACTCTGGACATACGGTTGGATTCGTATCGGAAAACTGGATCCGTAGACATATAGTTTGACGACTTTAGAGACCGTTGACTCTGACACGCTTTTCGGTGCAAAGCGGGTCCAACGGCAGACATCGTTTTTGCCCGAAATTACCGTTTTGCCCCTGTATCCAGAATTAGACTTAAGGATAGGCAATCCTGGCTAATTTGACTATTCTAAGAATGTTGGTAATGTTTATTTTAGCATCCGGGGACTTCTACATGTGTTGACTGATTGTGGCTCATTGAGTGGTATAGTGTTATTGGTTTCTCCAGCTAAGGACCTCAGGCAAGTGCACTTTCTGATTGCTTTCCGATTCATAGTAGTCTTTTCATTTCATGTTTATACATATATCTTGCTGCTTGTTGACACGCTCGTCACACGGAGTTGTCGGGAGGGGAAATATCTTAATATACATGTGGACTACCTAGAAATATCCCAATATGTCTATTCTTGAACGCTAGCCGCTGCGCACGACACGTGCAGTGTGCCTTATTTACCACCTAGCCGTCCACATGTTGAAGCGAATATTTCACACCACCTAGATAGATGTCTTTTATTAGTTTTTTCTTGTTTACTTCGCTATCGTGCTATGTCATCAGTTTTCTTACTAGCTTTCATATTTCATATGCTATTTTCATGTCTTGTTAATTCTATTGTGTTTTGTATTACCGTTGGTTTGTGTACTTGTTCCATTCCTGACTGGAAACCAACAATTTTTAGGTTTAGCCGCGATCACTCTTAGCACTGGGAAGACTTGGGTATGCTGAGGTCAACCTAGAAATAGAAAACAGTTGTACCATTTCCATTAACTGTAAAATCTTGTACTTTCTTTAATTGTAAATGTTGTAATAAATTTAGAAATGTGAATGAGCAACAATTGTGATATTTGAGCATTTATTTCTTGCGGGCTTGACAGCGTTCTACCGCCGATTCTGCGGCGTAGGCTGGCTTGGACACGTCTCGTATCCGAAAAGCGGGTGCGGATCGTGACAAGTTTTTGTGGTGGCCCATGCAGGTCAGTCTTCGCAAAGGACTGCGAACTCATGGTAGTACGTATCTTAGTCGTACTACTGCGAGCCTGCGCCTAAGAAATGCTCATTCACAAATAGGATTAAAATGATTTAGGAAAATAACTAGGACTAAGGGTCCCTTATTAAATTGACTAATCGGGTAGTTAAGGTTGTTAGATAGGCCATGCAATTTAGAAGTATTAAATTCAGATAGTTTGCTAGATCCCTATAGACACACTATTGCTTTTGATGTAATGATATGATCCAACGTGGGTATACTACTCACTTGATTAGTTAGGCTTTCCATAATTAAGGCTATAATCTCGATAACCTGTTCAGTTTCCTTTTTGCTCTATCTAGATATAAATTTCATATCATAAATTAGAACTGTCTATTTAAATTCTCTTTAGCTGTAAGGATTTAATTTATAATTTCTGATTCTGTAATTCGTGTGCGAATCTCGAGGTAGATTGACTTGAGATTCTCCATCAACCATTGAAATGCATATGAAATAGATACTAGAATGTTTGTATTACTTTCGTCTTTAGTTATTTTCTTCATATTAACCCTTTTATTTTAAGTATTGTGACTGATAGGACAAATACCTACACTCTATTTTTAGTCAACCTGTTTGAATCTCTAGAAGTCCCTAAATTTTACGGATATAGTTAAAGGAATGGTTAGACAGCAGCGCACTGTCGTCAATTATCTGAGAGTAGAGATGTGGGTTCACTGCAGCCAGCAGCGCACTGGCGAGGCACAACCCACAGAATTGAAATCATTCCGAAGAATCGTAGGTTGTGAAACATTGCTAAAACTATGTTCTCGTTGACCTCTTTAGATCTTAGATACCCTTATGTCAATATAAGATAGAGTACCTGATAGCGTATCACCTCTGAATCACGGAACCAAGAGTTTGTCACAGCCAGATTATATAGACGAGGCATAATTTTCGGTGAAACGATTTCAGACGTGATTACCAGTTTAGGATACTATAGGGAATAGTAAGACGCCCTATGTGTCCCATAAGATCCAAAGCCACTACTAGTAAAAGTTTTGTAAGTTGAGTAGCATGTCTCCCAACCTAGCATTTCATGGTCCTTATGATCTATTGACGAGGTAACTAACCGACACTAATAGGTTTACTTAGAGTATAGAGTTCAGAAGTTCATAACCCATTAGTCGACCAAGGCCTTATGGATAGAAGATAGTAGGATGCCTATATAAGTAATGACAATGGGTAAGGTTTTGATTATCTCAAAACTCAAACTATTGTGCCTCCTTTCCAAAAATTTCGCATATTTATATTTTGACTATCTTGACCAATAATGCTATTATAGCCTAGTTTTGTAAGCTTACTCTTTTATCGAGTTTGATTCAAGCATATGTTTATTGGGGACGCCCGCTAACATATTGTATACTCAGAATCATTGTATTACGGTCTGATCAACCATGATGCATTTGGTTCGCTCTTTATCTAATTTTCTTACGTGGATTGAGATGTAGATGTCTCTAGGATCTCATCCGCGACTGCTTTGACAATTCCTCTTGAATTATACATTCGTCTTTGAATCACGTAATTGTATTCAATGACATCTCTCTTGAACTCTTTATCGTTTTTGTCTTTCACTGACTGGAAAGACGAAAGCTCGTGAATGATAGATAGATATAGAGTATCCCCATGGCTATAATAGTGGTTTACACAAGTGTAGCTACCATCGGCCAGCCCTGTGACTGGAACCTTGCCTTGAGTTACTCGTCCTCCCTTCGTCCCCAAACTTACTACCTTGATCTTCCAGTCATTAGAGTATAAGAATGATTAGAATCTTTCCCCTTGACCAAATGCCAACCTGGGAGACTACCTATTCTCCAGAAACCAAATGTTGAGAGCCTCTAATCATTTGTTTAAATCTTGCTTCAACTAGAACCCTTGTGACCATAGTCCGGCAAATTTTGACCCCAATAGAAATTTAAAACTCAATTGTTAGAAATCTTTTCATATGATGTGCCTTAGAGTTGGTTACCCAGTCGACAACTCATGTATACTGTGGACGAGTAGGTCATTCTATTTTATCGACCATGTGTCATTGCACGCGCACTCATTTTCCAGTTATCGAGGAACGATCCTTGGCTTGACTTATATCTACCGTACCCGTTACGCTTGTCTTATTCTTTATTGACCAGAGTCGAGGTACAATATCCGGACTTTGAAATCCTTCTAACCTCATTATTCCAAAAACCCTGTCCTAGCTTTAAGGTGGGTAGACTGTAAATCTTCTAAATTTTGGGATATACGAGGATTTCCGATCGATTAGAATAATTATTATTTTCTCATTAGAATGATATTAGTGTCCATGGACTCCCACTTTCCCTTTAGGCCATTTCGTGTCCCCGGCCGTGCCATTAATATTCGGAGCATGAAACAAGCTACTACCTTCCAATAAATTTTATATGCAAGATCTAGACGAGTCCATCTTCATCTAGGTATATCATGTTCCACTCAAACCCGTCCCCTTGTACTTTATTTTTGGGGTACGACTTTCAGGTTAAAAAGACTAGCTATAACTCTTACCATAGAAGCCGTGTACCTCCCGATTTCCACTAGAGCCCCAACCTTGACTCAATTCTTTCGACCCAATGTGTGGTAGTGATCTACTCGAAGCCCACTACGCATATGTCACCAGTGTGCCACTCAATTGAGGCCTCTTGTGCTACTTAAACACAAAAGTCACCAAAGAAGCATTTTTGACTTTAGGAACTTAGCTAACCTACCTGACTAGCAACTAGCTCAACCCCTTGGGTAGAAACCTATTCTAGGATACCCTAATCTAGACGGAATAGTTTTATCATTGCGATCCTGTCTAGTCCGTATAGATTAAAAGCCAAGGCTCATCCAAACAACGGTTGATGTCCAATTAGGGAACCCACATAGACCACAAATCTTGATTTCTCAAATTACCTTCCATTATGGAATCTTGTTTGAATTAGAATTTTGAGAACGAGACTTATGTATTGCATGGATTGCAAACCCTCTAGGAGACGAGGAGTCCTTCGATTTAGCAAGTGACTAGACTAGAGTCGCTTAATTTAGCAAATAGGTAAATGGTTCGTAAACTTTCTTTCTACCTGCATCATTAGAAATTCCTCTACCGTCTTTGAAATTTCGTATTCGTTCTCGGTTATTCTCCCTGCCTTCTTGTACCATTAATTCTCGTCCCTTCCTACTCCGAGGTGACGGATGATCGTGTTGTCTAGAATTTATTAGAAATTCTTAAATTATAGTATAATACTGATTGACTATTGAATGTTTGGTTGTTTATAGATATGAGAGATTATAGATACCATATGTCCTAGATATTTTGGTAGAATTATTAGTCACTAGTTAGAAGATTATATGATTTTAGGGACCTGTGTTCCAAGGGAGTAGTGTGACCAAAGGTGGGTAGAAGCCCTCAAGGATTATAGTTACAAAATGGCTAGGAGGAAGATATAAATTATTTCGAGGAATTAAAATTGAAGGAGATTAATGTTACAATAGACTTTCTTTTGAATTTTTAGTATAGTTACGAATTAGAATTTCGAGGACGAAATTATTTTTAAGGTGGGTAGATTTGTAGCCTCCCTTCCCAAAAATTGTAAAATATTTTTATTACTATTTTATTTTATTTAAATGGTGATTTCTAGACTGTACATAAAAGGTATATACGTCATTATAGATTTATGCCATTGATTATTATTATTAAGTTATCTAGGTGATTATGATATAACATTAATAATATTGGTTATATTATTTAGATACTATGAATATATTTGTTATTATATATGTGTGTTTGTGTACATAAATATATGCATAAATATATATGTGTGTATATAGCTATTATTTTGTTATATATATATATATATATAGAGAGAGAGAGAAATAATAGAATTAGCAATATGTGTATAGATATTTATACGTGTACGAATATATGTATGTATAAATGTGTAGAGTATAAATATATAAAATATATGTATATATAAATGTGTATTTGTATATAGATCTAAAATATATAGATATAAGTGTATGGGTATATATATATATAATATATAATATTGTATGTGTGTATATATATATAAATAAATAAATAAATAAATAAATATATATATATATATATATATATAAATATATATATATATATATATATATATATATATATATATATATATATATATATATATATATATATATATATATATATGGGTGTATATGTGTTTTTATATATAAATAGATATACATAAATGTATCCATGTATAAGTGAATATATATGATACTTAGGCATTTATGAGTATATATATATAAACATCTAGATATATAAGAGCAAATAATCGAGCCCAGCCCGCAGGCCAGGCAACCCCACAGGCCGGCCCACCCATTTTCCCCAACAAACTCCCACCCGAACTAAGCAACCGCAGGCCCAGCCTTTTCCCCACATCAACCCAGAGTTAATTTCTCAACCCAGGAAAGCTAATTATGCAAACCCATACCCGAGCCCTTCGCGCGCATATAAGTAACAGAGAGATTGACGAAATTCTTCACAAACCCTAACGCCAAGTCCCTACCAGACCGCCGACCCCCATGGGCGTACCTCACTCGCGCGCCGCCGCCGCCGCCACCCGCGCGCCCGGCCACAGGCCGACCGACCGCGCGCGCGCGTGAGCGCGCGAGATGAATGACAGCAGCAGTTGCATCCGGGAAGGATACTTCGCGAAGAGATATCTTCGCCCACGCTTGATCATTTTCCGATCCAATTACGCAGGTACGAAGCTAACCTATAGCCCTTCAATTCCCTTTAAATAGTTTAGATTAATTCGCTTTGTGCGCGTCGCAAATCGATTCCCAAAACTGGGAAAAAATCTCGATTTCCAGGATATAGAAACTGCCCCAACATTCGATGTTTGCGGTCGAATTATGACCGAAACATCGCGAGTTTTAGAAAACCGCTTGAACAGACTTCTAGACAACCTAACCGGCATTAAAACCCTATTTTTAGATTATTTTTATAATCAGTAGGTGCTGTGATAAATTGACTCGAAAACCAAGAAAAACCTGTTTTAAAAATATTGAAAACCATCCACACGACGTGCGTCCCGCCATTCCGGGTGACATGGTCGCGAACCGAAAGCATCAAAAGCTGCGTATCGGCTTCGTGGTCGTGTGGGCTTTGGCGGAATCCAAATTGGTCGCGTGTGCACGACGAATTTGATGTGTATCCGTCGAAATTCACCGTATCGTGCACTTTATAAATTCTCCAATTACTTTGTGCACGCTCGTCAGATCGAGACGAAACTTGTGCCAACAGAACCGTATCATTTTTTTCGTCCTGTATGCCAAGTTTGGTCCAATTCTGAGACAGTTGAATCCGACGTAGTTTTGTGGGCCCCACGGTCCCATTTAACGGGCGATTTTGTGCACGGCCCGCCAGAATCCAACTCTGGACATACGGTTGGGTTCGTATCAGAAAATTGGATCCGTAGACATATAGTTTGACGACTTTAGAGACCGTTGACTCTGACACGCTTTTTGGTGCAAAGCGGGTCTAACGGCGGACATCGTTTTTGTCCAAAATTATCGTTTTGCCCCTGTGTCCAGAATTGGACTTAAGGACAGGCAATCCTAGCTAATTTGACTATTCTAAGAACGTTGGTAATGTTTATTTCAGCATCCGGGGACTTCTACATGTGTTGACTGATTGTGGCTCATTGAGTGGTATAGTGTTATTGGTTTCTCCAGCTAAGGACCTCAGGCAAGTGCACTTTCTGATTGCTTTCCGATTCATAGTAGTCTTTTCATTTCATGTTTATACATATATCTTGCTGCTTGTTGACACGCTCGTCACACGGAGTTGTCGGGAGGGGAAATATCTTAATATACATGTGGACTACCTAGAAATATCCCAATATGTCTATTCTTGAACGCTAGCCGCTGCGCACGACACGTGCAGTGTGCCTTATTTACCCCTAGCCGTCCACATGTTGAAGCAAATATTTCACACCACCTAGATAGATGCCTTTTTATTAGTTTTTCCTTGTTTACTTCGCTATCGTGCTATGTCATCAGTTTTCTTACTAGCTTTCATATTCCATATGCTATTTTCATGTCTTGTTAATTCTATTGTGTTTTGCATTGCCGTCGGTTTGTGTACTTGTTCCATTTCTGACTGGAAACCAATATTTTTCAGGTTTAGCCGCGATCACTCTTAGCACTGGGAAGACTTGGGTATGCTGAGGTCAACCTAGAAATAGAAAACAGTTGTACCATTTCCATTAACTGTAAAATCTTGTACTTTCTTTAATTGTAAATGTTGTAATAAATTTAGAAATGTGAATGAGCAATAATTATTATATTTGAGCATTTATTTCTTGTGGGCTTGACAGCGTTCTACCGCCGATTCTGCGGCGTAGGCTGGCTTGGACACGTCTTGTATCCGAAAAGCGGGTACGGGCCGTGACACACCGGAGCCCCCGTCATCCCGGGTCACGATATCTGCAACTCGAGAGTCCTCTTCTTCTGACACCTACAAGAGGGAAAGAAGATGATTAAAATCAAAGCAAGAAGAAAGGAAGGACCGGTAGTAACTTATTTACCTCTGATACGGGGTCGATTTCTTCGCCTCTTTCCTTGATAGTTAGCCCGCGGTGTCTGGTCGCAGCCAGTTTTCGAGAGCGAGGAATGCCGCCAACAGGAGAAAGTTGTCTGCTACGCTTCCGGGTAGATGTCACGCCCCAGAACCAGTATACTGGAGAGCGGGGGAATGACTCAGCCAGCTACGTATTACGGGTAGATGAATACCGTATAATACGATCAATGCTGTCTAACCAGACGAGGGGGTGCATACTACATAAAGGTCTTACTATGGTCATTTCACATCTATTGTCTCAATCATTCAATCAAGAAGCATAAATAGAGAACATGTAAGATAAAGCAGTAAGGCGTCCCAAACGCTCAGTCAAAATGTTCTTGAGATCTGGCTTTACAAAATATAGCCAGATGATATAGCAAGTATACACAATTGTTATCAGCTGCAGTCTGACTTAATTACAATCATATAAAAGTAAGTACAAGACAATCCGACTAACATGTCGGTGCCAAACGGCTAAGTATAAAGGTAAATAACAAAACGAGCGGTGAAGTAAGGAACCCACTCGAGTTCTCCTGCAATCATGCCTCTAGTATTGACCATCTTGGAGGTAGAAGTACGCTGGATCCTCGGGAACCGGCTCTAAATCTGGCCATGCAAAACCAGAGAGGTTAGACCTCTAATAGCAAGTACCACAAGGAAGGACGATATGAAGGACATAAACCAGTAAGTAAATGAATATAATAATAGATCTCTGCTTGCTACTAGGATTCACATCACATCACGATACTTCGAACCAACCTTCCAACCAAACAAGGACAGAAGTTGGCCCGTCATGTCCTGGCATTCTGATCATCCCAGTTAGGTAACAGAGTAGTACAGTACACAAACAAATCATCTTGAACGGCCAATCAAATTCTACGGCTTACTATTATGAGTCCCAAGTTATCCTGGAATTATGCAATAAAGATTCCACAGTTCTTACTATGTACGAGCAAGGCTAGTCGATCCAGTCAATCATGTGCGCCATGCATGAATTAGACGAGTCCTAGCAGGACGCCCGTCAATATACAATATACAATAATAATAAAAGTAGATACTGTTCCATGCCCGTGTGGCAGATTTACAGTATCTGTGGGAACTAGCCGGCCCGTCGGGTACTACTCGTCCCAAGGGGGCTGCCATGTAAGAATTCGGGAATCCATTCTCTCCATACAATCATTATTTTATTTAACTTAATAGTCCCTACGTTGAGTGAAATCCTATGCCGTGGATCGTGGTCATTCAAATGAGTACTTTCGTACGGGATACGATATGCACAACTCTACAACGATACCAGTGCGGTTAGGTTGCATGTCTTACATAGCGTAATACAACAATCAAATCTAACCACGATAATCATGCCTTGACCATAAAGTACATATGCTGTCTTTGTAAGATAAATAGAAAATTAAATAATAAATAATTACTTTGAAGCCTGCATGTGCCTGTATGCCAATATTCGGGATCGGCTAATCGAGTATAATAGTTCATTACATGAACGTGTCTCATTCATTTCATTCAATAAGACGACTAGCCAGTCTCTTAGTTCCAACTAGGAACGCATGATCAATTATTTAGTCCATGTCATAATCATTATCAATAGTGACAAGGCATGAAAGTCATCAATATTACATGGGGTCGGGTCCATAACTCCTCAGAATTAAGTTTTAGTCATACTGGATATCTATGGATTAATCAAGACACATGACACATTCTACACAATAATCCATATTTACAATATTAACATATCATGATTTATCAAGTTCATGCAAAAAGGCGTAAGGATATAATAGAAGAATTATCATGCCATCATTAAATGAATATGTTGAGGAATAAATAAAAACACCCAGGTCAGGAAGTCACGCCAACAAATCTATGCTAAGGCCAAAAGTCACGCAAGAAGTCTATGCTTAAGACCAACAAGTCACGCTAAGTCTAGCTGGGATGAGCGTGGAAAAGTGATACACGCTGGCGAGCGTGAGCGTAAAAAGTCACGCAAGCAAGCACAGCGTGAGCGTGAAGGGAAAATTCACGCACGCACAAGAGAGCGTGACTAAAAATCCACACACTCATGGAAGTGTGTGTGACTGAAAATACACGCAGACTCGTGGATGTGTGCGTGACTAAAAATACACGCACGCACAGAGTGAGCGTGACTAAAATACACGCACGCACACACAGTGTGAACGTAACTCAAAAGTCACGCAGACACGCACAGTGTGAACGTAACTCAAAAGTTACGCACGCATGTAAAGACATGAGCGTGACTAAAAATACACGCAAACACGTAAAGACGTGTGCGTGACTGGGCTGATGTTTACGCGAGCACGTAAGAACGTGTGCGTGAAACATCTCCCAAGCTCCAAGTCCCATGGAGCCTTGTTCCAGTGCCGGAAATACACGCTAAGTTGGTGGATCAAGAACCCATGAACAGCCGAAATACTATAACTTAGATCTAGAGAAAACCAGCCGTAGAAATCGAAAATACTAAGAACTAATCTCTCTTGGAATCACGAGAAGAAGGCAACATTGAGAAGCAAGTTTGCACTTGCCTTCTCCTGCTACCTAGTTAGGTGGAGAAGTAATGGGAGGAAGAAGAAGTAGTAATGGTGAGAATGAAGTAAGGAGGAGAGAGAAAGAGATGGAAGCTTTAAATAGGAAGGGGGTGGTAGGTGGGAGCTAGTGGGCCGGGTTTAAGGGGATCCAGCAAACCGAAACCCAATACACTAAAGCAGCAAATAAAATGCAGGTAATAAAATTGTCGAAATATAATTGCAGAAATAAAATTACAGAAATAAAATTTGTAGGAAATTAATTAACATGGAATTTAAAGAGCAGATAATTAATTAACATAAAAATTTCAAAGGAATTTAAATACAGAATACTACATGATAAATACTAAATAAATACTCATGAGTTGTACATGTATAAAAATATGTATTTCGGGAACGGGGAGTGACATCTCTACCCACCTTAGAAAAATTCCGTCCTCGAAATTTCAAATCCAAGCCGGATAGAAATATCAGAGCTACACTAATACAAGCAATTCTAGTGAGCAAGCAATCATTTTACCATATTAAAAGCAAGTACTATATAAGTAAATCCATCAATCTACGATATCAGGTAGTTCTACCCATAAAGCGATAAGCATGAGAAATCAAGACAATCAAGGTATACAGAAAGAGATATACCTTGTGAGTCAAACAGGTGTGGATACCGTGATCGGATATCATCCTCACGTTCCCACGTTGACTCTTCCAAGGAGTGATGACCCCAAGCAACACGGACAAGACTAATTGTTCGGTTCTTGAGTATCTTCTCTCTTCGGTCCAAAATGGACACAGGCTGTTCCTCGTAAGACAGGTTGGTACCAACAACCAGCTCAGAGTGATCGAGGACATGGCTTAGGTCCGATACATACCTACGTAATTGAGATACATGAAACACGTCATGCACCTCTCGTAACGAAGGTGGGAGTGATAAACGATAAGCAACATCGCCTATCCGATCAAGGATAACGAATGGGCTCACGTACCGCGGACTCAATTTCCTGCGAACGCCAAATCTAATGACCCCACGAGTAGGTGAGATCCGCAAGAATACGTGGTCCCCAACAGAGAATTCTAATAGCCTACGATGCTGGTCCGCCCACTGACGATGCCGATCCTGCGCAACTCGAAGTCGCTCTCTAATTTCCTTAACTACTTCAACCGTCTGAACAATCATTTCTGGGCCTAACATCTTCCTCTCCCCGATATCATCCCATGCAAGCGGTGACCTGCACTTCTTACCATATAATGCTTCGAATGGCGCCATCTGGATACTGGCCTGATAACTATTATTGTATGAGAACTCGACCAAGTGCAGGTGACTCTCCCAAGACCCTCCAAAATCTAGAGTGCAAGCTCGCAACATGTCCTCTAAAGTCTGAATTATCCTCTCTGATTGTCCATCCGTCTGCGGATGGTAAGCCGTGATGAATCTTAACTTGGTACCCAGACTATGATGTAAGCTCTTCCAGAAATGTGATGTAAAGCGGGTATCTCGATCCGACACAATACTGATAGGAACTCCATGCTGCCTGACTATCTGTTGCATATATAACTCCGCCAACTTTTCTGTAGATTGCCCTACTCTGAAAGGAAGAAAGTGTGCTACCTTTGTAAGCCGATCTACTATTACCCAAATAGCATCCTTACCACTTGGTGATCTCGGTAAACCGGTCACAAAGTCCATTGTAATATGCTCCCACTTCCATTTCGGAATAGGAAGTGGTTGCAATAACCCAGCTGGCCTCTGCTGTTCTGCCTTCACCTGCTGACATACCAAGCAACGGAAAACAAATCTAGCTATCTCTCTCTTCATTCCGTTCCACCAGAAGTGCTGCTTGATATCTTGGTACATCTTGGTCCCTCCAGGGTGAATAGAATACTGAGAACTGTGAGCTTCTGCCATAACCTTCTGTCTGATATCTCCACTAGGCACACATAAACGCGATCCGAACCTAAGTGTACCATCTTCGTGAATCCTCATCTCCTTCCTGAGTCCTGACTCATATTCTGCCCTAAGCTTCTGAATCCTTGGGTCCTGTGCCTGAGCTGCCTTGATCCTGTCTACCAAGTCAGATTGGACTTGTAGACTAGTTAGAACTCCTATATCACTAGGAAATATAACTTCGATGCCCATCTCCTGAAGGTCTTCTAAGATATGCTCCTGTGTTGTCAACATAAATGCGCCGCCTCTCCTGCTAAGAGCGTCTGCTACTACATTAGCCTTGCCTGGATGATACTGAAGCTCCACGTCATAATCCTTGATCAACTCCAACCATCTTCTCTGCCTCATGTTTAGTTCCTTCTGGGTAAAGATGTACTTCAGACTTTTATGATCTGTGTACATCTCCACTCGGTCACCATATAAGTAATGCCTCCATAGCTTCAGGGCAAACACTACTGCCGCCAACTCTAAATCATGAGTTGGGTAATTCTTCTCGTGGTCCCGAAGCTGCCTAGATGCATACGCTATCACCTTCCCATGTTGCATAAGGACACATCCGAGTCCTTTACCTGACGCATCACAATATACTGTAAAATCTCCGGGTCCAACTGGTAATGTAAGAATAGGTGCTGATATCAACTTCTGCTTCAAAGTCTCGAATGATGCCTGACATTCTGCCGACCAAACGAATGGCACATCCTTCCGGGTCAAGCGGGTCATGGGTGCTGAAAGCCTTGCAAAATCTGACACAAACCTTCTGTAATATCCTGCCAATCCCAAGAAGCTTCGTACATCTGCTACGGTCTTGGGTACTGGCCAACTCTCTACTGCTTCTACCTTCTTGGGATCTACTGCTACTCCAGCTCCTGAGATGATGTGACCCAAAAATGAAATATGGTCCGACCAAAACTCACACTTGCTGAGCTTGGCATACAACTGGTTCTCTCTCAGAACCTGCAACACTTTCCTGAGGTGGTCTTCATGCTCCTCTTCACTAGCAGAGTATACGAGAATGTCGTCAAGAAACACAACGACAAACTGGTCTAAATATGGCATAAAGATACGATTCATCAAATCCATGAATATAGCTGGAGCATTGGTCAAACCAAACGGCATTACTAAGAACTCATAATGCCCATACTTCGACCTGAATGCTGTCTTGGGAATGTCTTCCTTCCGAACCCTCACCTGATGGTACCCTGAACGAAGATCTATCTTGGAGAAAACTCTAGCCTTGCTCAACTGGTCAAATAAGTCGTCGATCCTGGGTAATGGGTACTTGTTCTTCACTGTTGCCGCGTTAAGCTTCCTGTAGTCAATGCATAATCTGGATGACCCATCCTTCTTTCCCACAAGTACCACCGGTGCTGCCCATGGTGACACGCTAGCTTGAATGAACTTCTTCTCCTTCAATTCCTCTATGTGCTCATATACCTTGGCCTGCTCTGAATCCGCCATTCTGTAAACCCGATCTGATATCGGTTTAGTTCCTGGTGCCAATTCTATACTGAACTCAATATCTCTAACTGGTGGTAGACCTGGAAGTTCTTCAGGAAATACGTCGAGAAATTCTTCAACTACCTTCGGAATCTGAACTTCTTTCATTGCCGCCACTACTCCCTGCTCTTGCTGAGTTGCCTCTGATCTGACTAAGGTAAACCTCTTCATGCCTGGAATATCAAAAGATACACTCCCTCTACGATAATCTATTGTCGCATGACTGTCTTTCAGCCAGTCCATGCCTAAGATAACGTCGAAATTTCCAACAGGAAATTCTATCAACCGGGCAGGTAAAGAATGCCCGCAAACTACAACGCTATACGCTAAAATAACTCTACTAACTCCTACGAGCCCATTACCAGTGAGTATATTCAACCTCCCTGGCAATGCCTCGAACTCCATTCCTAGTCGTGTCGCAAATCGTGCAGATATAAATGAATGGGATGCTTCCGAATCAAACAATGCTACTGCGGGATATGAGGCGACGAGAATGTTACCTGCTACAATATCTCCCGATGCCAATGCCTCTTCTAAGGACAAAGTGAATGCCTGCCCTTGACCTCCTTGCTGATTTCCATGCTGCGGCCTAGCCTGATGCTGCTGCTGGCCCCTGCCTTGATGATGCTGGGGTGGTCTATGCTGGTGTTGCTGCATCGGCGGTCCCTGCTGCCGAAACATCTGAGCCTGCGGTACTAACGGACGCTGTGCCAACGGCCTTACTGCTACTGCTGGTCCTCGATACTGGCCTGCCCCTGGTGCTGGCAGAGCAGGAAACTGCTGTCCTGGTCCTCCTGACCTCAAATTCATGGGACATGTGGTAACCCGATGGTCTGGATTTCCACATATCAGACATAGTCCATTCAATGTCCGACACACATCTCTAGTGTGTCCCATCTTCCCACAATAAGTGCAGCCCGCCGGGGGTTGCTGGTTCTTCCTCTGTTGCTGTTGCTGCTGCTGCCTGGGTGGTGCTGACCCTCGTATCGCCACATCGTGGATACGAATGCCAGCGGATGGTACTGTTGTTCGGGGCGCTGCTCCCCCTCCTTCTTCAATCTGACTGTGGGATCTCTTCTAACCCCCAGTCCTTGTCGCAAGCCTCTGAATGGTGAGCTCATGCCTTCGAGTTGCCGTCAATATCTCATCAAAAGTTTGGTAATTGTGCCCTTCTATCAATTGCAAGAGCTCAAGATGAAACCCTTGCTGAAACCTCATGGCCCTCTGGCGCTCCGTTGCTACCATCTCTGGGGCGAATCTACTCAATCTGCAGAACTCCGCTGCATAAGCATCTACAGTCTTGCCGGCCTGCCTGAGGTTGATAAATTTCTGTTGTAGCTCAAACTGCGCCACAACTCCATAGTACTTGGTCTTGAATCTTGCAGTGAAATCGTCCCAAGCCACAGGACATCTGATGCCCACTTCCTCTGATTTCCACCAATCATGTGCGAGATCCTGAAGTAACAACTTCACTAGATCTACACGTTCTTCTGTCGGTACCTTAGCTGCTGTCAGAATAGCCTCCATATCCTTAAGCCATGCATCTGCTGAGATGGCATCCTCCGTGCCCTCGAAACGACGGGGGTTGTACTTGCAAAACCTGGCTGATGCTCCTGAATCAGCCCTCACTCCTCTTTCCAAAGCCGTCTGCAATCCTTGGTTGAGCAACACATTCTGCTCTTGTAGCTGAGTGTGCATGCGCTGCTGGACCAACATCTGATATTGCTGAGCAGCCATCATTCCTCTCATGATCTCCAGAAGGGCTGGTGTGTCCACTTCCACAGGGGTAGGTGGAACTGTGGGTGGGTTTGGAATATCTGGATACTGCGGTCCAACTGCTGGTTCTACTATCACTTCTTCCTGGATAGCCTCCTGAGGCGAGACTGGCCCTGGTTGCTGACCATCCTGGTCAGGTTGTCCTTGTTGCCTTTGTTGTTGTTGCCCAGCTCTGACCGATGCGGACGAAGTGCCCCTAAGAAAAGGGACAAGAGAACAGTCAAACAATCGGACATGAAAGATCGATAAAGTCAAAGGATACCGGAATGTCAAGCAAGGGTTTGAGAATAACAAATCATGAGATCAAGAGGAAATATGTGTGATTGAGACATCCTATAAATCAAAACACCCCACAAGTCTGAAATCAGACCTGCATGGGCCACCACTAAAACCATGTCACGCCCCAGAACCAGAATACTGGAGAGCGGGGGAATGACTCAGCCAGCTACGTATTACGGGTAGATGAATACCGTATAATACGATCAATGCTGTCTAACCAGACGAGGGGGTGCATACTACATAAAGGTCTTACTATGGTCATTTCACATCTATTGTCTCAATCATTCAATCAAGAAGCATAAATAGAGAACATGTAAGATAAAGCAGTAAGGCGTCCCAAACGCTCAGTCAAAATGTTCTTGAGATCTGGCTTTACAAAATATAGCCAGATAATATAGCAAGTATACACAATTGTTATCAGCTGCAGTCTGACTTAATTACAATTATGTAAAAGTAAGTACAAGACAATCCGACTAACATGTCGGTGCCAAACGGCTAAGTATAAAGGTAAATAACAAAACGAGCGGTGAAGTAAGGAACCCACTCGAGTCCTCCTGCAATCATGCCTCTAGTATTGACCATCTTGGAGGTAGAAGTACGCTGGATCCTCGGGAACCGGCTCTAAATCTGGCCATGCAAAACCAGAGAGGTTAGACCTCTAATAGCAAGTACCACAAGGAAGGACGATATAAAGGACATAAACCAGTAAATAAAAGAATATAATAATAGATCTCTGCTTGCTACTAGGATTCACATCACATCACGACACTTCGAACCAACCTCCCAACCAAACAAGGACAGAAGTTGGCCCGTCATGTCCTGACATTCTGATCATCCCAGTTAGGTAACAGAGTAGTACAGTACACAAACAAATCATCTTGAACGGCCAATCAAATTCTACGGCTTGCTATTATGAGTCCCAAGTTATCCTGGAATTATGCAATAAAGATTCCTCAGTTCTTACTATGTACGAGCAAGGCTAGTCGATCCAGTCAATCATGTGCGCCATGCATGAATTAGACGAGTCCTAGCAGGACGCCCGTCAATATACAATATACAATAATAATAAAAGTAGATACTGTTCCCTGCCCGTGTGGCAGATTTACAGTATCTGTAGGAACTAGCCAGCCCGTCGGGTACTACTCGTCCCAAGGGGGCTGCCATGTAAGAACTCGGGAATTCATTCTCTCTATGCAATCATTATTTTATTTAACTTAATAGTCCCTACGTTGAGTGAAATCCCATGCCGTGGATCATGGTCATTCAAATGAGTACTTTCGTACGGGGTACGATATGCACAACTCTACAACGATACCAGTGCGGTTAGGTTGCATGTCTTACATAGCGTAATGCAACAATCAAATCTAACCACGGTAATCATGCCTTGACCATAAAGTACACATGCTGTCTTTGTAAGATAAATAGAAAATTAAATAATAAATAATTACTTTGAAGCCTGCATGTGCCTATATGCCAATATTCGGGATCGGCTAATCGAGTATAATAGTTCATTACATGAACGTGTCTCATTCATTTCATTCAATAAGACGACTAGCCAGTCTCTTAGTTCCAACTAGGAACGCATGATCAATTATTTAGTCCATGTCATAATCATTATCAATGGTGACAAGGCATGAAAGTCATCAATATTACATGGGGTCGGGTCCATAACTCCTCAGAATTAAGTTTTAGTCATACTGGGTATCCATGGATTAATCAAGACACATGACACATTCTACACAACAATCCATATTTACAATATTAACATGTCATGATTTATCAAGTTCATGCAAAAAGGCGTAAGGATATAATAGAAGAATTATCATGCCATCATTAAATGAATATGTTGAGGAATAAATAAAAACACCCAGGTCAGGAAGTCACGCCAACAAATCTATGCTAAGGCCAAAAGTCACACAAGAAGTCTATGCTTAAGACCAACAAGTCACGCTAAGTCTAGCTGGGGTGAGCGTGGAAAAGTGATACACGCTGGCGAGCGTGAGCGTAAAAAGTCACGCAAGCAAGCACAGCGTGAGCGTGAAGGAAAAATTCACGCACGCACAAGAGAGCGTGACTAAAAATCCATACACTCATGGAAGTGTTCGTGACTGAAAATACACGCAGACTCGTGGATGTGTGCGTGACTAAAAATACACGCACGCACAGAGTGAGCGTGACTAAAATACACGCACGCACACACAGTGTGAACGTAACTCAAAAGTCACGCAGACACGCACAGTGTGAACGTAACTCAAAAGTTACGTACGCATGTAAAGACATGAGTGTGACTAAAAATACACACAAACACGTAAAGACGTGTGCGTGACTGGGCTGGTGTTTACGCGAGCACGTAAGAACGTGTGCGTGAAACATCTCCCAAGCTCCAAGTACCATGGAGCCTTATTCCAGTGCCGGAAATACACGCTAAGTTGGTGGATCAAGAACCCATGAACAGCCGAAATACTATAACTTAGATCTAGAGAAAACCAGCCGTAGAAATCGAAAATGCTAAGAACTAATCTCTCTTGGAATCACGAGAAGAAGGCAAATGAACCATAAAAATGGGTGATTGAGAAGCAAGTTTGCACTTGCCTTCTCCTGCTGCTGGTTAGGTGGAGAAGTAATGGGAGGAAGAAGAAGTAGTAATGGTGAGAATGAAGTAAGGAGGAGAGAGAAAGAGATGGAAGCTTTAAATAGGAAGGGGGTGGTAGGTGGGAGCTAGTGGGCCGGGTTTAAGGGGATCCAGCAAACCGAAATCCAATACACTAAAGCAGCAAATAAAATGCAGGTAATAAAATTGCCGAAATATAATTGCAGAAATAAAATTGCAGAAATAAAATTTGCAAGAAATTAATTAACATGGAATTTAAAGAGCAGATAATTAATTAACATGAAAATTTCAAAGGAATTTAAATACAGAATACTACATAATAAATACTAAATAAATACTCATGAGTTGTACATGTATAAAAATATGTATTTCGGGAACGGGGAGTGACAGTAGAGCCGGGTGCAACGGATGACTGATCTACCACTATCTCATCTGGCAAAACGGGCGGCTGATCCGCCCCTACATATGCTATCGAAAAGAAAGAGTCATCTCCATCATGCTCGTCGCCTTCGTCATCTGCAACAGCAGAATCCGAATCCGGTACTTCGACTCTATTCTTCATCTTTCTTGTCTTGGCTCCCTGGGAACCCTCATCCAGGCCAGTACCAACGATAAAACTAGTACCTGGGTTAAAACCAACAGGGGGCTTGTTCGCCATGACGTGGTACAGAGCCGCTATATATAAGATATCTACTGACGCCTTGATAGCGGGAACTGAGAAAATGGTACGGGTATGGAATGTGTCATAGTAATGCCAGGCCCGGATGCCGTCTAGAAGGCTACCTTCAAAGCCCAAACAAGAGCTGGGGCTGTCTAAAAAAAGTTGACTTTATCCAAATTGCCGGGCGAACCTGCTCGGCAGATAAGGCTCCAGAAAGACAGTGTTACGGTTGCGATACACCAGATGAGAGGGGCGGATATTTTGCAGCCACAAAAGCATCTGGCCGTCCAGAAGTTGAGGGGGCCCAATACCGTCAAGATGGACAGCTGCAATTTCCTTATCATTAAAACGAGGGACAGATACGAAAATGTTGTATATGTCTGCCCTCGCCAGTGCCATCCGGCAAGCACGCATGGTCTCAAATTCCCAAGACTCATTACGATAGCGGAAGATAAAAGCGTCATCATCAGTTATGCCGTCTTCAGAGCCCGGTCTCATCAAAGACGGATAATGCATCAACAGCTACCCTATCAAATAATGATAGGGTAACTCGGTCCGTTCAAAATCTTTCGTCACATCATGAGCAATGACCTTGGATGTGAAAGTGCGAAGGCCACGGTGTATACTGCACACCATGGCCGGGAGGAGAGCTAGCCGGACTCGCGAAACTAACTTCACAGCCGGAAGGATAAAATTACGACTGATCCTCTCAATGGAACCAGCTCCGCCCGAGACTACACAGTTTCGCAGCCATATCATCAAGAATCCCGCCAGGAGTGCCTTCTCCGACAACTCTTGGGTATCCTGATAAAAATAACCGAAGGAGTCGGTCTGACTCCCGAATCTGTCACTAGAGGTGGCCACCCTCTTAGCTGACGACACTAAGGCTTTCACCGCCTCCCGGGATTGAGGACGGCGGGGAGTAACTTGACCTGAGGCATCCGTCGTGAAGAGGTAGCGCACCCAGTCTTTGGTATGAGGGGTATTCCCTTCCGAACTGTTCTCCTTTTTGGCTATTTGATGACATGTGCTATAATGGCACAATATCTCTTGATAAAGAGCCACGAAGCCTGGATGCCGCCTTTCCAACTCTTCGAACTCCTCGTTCGTGGGAGTATACGCCTCAAAAGCCTCGTCCCCCTAAGGAAGCTTGGAGACCGCATGCATTTCGTGGAGCGCGAGCCCCATTTCCCCTACGGGAGTATAGAAGGTTCCCGTACGGCGATTATACATCTCCAGCAGAGATATAAATAATCTCTTGTTTATAGACAAGCCATGGCTAGTGCCCCGTATAGCATGGTAAAGACCAATCTCACACAAGAAGGTCTCATACTTTTGCAAAATCCACGTAGACAGATTGGTCCACGAGGGAATCGGATGTGTCCAGCTGGGGAGCATCAACCGACCAATGGGATAGGAGCCCTTCCGAACGAGTTGGTTCATAAAAGTGTCGGCGGTAGAAAACGTGAAATTGGGACCCGACATGTTCAAGAAGGTACCCGGGGCTAATCCCATTACGGAAAGGCTGGTGTGCACCTTGCCCGCGCACAATGACTTCATGCTGTTGTTATAATGGATATCTTCCACGAACATCCCACTCCGAGTAGTAGTTAAAGAATCTTCCATCCTTCGGTCCAATGGGAGCATATTGAACCAAGATAAAGGGAAGTGACGCTCCATCTGGGGAATACGGATCGCCATCCCGTTAGAAACAAAACTCCAGTTCTCTGACACCTCCAGAATCTGACTGCTCTTCACAGTCAAGGCATCTCTAAAGAAGAATGCGGGCTTCAAGTATTCCCCTTCTAATTTTCCCGAGTTCATCATAGCATTAAGAAAATAGAAAGGCTGATTCTTGAGGGCATTCGATCTCGCCGGGGGCTCGTCACTCGGAAACTGGTCAGCCATGTGTTGGACTATATGGTCATACCTATAGCCCAGAGCAGCTTGGGCGCTGCCTACCAGGATCTCTCCAGCAGCATTAATCGGCAAATTCACTGAGAAGAAGACAGAAAAAGATAAGTTAAAAAGATGGACAAAAAGGAACTAATAGGTGCTTTCGAGCTTATGCGGCTCCAACTCAACAAAGCCTCATGCGGCTCAGGAGAATACTTATGCGGCTCCAACTTAACGAAGCCTCATGCGGCTCAGAAGAACACTTATGCGGCTCCAACTTATGGAAGCCTCATACGGCTCAAGCTCAGAAGAACATTCATGCGGCTCCACTTAGTGAAGGGTCATGCGGCAGTGGGCAAATCTATGTAGCTCAGTATGGCTTATGCGGCTTTGTTGGCGAAGCGTGTATGCGGCCACAGTGGCTATTCTTATGCGGCTCGCGGCTCGACCATAGGACGAACATGCGACTCACATGAAGATAAAGGCTCGTGCATAAAGCATGCGACGTAGCCATAGCAGTTAGGGTTCTTTAAACCCACATAAAGTCCTTACCAGCAATAGGAGGATGGACGTCAGGGTGAGCTGCGGGCACGACGGCCGGCGGAGGAACGGTCGCGGTTGAAGTAGAGGCAGTCTTCTTCGACGAAGACGCCGCCTTCTTGCCCTTCGCCGCAACGGTCTTCTTGGGAGCCATTAGCAATCAAAGAAGAAGATGACAATGGAGTAGGGAAAATTCAAAGTGAAGGAGAAAGTAAAGAAGTTTTCTCTCTCAAACCCTCTTATTTATAGGAGGACAAGAGAGGGGGGAACACGTAGATTGATAACCGTCTCGGAAAAGACGAAACCGACTGCTCAGATTTTGTCCCCTTTCTCATAAAGGAGATTCATCCAGGGCATAAAATCCAAAGATTTAATGAGCCGACCCTTGGAATCTCCCCTAAAGGCGGCACAAAAATGAATTTGAGGCAATTAATGATACGCACACGTGGCAAGGAGCTATGCGGCTCGAAAGTCCCCGTAGTTGATTGACTCAATACGGCCGAAACATCCATGCGGCCGAGTCATCCATGCGGCCGAGTCATCCATACGGCCGAGACATCATATGCGTCCAGAAGAATATACGGCCATGCTTCTTATTCAAAGTATTTCAATTTTATAAATTGAAAACTTTGAAGGGGGTCTTGTAGAAGCATAGAAAAGAATAAAGAAAGATCCATGCGACCAGAGAGCCCCATGCGGCTCAGAGAGTTCATGCGGCTCAAAGGATCCATGCGGATCAAGGATCTATGCGGCTCAAACAAGCTCTATGCGGCTCAAAGAGGAGCCACGTGGCCTACAAACAGCCCTCTCCTTTTGTATTAAATGCTTTGATGGTTGCCAGCTTTGACAAGGTGACAGTTCTGACACGAAGATATCATTATGACTCTCTCATAATGACGGACTCCTTGGGAAGCGAAGAAAATCTCTGACACGATCCTCCGAGAGTCAGAAACTGTCATGCGGCCTTGACACGTGGACAGCCCCATGCGGCTCACAAAGACTAGCTCCATGCGGCTCACGAAGACCATCCCCATGCGTCTCACGAAGACTAGCTCCATGCGGCTCACGAAGACCATTCCCATGCGGCTCACGAAGACTAGCTCCATGCGGCTCACGAAGACTATCCCCATGCGGCTCACGAGGACTATCTCCATGCGGTTCACTCATGCGGTCATCCACACTCATGCGGCTCAAATCGTTAACATGCGGCCCAAATGTTCAGGGGGACCACTCTTAGGCAGCCTTGACACGTGGCCATCCTTATACGGCCCAACTTTTTTGTGGCTCAGATTTCTGCTGTTTTGACACGTGGCATCAGATTGATCGAAATCACTCAACAAAATCCTAATAAAATATTGGGATCAAATCAGATCATTTGCAAATAAGTCAATTAAAGACACGTGTCGAGGAATCCGAGGTTGGCATAACAAATCAGGAAGATTTATGTCAATCAGCATTAATTACCCACAAAAAATTTGATACAATCACATTTATTGCTCAAACCAAGATGAACGGCCCAGATTCAGTGATCCTTAGCCGCCGACTTTCAAGAATGGGCAATCATTGTAAACCCTAATGAAGCCCCCCACTCTTATAAATAGCAGGGTGCCATTCCCTTACAAATATATACAAAAACATATGCAGACAGAGACAGAGGCACATAGAGACATAGAGAGCCAGAGAGCCTGAAGAGAGAGCATTTCTTCATCAATGCCAAGCAGTTCTTCTACAGAGCCAAGGTTGCACCCGATCGTCCAAGGAGTAAGGCAGAGCGGCCGTCGCTTTCCCGAGCCTCTACCGTCACCCCCCCCAGAATCTAAAATAAATAATTGTACTTAGATTGCTGTACCTAGGTTTTTGTTCCTAGGCTTTCTTTGTACAAGCGAGTTTGTATTGTGAAGTAAAAGTCCAGTCCTCCGATAATTGATCTGTTCTTTTATATTTTATGGCAAACAGCTATCTCTGGAGCCTTGGAGCATTGCAAGGAGCTGAAACACCATATACAGGACATAATGTATCGAAACATTCCATGAATCATTCCATCTTATAAGCCACTTGGCACGCCTTTTATGTTTCAGAGAGAGAGAGAGCTTGAGAGACTTGTAAACTCGGCCTAGCACCGCTTGTAAACTTCTTGAATATCAATAAAGAGTTTGAATTCGCTTCTATTTGTGTTCATTTACTTTCTGCTGCAAATGGGGACACTCTATGCGACTCTGTGGCCTAGCTCAAATCGGTCGTTTTTGGACTTGGCCTTGTACGGGCGCAACCTAGGCCCGTGCGGCATCACGCCTTAGCGAGGACGATCGCTCATGCGGGAGCGGGGCGTAACAGCTACCCTATCCTACCCTCATGACTCCCTTCGGGTATCAAAAAAATGTCAATACCCTACCCTGCCCTGTCCTCTTCCTGCCCTTACCCTGTCCTGTCCTCTTCCTGCCCTTACCCTACCCTACCCTACCCATCGCCAGCCCTACTCACGGTACCAGCAGCAGGGGAGGCCAGGCCAAGAGGCCCCATGTGCAGATTCAACAGATACAGACACCAGTGGGAGTTCAGCAGGCGCAGCATCAGTATCGGGGCCAGGACCCGAAGGCGATCAGTTATCCCTACTGCAAGAATCTGGGACACATCTGGGAGCAGCACCAGGAGCAGGAGCTAGGGCTCCGACAGAGCAGCCGAGGGGACTACCGTTACAGACGCAGCAGACCCCTAGACAGCAGCAGATTACCAGTTGTCCTTCCTGTAAGGAACCGGGGCACGATTGGGGCGAATGTCGAATGAGGATAGGCAAGTGCCTACTTTTCGGAGCATCATATCACCCGGTAAGAGAGTGTCCCAAGTTTCTTAGACGGACAGCTCAGGGAGCAGGAGCGAGGACTCCGGTAGGCCAGCAGAAGAGATTACCCTTATCGACTCAGCAGCAGAGGTACATGCAGCATTAGCTGTCACGCCCCGCTCCCGTAGGAGCGATCGTCCTCGCTAAGGCGTGATACCGCACGAGCCTAGATTGCGTTCGTACAAGGCGATTCCATAACGGCCGATTACATCGGCGGCGACGGGGTCGTCGCACAGAAGTTCCAAGCAGAAACATTGAATACATTACAGCAAAATTTAAAGAAGAACACATGAACACAAGTTGTCCAAAAGAATCTCTTTATTGATATTGAATACAAGATTATATTTGTGGGCGCAAGGCCAAATTACAATGTCTCTCGTGCTCACTTTTTTTCTTGTTTACAAGTCACTCTGCTATCTCTCATCTCTCGATACAATACTTGAATCCAGCGGAAGCTTCGGAAGGCGAATGTCCATACATTATGTCCTGTATAAGTCTTCAGTTCACGCGACCGCACGCTTCGACTCGCCAAGGAACTCCGTGCCTCGACGCATCCAAGCGAGATCCGCGCCACGAGTTTCTACCTGTGCCTGCACATGAAACACTGTGTGGGTGTCAGTACCACTGTACTGGTGGAGTGAGCTCCTCGCCCACCCATACAAAACCGACACGTTTATTATACTTTGTGCAATACAAGCCCCCTTTACGATTGTCTTTCTAGTCTTGTCTTAGGATCGATTTTAGGACCGACGCTCGGCCTATTCAGTGTCTTTAGACCATCTCCGTGCCTTGCACTAATAACGTACCCATACTTTTCCTCTAGACCTTTCTCGTGCTTGTATTGTCAACGTACCGACTCATACTTGTCTTTCGTACCATACTCTTGGACGTAACGACTAGGTTGTGTCAAATACTTGCCCGAGCCTCAAACATCGAGGTCGTGCCTCGCAGCGTAACCTGACTATCCAAACTCGCCTTACGGCCCTTCCAGACTTAACTCGATTATGTATAACCCAACTTGTGGAACCGTTGTTGAGAAATCAAGTACGACGCCTATCTCGTGGCAAAACACATGTCTTTACGTATAGCCGAATCGTACGCTTTATAATACTTCGAGTGCAACCGAGCACATATTTCACCATTTAACGCATACCGTGCTTACACTTCCTTTGTTATGACCGACTCCGTGCATACGGATTCGTCGCTTAGCACGCCAAATATCTATATGAAAGGCCACTGGCATGACAAGTCATCGCGGACATAGCTCGGATAGGCGGTGGGTCCTTTGATGCAAGGTAGCTAGCCCCATGGAAAGCCCCCGACTACCCACACAATAAAAGCATGCGTTGCTATAACGTCTACCCCCTAGGATGACTGGGCCCGGTGCCCCAGCGTATAACCAGTCTAGGCAGAAATCCTTATCGACAAGGTGTCGAATGACCACGCACCTACGAGACATCTAGACTCACGTAAATGCATGGCCTACTTGTTGGTACGACCGGAACTATACTTAGCAACTCGTGCTCCGAATCACACTTGGCATAACGTGCCTCGGGACCGCGAGACTCCCAACCGAGGGACCGCCTCAAACTCTTTACGTAGATAGGAACGCGAGACTTCCAACCGAGGGACCGCCTCGAATACTTAACGTGGATAGGAACGCGAGACTCCCAACCGAGGGACCGCCTCGAATACTTAACGTGGATAGGAACGCGAGACTCCCAACCGAGGGACCGCCTCGAAACATCTTAACGTGGATAGGAACGCGAGACTCCCAACCGAGGGACCGCCTCGAACTTCTTTGAACTCGAGGGAACGACTACTACGTAGCCTTCCAACTTAACTTGAACAAAACGTATTCCTTAAGTGCCATGGACCGTGGCTAACTTTACATCGTGCCAACCGTGGCTCGTGCCCTTAACTGACTTCCGTCTTACGCGACACTATCACCCAAGTCATACGTTATATGACGGCCCTAGAGATCGTGGGACTATTTAACTTGACAACCGCAGAAAGAGCGGGACGGTACTAGGAATGACTTAGGTCGATCGGCATAACTTTGTCTGACTTACTCAAGCCTACAACTTAACCCGAGGGACGAGCCAAGGCTATGCCAAGCCTTGCGCAGTGGAAACGTGCATGCTTTATCGATCATTTACGCGGGCGACGCCTATGACTTAGGTAAGTTCATAGTTTGTGTCGAATACCAACTTTCCTTCTCCCAAGCCACGGGACGAAGGACCGAGTGTTATTTAAAAGCACGCTGAGCCGACTTCTATTGAGACTGTGGGACCATTTTCCATGTTCTAAGATATTCTGACGGGTCAGGATTATTCTCTTAGCTATGTGCGTTCGTAACTTTTATATTAGCCTACTTGTGTAAGTTGAAAACACACGAATTATTAAGTGAAGGCTGAGATGAGGCAAGTTCACCGAAACTACCCCACCTGAGCGATGTCTTCGAGTCGCCGTTGTAAGGCCAAGTCCGAACGCTGTCAGCGTTTCGATTTCCTCCGATTGACTTTGCGGGACGGGGCACTACAACATACACCACTCAGAACAAGTCTCGTCCTCGAGACTTTTCTGAAGGCAAACCATCCTACCATTTCTATGGCCAAGACTTAATCGTACCCACTCCGCCTACGCATTTCTTCGATTCTGAGCCAATCGATCAACCAACATTCAAACTCATTTCAAATCAATGATCGCAATACCATCAACATTTTTTTGAAACTCACGATTTCAAAATCCTCGACACTTTCCCGTTCCTCAAGTCTCATTTGATTCAATGTATCACTTAGTTGGATCGTGCACATATTCCAGGCGTCCCCAAAATACATATATTTCAGCCAAGCCTCGTGATAGAGAATCCGCCATCACCACTCGAGTCGGATCGTGCACATAGTCGGACGTCCCTGATATACGTGCATGTCAGCCGAGACTCACGAGTGGTGCCTCCGTAACTCCTATCGCTTCGCGCTCGAAAGTCTGTCTAACCGCTAGGCTATGTCTCTTCGTCAGTACTGGAATCATAGTTCCCAAACAACGATATCCACACTGACCCCATCCTAAGGTCAACCAAATCGATAGTACAGGGTTTTCTACCCAAGCTCGCATCACTCCGATTTCTAAACATCGAGCATTAATTTCCTACGCACATCCCAATATTCGTCGTACGGGGTACGAGTCGTTCGGTAAGACCATTCTACGATAATTCACGTTTTATCCAATTCCACATCGTATCAATATCGTTCGTTCATCAATCCGTTTCGTATCGTCTATCTCTTTGCACACATTCGACATAATCTACCTATCATTCCTTCCCAAGTCAAGCATATTACGACACAATTCATCGCTAAACCATAATTCACATTTCACGTTTCTGAAATCGTCTATTCCAATTCACGTAATCGATCACAAGGTCGTCTGACTTAACAATATGCCACGCTCCGATCTCACGCGAGTCCGATCATCCACGGTGGTTCATGAATCACCATGCAACGCTCCCGCGAAATAATCATTCTCATCGGGGCGTAACTCTTGTTTCGTGTCTAGACTCGTTCATTCTCGATACGCGGATTGGACCTACTCAATCCTCAAGTTTCATTCAATCACCAATCATAAGTTCTTACATTCTCGAGTTCTTCTTCGCATCAAGCCAACAAGTCGAGACAATCAAAGTTGTCGCGTCCTGATTTTTCGAGTTCGATCATTCCTGCGACATGAATAACCATGTCAGCGCTCACGCGGAACGATCGCCCCAAATCCGACGCAACGCATGTGCGAGGCTAGAGTTGCGCTCGCACAAGACAAGAATGTCGACGTTGTGGTCATCCGCGTAATCATCAAGATACGATCATTTTCATCCAACATTCGTCTCAATCAAAATCCTAAGTATTGCATCCAACCGAATAATAGCACTTGCACGATCGTCATTCACCGAGTCAGAGTACCCCCGAGTTATCGCATGTCGTCTTTGATACGCCTCAATACCATCGACGATATACGTAACCTGACGATCTTCGTTTGCAACAAATTCTGAGTCGTACGAATGATGCTATCGTCCGACCGGATAATCTCCCGAATCCTTTACAAGATCAATTCGTTCAAATCCGAAATCACGTATCGTTTATCCGTCTATCTTAAGTCATCGACTACGTATTTCCTTAATTTGCATCATTTCGTGCTAACTCAAACCATCGAACGATATCCATTCCAATTCTCAGAGTCATTCACGTAACTTTAAAATCGAACATTTCATGCATGCTACCTACCCGTCGTGTTAACTTTTCGTATACAATCCGTATCAATTTCCTTCAATCCGATTTCACCTACTCAATCGTTTTCGCATTTCATACTCGTACAATCCTCAATCTTTCGCTCGAATGATTTTCAAGATGGACCATACACCACTCGGGATTCGAGTCATCCAATCTAGACCAAATCACGTTCGCGTTATTCGCTAAGACATGTTTCGAATTCGTTCGACGAATCCCTAGCGTAATTGTTCACGTCGCATCGACACACTAAGTCGTTCGCACTATTCCTCAAAATCCAGAACAATCTTTCGTGTACGCCTAAGCGTTAGTCCAATAGCGCTTCTATCGATATACACTCTAAGTGTATTTCCGTTCCCGATCGAGCGATACTTAATATTGCTCGCGACTCGTTTGCACCAAAAGGTCGAGGTGCGCAATATCGGCACAACTTAGCCAAAAGGCCGTGCGTATAACCATCCCGTTCGAACTATACTCCGACCTTGCATGCTCATTTGCTAATGTAGGACTCGTTAGGCACGCACACGAATTGCTAACTTTAGCACGGATTTTCTATCAACTCAAGGTCGGCACCGTTCGGCCCAAAGGCCTCCCAACGTATCCGGTGATGGCCTACCGATGCGTTCGATTGAACGCTTGTACGAGCTTTCGAAAATATTAGACTTATTATATGGACATGCCGAGGGACGTTTGAGAGAGAGCGCACCAACGATATCGATATACGGAAGCGACGTTTCAGAGTTCGCGGAAACAACGAAGTTAAAGAATTCAATCGGTAGTCCAAGGACGTAAAGCCGTGCTCTGATACCATTATGTCATGCCCCGCTCCCGTAGGAGCGATCGTCCTCGCTAAGGCGTGATGCCGTACGAGCCTAGATTGCGCTCGTACAAGGCGATTCCATAACGGCCGATTACATCGGCGGCGACGGGGTCGTCGCACAGAAGTTCCAAGCAGAAACATTGAATACATTACAACGAAATTTAAAGAAGAACACATGAACACAAGTTGTCCAAAAGAATCTCTTTATTGATATTGAATACAAGATTACATTTGTGGGCGCAAGGCCAAATTACAATGTCTCTCGTGCTCACTTTTTCTCTCTTTTACAAGTCACTCTGCTCTCTCTCATCTCTCGATACAATACTTGAATCCAGCGGAAGCTTCGGAAGGCGAATGTCCATATATTATGTCCTGTATAAGTCTTCAGTTCACGCGGCCGCACGCTTCGACTCGCCAAGGAACTCCGTGCCTCGACGCATCCAAGCGAGATCCGTGCCACGAGCTTCTACCTGTGCCTGCACATGAAACACTGTGTGGGTGTCAGTACCACTGTACTGGTGGAGTGAGCTCCTCGCCCACCCATACAAAACCGACACGTTTATTATACTTTGTGCAATACAAGCCCCCTTTACGATTGTCTTTCTAGTCTTGCCTTAGGATCGATTTTAGGACCGACGCTCGGCCTATTCAGTGTCTTTAGACCATCTCCGTGCCTTGCACTAATAACGTACCCATACTTTGCCTCTAGACCTTTCTCGTGCTTGTATTGTCAACGTACCGACTCATACTTGTCTTTCGTACCATACTCTTGGACGTAACGACTAGGTCGTGTCAAATACTTGCCCGAGCCTCAAACATCGAGGTCGTGCCTCGCAGCGTAACCTGACTATCCAAACTCGCCTTACGGCCCTTCCAGACTTAACTCGATTACGTATAACCCAACTTGTGGAACCGTTGTTGAGAAATCAAGTACAACGCCTATCTCGTGGCGAAACACATGTCTTTACGTATAGCCGAATCGTACGCTTTATAATACTTCGAGTGCAACCGAGCACATATTTCACCATTTAACGCATACCGTGCTTACACTTCCTTTGTTATGACCGACTCCGTGCATGCGAATTCGCCGCTTAGCACGCCAAATATCTATATGAAAGGCCACTGGCATGACAAGCCATCGCGGACATAGCTCGGGTAGGCGGCGGGTCCTTCGATGCAAGGTAGCTAGCCCCATGGAAAGCCCCCGACTACCCACGCAATAAAAGCATGCGTTGCTATAACGTCTACCCCCTAGGATGACTGGGCCCGGTGCCCCGGCGTATAACCAGTCTAGGCAGAAATCTTTGTCGACAAGGTGTCCAATGACCACGCACCTACGAGACATCTAGACTCATGTAAATGCATGGCCTACTTGTTGGTATGACCGGAACTATACTTAGCAACTCGTGCTCCGAATCACACTTGGCATAACATGCCTCGGGACCGCGAGACTCCCAACCGAGGGACCGCCTCAAACTCTTTACGTAGATAGGAACGCAAGACTCCCAACCGAGGGACCGCCTCGAATACTTAACGTGGATAGGAATGCGAGACTCCCAACCGAGGGACCGCCTCGAATACTTAACGTGGATAGGAATGCGAGACTCCCAACCGAGGGACCGCCTCGAAACATCTTAACGTGGATAGGAACGCGAGACTCCCAACCGAGGGACCGCCTCGAACTTCTTTGAACTCGAGGGAACGACTACTACGTAGCCTTCCAACTTAACTTGAACAAAACATATTCCTTAAGTGCCATGGACCGTGGCTAACTTTACATCGTGCCAACCGTGGCTCGTGCCCTTAACTGACTTCCGTCTTACGCGACACTATCACCCAAGTCATACGTTATATGACGGCCCTTGAGATCATGGGACTATTTAACTTGACAACCGCAGAAAGAGCGGGACGGCACTAGGAATGACTTAGGTCGATCGACATAACTTTGTCTGACTTACTCAAGTCTAGAACTTAATCCGAGGGACAAGCCAAGGCTATGCCAAGCCTTGCGCAGTGGAAACGTGCATGCTTTATCGATCATTTACGCGGGCGATGCCTATGACTTAGGCAAGTTCATAGTTTGTGTCGAATACCAACTTTCCTTCTCCCAAGCCACGTGACGAAGGACCGAGTGTCATTTAAAAGCACGCTGAGCCGACTTCTATTGAGACCGTGGGACCATTTTCCATGTTCTAAGACATTCCGACGGGTCGGGATTATTCCCTTAGCTATGTGCGTTCGTAGCTTTTATATTAGCCTACTTGTGCAAGTTGAAAACACACGAATTATTAAGTGAAGGCTGAGATGAGGCAAGTTTACCAAAACTACCCCACCTGAGCGATGTCTTCGAGTCGCCGTTGTAAGGCCAAGTCCGAACGCTGTCGGCGTTTCGATTGCCTTCGATTGACTTTGCGGGACGGGACACTACAACATACACCACTCAGAACAAGTCTCGTCCTCGAGACTTTTCTGTAGGCAAACCATCCTACCATTTCTATGGCCAAGACTTAATCGTACCCACTCCGCCTACGCATTTTTTCGATTCTGAGCCAATCGATCAACCAACATTCAAACTCGTTTCAAATCAATGATCGCAATACCATCAACATTTCTTCGAAACTCACGATTTCAAAATCCTCGACACTTTTCCGTTCCTCAAGTCTCACATGATTCAACGTATCACTTAGTTGGATCGTGCACATATTCTAGGCGTCCCCAAAATACATGTATTTCAGCCAAGCCTCGTGATAGAGAATCCGCCATCACCACTCGAGTCAGATCGTACACATATTCGGGCATCCCTGATATATGTGCATGTCAGCCGAGACTCGTGAGTGGTGCCTCAGCAACTCCTATCGCTTCGCGCTCGAACGTCTGCCTAACCGCTAGGCTATGTCTCTTCGTCAGTACTGGAATCATTGTTCCCAAACAACGATATCCACACTGACCCCATCCTAAGATCAACCAAATCGATAGTACGGGGTTTTCTACCCAAGCTCGCATCACTCCGATTTCTAAACATCGAGCATTGATTTCCTACGCACATCCCAATATTCGTCGCACGGGGTTCGAGTCGTTCGGTAAGACCATTCTACGATAATTCACGTTTTATCCAACGTATCAATATCGTTCGTTCATCAATCCATTTCGTATCGTCTATCTCTTTGCACATATTCGACATAATCTACCTATCATTCCTTCCCAAGTCAAGCATGTTACGACACAATTCATCGCTAAACCATAATTCACATTTCACGTTTCCGAAATCATCTATTCCAATTCACGTAATCGATCACAAGGTCGTCTGACTTAACAATATGCCACGCTCCGATCTCACGCGAGTCCGATCATCCACGGTGGTTCATGAATCACCATGCAACGCTCCCGCGGAATAATCATTCTCATCGGGGTGTAACTCTTGTTTCGTGTCTAGACTCGTTCATTCTCGATGCGCGGATTGGACCTACTCAATCCTCAAGTTTCATTCAATCACCAATCATAAGTTCTTACATTCTCGAGTTCTTCTTCGCATCAAGCCAACAAGTCGAGACAATCAAAGTTGTCGCGTCCTGATTTTCCGAGTTCGATCATTCCCACGACATGAATCACCATGTCAGCGCTCACGCGGAACGATCGCCCCAAATCCGACGCAACGCATGTGCGAGGCTAGAGTTGCGCTCGCACAAGACAAGAATGTCGATGTTGTGGTCATCCGCATAATCATCAAGATACGATCATTTTCATCCAACATTCGTCTCAATCAAAATCCTAAGTATTGCATCCAACCGAATAATAGCACTTGCACGATCGTCATTCACCGAGTCAGAGTACCCCCGAGTTATCGCATGTCGTCTTTGATACGCCTCAATACCATCGACGATATACGTAACCTGACGATCTTTGTTTGCAACAAATTCTGAGTCGTGCGAATGATGCTATCGTCCGACCGGATAATCTCCCGAATCCTTTACAAGATCAATTCGTTCAAATCCGAAATCACGTATCGTTTATCCGTCTATCTTAAGTCATCGACTACGTATTTCCTTAATTTGCATCATTCCGTGCTAACTCAAACCATCGAACGATATCCATTCCAATCCTCAGAGTCATTCACGTAACTTTAAAATCGAACATTTCATGCACGCTACCTACCCGTCGTGTTAACTTTTCGTATACAATCCGTATTAATTTCCTTCAATCCGATTTCACCTACTCAATCGTTTTCGTGTTTCATACTCGTACAATCCTCAATCTTTCGCTCGAATGATTTCCAAGACGGACCATACACCACTCGGGATTCGAGTCATCCAATCTAGACCAAATCACGTTCGCGTTATTCGCTAAGACATGTTTCGGATTCGTTCGACGAATCCCTAGCGTAATTGTTCACGTCGCATCGACGCACTAAGTCGTTCGCACTATTCCTCAAAATCCAGAACAATCTTTCGTATACGCCTAAGCGTTAGTCCAATAGCGCTTCTATCGATATACACTCTAAGTGTATTTCCGTTCCCGATCGAGCGATACTTAATATTGCTCGCGACTCGTTTGCACCAAAAGGTCGAGGTGCGCGATATCGGCACAACTTAGCCAAAAGGCCGTACGCATAACCATCCCGTTCGAACTATACTCCGACCTTGCACGCTCATTTGCTAATATAGGACTCGTTAGGCACGCACGCGAATTGCTAACTTTAGCACGCATTTTCTATCAACTCAAGGTCGGTACCGTTCGGTCCAAAGGCCTCCCAACGTATCCGGTGATGGCCTACCGATGCGTTCGATTGAACGCTTGTACGAGCTTTCGAAAATATTAGACTTATTGTATGGACATGCCGAGGGACGTTTGAGAGAGAGCGCACCAACGATATCGATATACGGAAGCGACGTTTCAGAGTTCACGGAAATAACGAAGTTAAAGAATTCAATCGGTAGTCCAAGGACGTAAAGCCGTGCTCTGATACCATTATGTCACACCCCGCTCCCGTAGGAGCGATCGTCCTCGCTAAGGCGTGATGCCACACGAGCCTAGATTGCGCTCGTACAAGGCGATTCCATAACGGCCGATTACATCGGCGGCGACGGGGTCGTCGCACAGAAGTTCCAAGCAGAAACATTGAATACATTACAGCAGAATTTAAAGAAGAACACATGAACACAAGTTGTCCAAAAGAATCTCTTTATTGATATTGAATACAAGATTACATTTGTGGGCGCAAGGCCAAATTATAATGTCTCTCGTGCTCACTTTTTCTCTCGTTTACAAGTCACTCTGCTCTCTCTCATCTCTCGATACAATACTTGAATCCAGCGGAAGCTTCGGAAGGCGAATGTCCATACATTATGTCCTGTATAAGTCTTTAGTTCACGCGGCCGCACGCTTCGACTCGCCAAGGAACTCCGTGCCTCGACGCATCCAAGCGAGATCCGTGCCACGAGCTTCTACCTGTGCCTGCACATGAAACACTGTGTGGGTGTCAGTACCACTGTACTGGTGGAGTGAGCTCCTTGCCCACAAGTACAAAACCGACACGTTTATTATACTTTGTGCAATACAAGCCCCCTTTACGATTGTCTTTCTAGTCTTGCCTTAGGATCGATTTTAGGACCGACGCTCGGCCTATTCAGTGTCTTTAGACCATCTCCGTGCCTTGCACTAATAACGTACCCATACTTTGCCTCTAGACCTTTCTCGTGCTTGTATTGTCAACGTACCGACTCATACTTGTCTTTCGTACCATACTCTTGGACGTAACCACTACTAAAATACCTCATATTAGCGACGTTAGAATACGTCGCTAAATGAGGAAAATCCGTCGCTAAACATAAACTGCGACGGATTTAGCGACGAAAATTTGACGTCGCGTAATGGCTTGTCGCAGATGACCAATTCGTCGCAGTTCGTCGCTATTTGCGACGTAAGCTAACCTGTCGCTAGACGTCGCAAAATTAGCGACGTCTAGCGACTATAGAGTACGTCGCCAGATTGGCGACGTAGGGCGACAACTTAGCGACGCATTGAACTTTAGATATGATGACATGGCATGTCAGCCACGTCAGCACGTTAGCGACGTCTAGCGACAAAGTTATCGACGTCCGCACTTTAGCGACGTCTAGCGACAAAGATATGATGATATCCCACGTCAGCACTTTAGCGACGTATAGCGACATCACGTCGCAAGTTAGCGACGTATAGCGACGTTCACTCTCCGTCGCTAGACGTCGCAGAACGTCGCTATACGTCGCAGACTGTATAAAAAAAATTATAAAAAAAATAATTGCTATTTTTGTTATGCTGTGTGTCTGTGTTTACAGTGTGTGTGAAGTGCAGTGTTCGAACCATCGACAGTTTCGCTTACTGTTTTATATTTTATCTTGGATAGAAAGAGCAACAGTTCAGGGTGCACTTCTCAGAGCTTCCTCTTCACGTCCTTCACCTTCTCGGGATCCTTTACGACGTCCCGAGAAAGTGAAGGCCGTGAAAATGAAGCTCTCAGAAGTACACCCTGAACTGTTGCTTTTTCTATCCAAGATAAAACATAGAACAGTAATCGAAACTGTCGATGGTTCCGAACACTGTATTTCACATTCACTGTAAACACAGACACACATCATCACAAAAATACACATTATATTTTTTAAAAATTTGGGCAGCACCTCCTTTGTATATCAGATCATCGCTTATAACCCAGCGTAGGTATATTCGTCATCCCCGTCGCAGATAAATGGCAAAACAAGTCTACAACCAATAAAAGTTTACAATCAATAAAAGTCTACAAACAATAAAAGTCTAACAAACAATACAACCAATAAAAGACGATGGAGCAATATCATCACCCAATACAACTAATAAAAGTCTCGCAAGCAGAGAAAGAAGTATCTCAACCAATACAAGTCAACCACAAATAAGAGTCTCACAAACAGAGAAATAAGTGTATCAACAACAAATAATAAAAAAGACATCACAAAGGACCCCGGCTGCGCATCTGGGATAAAATGATGTCGTACTGCTCCTGTGTGAGCTGTGCAACGTCCGGAGGCAGTAAAACGTCTGGAGTCGGCGCCATCGATGGACCGGGAGGACGCTGCTCTATCTCTCGCAGTCGCTCAGCATGCACAGCCAGGGCACTCACCATCCTCCGACTACTATCCTCAAGCGAAGTCTGTACCTGATTGAGTGTGGCAGACATGGCGATCTGCGTCCCCTCCAGCTCGACCTGTCTACGCTCTGTGCGCTGCGTAGACTCGGTGAGCGTGTGCAAGTTAGCAGCTGTAGCCTGCTGCAGACTCATCATCTCCTGCATACTGCGCTCGATCGCATCAAATCGTCCGGTGATCGTCGGATCGTCGGATCGTCGCTCTGCCCCAGCTGCCTCAGAAATCTGCTGCTGCAACTCGCGACGCAGCTCCTGGAGCTGACGAGCAATATCATGCGCCTGTGATGACGCCTGCGAAGCTGGAGACTGCGCACTGACAGAGGGAGCCCGGGATGACTCTGAAGCCAAATAGGCGCCGTAGGATCCCGTACCGTAGTACGTACCCTTCTGAAGACCACCAACGGCGGTCATCCAGAGGTCGTCCGGCGATGGAGCTGTAGGCGGCTGGAAGGAAGTACCAGGCCCTCCCTCTGCTGGCGCACTAGCAGCAGCAGCAGCAGCAGCAGCAGCCGCCTCCTCTTGTAGCCGAAGAAACTTGGCCTAGAATAATGTTTGCTAACGTCTAAGTGTTTGCTAAAGTCTATATTGATATCTATTTTCCTGTTTTCTAAGTTATAGTAAATTAATATAAAGGATAGAACGTACATATGCCTGCGTCGCCCTCTCGTCAATGAACTCCCCAGCCCTCCGATGGGTGACCAGGAAGACGGTCACCATGTTGGGGTCCTCACCCTTTTTTACCTGTTAAAATATATATTTATCTATTATTAGTATTAAACATTCTTTCCAACTATATATAAAATGATGTCCGTCATAGGAAACGTACCAGACGACGAAAATGCTCCGTCATAGGAATGGAGCCACCACACCACTTACCGGCGCTCGACCGCGCCATCTTGGCCTTCTCAGACCGCTCCCGGTACCCGTCCTCGTCGAATCTAGCCTTCATCGCAGTCCACTGCTCTGGCGTGATCCAACCTTGGATCGGCTTTCCGGCGCGGTCACGATCCTTCTGGTCGCGGATCGCATCACGAATGAGCTTGCCTGCGACGGCAGGAAATTGGCCCTCGATCTTCGCCGCCCGGTGTGGTGGATAGAAGTAGGTCCTCTACGAGAAGTCAAATAGAAAAGTTGTATAATATACAAAAATGATTATTAAAATTTAAAAATAAACAAATTTTTTACCTTGAAGTGGGCCAACCAAAAGGCCTTCCTATCGGCGGGAGCATCTGAGTAGTTAATCCAAGGCCCACCATAGTTCTCCCTCAAAAATCTTTCCAGCGCTCTCTGTACTGCAGGAGGCCGATATCTATAAAATAATAAATTTCATGAATATATATGTACATATAATCATTTGAGAAATATATATTAACTAATTAACTTACTTCGTAGGCCCGTCCGTCCAAATCTCCATCCGCATCTCGTCCGGTGGAGCGCATGGAGGGTCGCTATCACCTCATGCCTGGTCAGGATCAGTCTCATCCCCGTCCTCCATATGCTGGGCGTCGGCTCTCCCCATGGAGCCGTCGGCAGGAGGAGTGCTGGACGCAGGAGGAATGCTGGACGCCGGAGGAATGCTGGACGACGATGGTAGAATGCTGGACGACGAGGGAAGATCAGTCGCCAACCTGCTGGAACTGCCCTGTCCCGGTAATGGACCGAGAACAGTACTGTACACTGGCGTACTCGGAGATGAGAATGAGGGTACGGAATCTGCCTCCCTATCCCGAGGCACACGGGACTGACTCGTATGATGACGTCCTCCGCGTCGTCCTCCTGCCATACCTGATAATAACATATTTATATGATAGACATCACAGATTTTTGAAAAATATCATAGTCCCAAAAGTGTCACTAAATACATCACAGATTTTTGAAAAATATCATACTCCCAAAAGTGTCACTAAATACATCACAAATTTTTGAAAAATATCATAGTCCCAAAAGTGTCACTAAATACATCACAGATTTTTGGAAAATATCTGTCACAAAAGTGTCACTAAAGATAACGTCCTCCGCGACGTCCTCCGCGTCGTACATATTTAATCCTCTTATGAAAATTCATCTTGTTCGTTTAGCTCTTCTTCTTCTTCTTCTTCTTCTTCTTCTTCTTCTTCTTCTTCTTCTTCTTCTTCTTCTTCTTCCTCCTCCTCTACATCTTCACTTTCATCTGCATCTTCCTCTTCGGATAATTCTACTTCTTCTACACAATTAGATGTGTAATGAGGAACTTCCGTATTGTCCACTTCTATATTATTTGTTACAAGAGGTAGTTCATCCTCTTGATAAGCTATATCGTCAACCTCAAAGGTATTTCTAGCTTTGGTCTTGCATACTGCCCACCAGTCCGACCTTGTTGTTCCCCGTTTAGGATAACTTGTGAAGTACACGAGCTGAGCCTGACTTGATCGGACAAATGGTTCATAGGCTTGATATCGACGCCGATAGTTTATATCCACAAGACCGTGCTTGTCTACTTTCCAACCTTGACCTTCAATCGGATCGAACCAATCACACCTGAATAACACAATCTTAGCAGGCTCTATTCCATAACTATATGTCAGCTCCACAATCTCCCGTAGGATGCCGTAGAAATCGTTGCCCGCATCAACATCTTTGTAGTTCGAAGATCTGATACACAAACAGCTGTTTTTGGTGGAGTCGAGATCCACAAAGTTGTCTCTGATCGGGCAAGTTGTTGACCTGAACCTGAACCCATTAACACAGTAGCTTGGCCATATTTTTGCAGCATAAATTGGTCCCTTGGCTAGCGTTCTAATAGACTCATTCTCAAGTCTTGCGTATGGACTATCGACCTAAATACCACGAAAAAATAAATTAAGCTCATTCTCAATCAAGTGCATATACTGAAAGGTAATTACAGAGTTCTCAAGTCTTACATATGCACTCAACCATGATGGAAAATAATGCCTCATTTCTTGTTCTAGTTCTTCTTCTGTTATGTGTGGCCTACCGGACCTCACTTCATCATTAAATATGCTGAAAACAACATCGTTCAATTAATGTAATAGTCTAATAATCAACACTATTAAAATAATGTAAACGTATTAATTACTTACCCCTCCAGCTTCTTTACTTCATCCTCATCGCAGTTGAGTAATACATACACCTGAGCAGCCCTTAGCTCATCATCGTTCAGATATCTCTTCTTCATTTTACCCGACGGCTTTCCTGAAGCATTGAATACCTTCAGTATTGTATCATTACATTCATGATCTCCGTCGTCGTTTCTGGAAGCTCTCGTTCTATTAGTTGCAACATGAGGCTTGAAATACATCGAACAAAAGTTTGTAATCTCCTCGAGAACATAGGCTTCACAAATAGAACCCTCGACCCGTGTCTTATTTTTCACCTTTCTTTTTAGGTGATTCAAATGTCGCTCGAACGGGTACATCCATCGATATTCGACGGGTCCACCAACACGTGCCTTATAGGATAGATGAATCGGCAAATGCTCCATAGAGTCGAAGAATCCAGGAGGGAACACCCTCTCTAGCTTGCACAGTGTTACCGCAATGTCCTTCTCTTGCTTTTCTAGACGATCAACGAGCAATTTCTTAGAACAAAGGTCCCTGAAGAATATGCTAAGCTCCGTCAATGGATCCCAAACTGCCTGCGGTAAGAATTCCCGAAATGCAATCGGAATTAACCTCTCCATGAATACGTGACAATCGTGGCTCTTCATACCCGTCAATTTGTTTTCCTTCGGATCGACACATCTTCTCAGATTTGACACATATCCGTCTGGAAATTTTAGGCCCTGGATCCACCGACAAAGTCTCACTTTATCCTCCTTGTCCAGTGAGAAGATTGACTTCGGCAGGAACTGTTTTCCATTCTGCTCTATCAAATGCAACGCAGGGCGTTTGCATATTTCTGCTAAGTCCAACCTGGCCTTGGGATTGTCTTTCGTTTTTCCCTTTACGTCCATCACAGTATTAATTATGTTATCAAACACATTCTTCTCAATATGTATGACATCAAGATTATGTCTGATCAGATTGGTACTCCAATATGGCAGATCCCAGAATATGCTCCTCTTTGTCCAGTTATGATCTCTACCAAATCCATCGCACTTGTACCCAGTTGTAGGATCTTCGATAGCACTTAGAAAATATCTAACCTCCTCCTATATCGCGGCTCCGCACCACCTTGGCGGTGGATCACCCTTCTCTACAACGCCGGCACGGAATGCATTCCTGTTCCTTCTGAACGGATGATCTTTTGGCAGAAATTGTCGATGACAATCAAAGAAGCACGGTTTTCCTCCGTGTTTCAAGCGAAAAGCCTTAGTACAGTCCATGCAAATCGGACATGAGAGACGTCCATGAGTGCTCCATCCAGATAACATTCCATATGCCGGAAGAAGTCTTTAGGTAACTTAGCACCCGCCGGCAAGATCTCTATAATCAACTCCAGCACTCGGTTGTAGCATTCTTGCGACATGTTAAAATCTGACTTAATGCTCAAAAGTCTTGTAACCACCTCCAACGGTGAATGATCCTCACAACCAGGATACAATGGAGTCCTTGTATTCTCCAGCAACTCCATGAACTTTGCAGCGTCGACATTCGGTGCCTCCTCAGCTGCATCAGGAACAAAACTGGGCCCAGCAGCGTCGAAAACCATGTTCACGCACCCGTTGTCGTATGCATGATTATCTGAAACAAAATTAGGTCCCGCATACATATACGGCTCAACATAAGGCTCCGTCTCTGATGCTAACGACACAAGTTCTCCGTGTGCGGTCCACTGATAGTAATTAGGCGTGAAACCCCTCGAGTACAAATGATATGTCACTTCCACTTCTGGATAATATTTCACGTTATGACATTTCACACACGGACACTTAATTTTGGTGCCGTTCATGTACTGAGGGAACGCCTTAGCAAACTGCAGGAACTGCTCTACTCCCGCTATGTATTCATCCTGCACACCACACATATCTTCAGGACGACGATTGTACATCCATGAACGATTCCGCAAGTAGTAATTCAGCTCCATTTGGAAATAATTCTGCAAAGATGAACACACCAATTAACAATGTTTGCTAACGTCTAAGTGTTTGCTAAGTGTTTCCTATTTTCCCGATAACGATTTCACGGGAGGAGTACGAGATGTTTCTATTTTCCCGGTAATTCATGGCTTCTGTGAAATAACCACATCTTGGCTATTTGTTAAATAGATCGACCCTGAGCTCCCATGTCCAGTCGTGCCTTCAACATCATGTTCAAATGAAGGTGACAAGCAGCTGACTATAGAAAAATATGTCGTATTGAGCTTCATAAAGAAATGCAAGATTACTACATAGGAGCTTGTAATCTTGCATTTCTTTATGAAGCTCAAGACGGCATATTTTTTCATAGTCAGCTGCTTGTCACCTTCATTTGAACATGATGTTGAAGGCACGACTAAACATGGGAGCTCAGGGTCGATCTATTTAACAAATAGCCAAGATGTGGTTATTTCAAACGATAGGAGTCGCTATATTCCTTAGAATAGACTTGGAATATTCTCTAGAATATTCTTGGAATATGCCTTGTAGCCAAGTGCTAATTAGATCTAGATCTAATTACTCCTATAATTACCTCTCCTGCCCCCATTAGTGCTAATCACTACAAGTGGGGGGCCATGGGGGTGCTACTGCTGATGTAAACTGCTGCTACAACAGCTGTTCTTGCTGCTGCTGTTGCTGGAATGGGGGCAGCAGCTCCCCTTCTACTCCCCATCCATCTATCCACCTATCCATCCAACTATCTATCTAATATATATCTACACATACCAATAGCTAACTAGTATCCTATTTCTAACCCCAACTTGGTATCCCAAACCAAGGCTCTAACACTCTAGGATACTAACAACTACATATCTAACTAGGATATGGCCTAAGATGCTAACCTATATCTAACACATTTAACCTCACACTCATCCACACAACTCATTTACACACTCACTCACATATATCACCCATGATACCACACTCATAAGCTCTCACCTAGGCTTACATATAGGCTAACACACACACACACACATATAGGCATATATAGGACACATATAAATAGGATTATAGGTCCACTAATCCTTCCTATCATCCTTACATCCATTCCATTTATCAATTCCCACACTATCACCATACTACAATATAACCACAACACTACAACATGAATATTATACCAAGAGACACACACACATATATATCTATATATAACCACATATATATAACATGTAGGTATATATATATAGGTGACATATGTGTGTGTGTCTGTGTGTGTCTGTGTGTGTGTGTCTGTGTGTGTGTGTCCGTGTGTGTGTGTCCAACTAAAGGCTAATAAGTAGGCTAACTAATGGCTAAAAGATAGGCTAAAAGGATGGGCTAATAAGTAGGCTAACTAATGTCAAGTGGGGGGCACACTGCTGCAAATTTCAGCAGCATATAGCTGCTGTCCCCCCCCCCCCCCCAAAACTGCTGAAAATAGCAGCCCAGGCTGCTGGTTGCTGTCCAAAACCCCCTCCCCATAAGCACACTTCTATCCTCCTTCAATCTCCATCATTTCCTCATCCTTTCATTGATTTCCATCCTACTTCCCACACAACAACAACAACAACAAGAACAACAACTACACAACAATCAAAACCTCTCAACATTCCCACAACCATAACCCCAAATAAATATACAACCACACACAAATATATATATAAATATATATATACATGTAAAAAGATACAACATATAAATAACACATGAATAATAATATGAAAAAGAGCACAAGAAGAATATGATAAAATCTGTGTCAGTGTGTGTGTGTCTGTGTGTGTGTGTGTGTGTCTGTGTGTGTGTGTGTGTCCGTGTGTGTGTGTGTCTGTGTGTGTGTGTCCGTGTGTGTGTGTGAGAGGAGGAGGAGGAGGAGGAGGAGGAGGGAGAGGAGTTAGGGTTAGGGTTAGGGTTTACCTTAGGAAGAGGGAGGAGGAGGAGGAGGAGCTAGGGAGAGGAGGAGGATCTCGGATTGGGGAGGAGGAGCTCGTCGGAGCGGGAGGGAGTCGCCGGGGGCGGGGGGAGCGAGTCGCCGGGGGCGGAAGGAGAGAGTCGCCGGGGGGGAGAGTCGCGGGGGGGGGGGGAGAGAGTCGCCGGGGGGGGGAGAGTCGCGGGGGGGGGATTCTGAAAATTTTGGAAATTTTTGAGTGAGGGGAAAAAGGAAACAGCGTGCCCTAAGTAAAACATTTAGCGACGTCAACTAAAGACGTCGCTAAACGTCGCCAAATTTTATTATATGGCGACATATATTAATACTCTGCCGCTGAACGTCGCTGTTCTGCGACGTAATTTATGTAATGTCGCTGAACGTCGCTAGTTAGCGACGATTTGCGACGTCACATGACGGGAGTCGCTATATTACATATATAGCGACGTTATTTTCTTACGTCGCTAAAACACGTCGCTAATATAGCATATTTTAGTAGTGAACGACTAGGTCGTGTCAAATACTTGCCCGAGCCTCAAACATCGAGGTCGTGCCTCGCAGCGTAACCTGACTATCCAAACTCGCCTTACGGCCCTTCCAGACTTAACTCGATTACGTATAACCCAACTTGTGGAACCATTGTTGAGAAATCAAGTACGACGCCTATCTCGTGGCGAAACACATGTCTTTACGTATAGCCGAATCGTACGCTTTATAATACTTCGAGTGCAACCGAGCACATATTTCACCATTTAACGCATACCGTGCTTACACTTCCTTTGTTATGACCGACTCCGTGCATGCGGATTCGCCGCTTAGCACGTCAAATATCTATATGAAAGGCCACTGGCATGACAAGCCATCGCGGACATAGCTCGGGTAGGCGGCGGGTCCTTCGATGCAAGGTAGCTAGCCCCATGGAAAGCTCCCCACTACCCACGCAATAAAAGCATGCGTTGCTATAACGTCTACCCCCTAGGATGACTGGGCCCGGTGCCCCGACATATAACCAGTCTAGGCAGAAATCCTTATCGACAAGGTGTCCAATGACCACGCACCTACGAGACATCTAGACTCACGTAAATGCATGGCCTACTTATTGGTACGACCGGAACTATACTTAGCAACTTGTGCTCCGAATCACACTTGGCATAACGTGCCTCGGGACCGCGAGACTCCCAACCGAGGGACCGCCTCAAACTCTTTACGTAGATAGGAACGTGAGACTCCCAACCGAGGGACCGCCTCGAATACTTAACGTGGATAGGAACGCGAGACTCCCAACCGAGGGACCGCCTCGAATACTTAACGTGGATAGGAACGCGAGACTCCCAACCGAGGGACCGCCTCGAAACATCTTAACGTGGATAGGAACGCGAGACTCCCAACCGAGGGACCGCCTCGAACTTCTTTGAACTCGAGGGAACGACTACTACGTAGCCTTCCAACTTAACTTGAACAAAACGTATTCCTTAAGTGCCATGGACCGTGGCTAACTTTACATCGTGCCAAACGTGGCTCGTGCCCTTAACTGACTTCCGTCTTACGCGACACTATCACCCAAGTCATACGTTATATGACGGCCCTTGAGATCGTGGGACTATTTAACTTGACAACCGCAGAAAGAGCGGGACGGTACTAGGAATGACTTAGGTCGATCGGCATAACTTTGTCTGACTTACTCAAGCCTACAACTTAACCCGAGGGACGAGCCAAGGCTATGCCAAGCCTTGCGCAGTGGAAACGTGTATGCTTTATCGATCATTTACGCGGGCGACGCCTATGACTTAGGCAAGTTCATAGTTTGTGTCGAATACCAACTTTCCTTCTCCCAAGCCACGTGACGAAGGACCGAGTGTCATTTAAAAGCACGCTGAGCTGACTTCTATTGAGACCGTGGGACCATTTTTCATGTTCTAAGACATTCCGACGGGTCGAGATTTTTCCCTTAGCTATGTGCGTTCGTAGCTTTTATATTAGCCTACTTGTGCAAGTTGAAAACACACGAATTATTAAGTGAAGGCTGAGATGAGGCAAGTTCACCGAAACTACCCCACCTGAGCGATGTCTTCGAGTCGCCGTTGTAAGGCCAAGTCCGAACGCTGTCGGCGTTTCGATTTCCTCCGATTGACTTTGCGGGACGGGACACTACATTAGCAGCAGGCCAGGGGAGGCCAGCAGGAGCGAGCTTTCGCTAGGACAGTCGAAGATGCTCAGGCCATTGGAGATCTAGTTACAGGTTCCGTTCTTTTGATTCTATTTTCGAAATTGCCTCTTATAACTGCCTTGGAATTTCGATTCTCCCTGTTCCTTGTTGATTGATCAATTTTGTCATGTTGTTCTTGTGTTATGTTTGATTTTCTTCTGAGATGAATCATATGGGCTAGGTCACCCAGTTATGGAATCCAGAATCTTCGATAGTCGTGTTAGCTGGCATAGTGAGGACATATAGTCAAATTTAGGACGTATTTCTCGGGTGTGAGAATTTAAGGTTTTTGCTGCCAAGCATGCGACAATGTAAAATTTTTAAATACCATGATTCTAGAAGTATGTGCCTTGGTCAAGGACTCTGTGATTATCGTAGCCTTGCTCACTAACATGACGAAGACTCTGAGTAACATGATTTTGGACAGACGCATATGATTATCAGATTTTATCTTGAGAAGGTTTCAACATATCACCTCTATCATACCATTCTGTTGTTTTTAAAATTGTATTTCATCAATAACTTAGGAGTAGGAATATTTAGTTTTGGTAGAGTTTATTCATATGTAGTTCTTTCATAAGTGTAATGATATGATGACTTATAGAGTGTCTGTACCCTAGAGATGATAGTTAGCATTGGTATTATAATAGTAACCCATTGTAGATGATTTCCCTGACCAACCAGTTTTCATATAGGATGTTAGTAGGCCTTATAACCTTGATGATTGTTATTATTTTTCCTTACCTTTTTCCAGTGAGACACCCATGACCAGAGCCTGTCCTTGAGTATAGTGGTAGTTTCACCTAAGACAGAGAGGTCTATGTATATAGAAAGGTTACAGAAGATATTGGCATATGGGATATGGGTTTGGTTGGTACCTATAGGTCATTGATGTATAGGATTATTGACATGTTGTTAGCCTATATTGGTTCACTTCCTATTTTAGTTAAGTTCTTCTTGTGTTGAGTTCAGTCATGTTGATCAACCTTTATAGACAGTGTGCAGACCCTCCACTAGATACCATGTCCCCTTGGTTCAGACTTGTACAAGTTATTCACTGCACTTGGCTTTCATTATCTACCATGTTGCATCATAGGTTTCACCGGACCATAGTTCAGACCCCAATTATTGACTCACCAATATAACCATTAATCCCTTACCATATTCTGCATACCTGGAGAGTTAGTATCATACATACTAGAGGCATGTACTCACCACTTGGGACAATTCACTGTTCTGTCCCAGTACACCTTACAGTATCTGGCCCCTTCATAGGAGTGATAGACATGTGGTAGGGAGTATGTGTTATTAGACCCTGAGTAGAGTTGTGGTGATGAGGGTTAATATATATAGTTGTATATATATATGTAATGTATTTTGATTTGGTATGTAGCCTGCACCCATTTGCAGTATACTGCCTATTGCATTTCCTGTACACCAGTTTGGTTCACTTCTTCAGACCACTGTCTTACATATAGTTAGTTCAGCCAGATAGAGAGGAGAGCCTAGGTTGATCTAGAGGCATGTTTCAGTCACTATGTAGGTTTCCTTTCACTTTGACTTTACAAGTGGACCCAAATGTCCTGTCCTTTAGCTCGTAATTTCAGTCCCCTTGGAATCATTCCCTTTTGCCTATATTGATGTTTCAGACCATTCATCCTTGGCCTAATTCTAAGCTTTTGTTTCAGTCCCTTATGAGTTTAGTCTACTTTAACCCTTGGTTGACCAGTCATATATATATAGATGATATACTTAGGATAGATGTGATGGGTTGTTTTTCTTGAGCTTATGTATATGTGGTATTTGGGATTGGTGTGCTTAGCTTATAGGTATTTAGTTGTGGGCGACTTGATAGGATTGGGAAGTTAAGAGCTAGCCTATTATAGAGTTTTCTTTTGCTAATCTCTAGTTGCCAACACTAGGTAGCTAACATAGGTAAAATCCTAAAAAGTTGACCAGTTGATGACCAAGTACTAGGAGGTTGAGAAAATTGACTAGTGATTGACCCTTGACTATGTTTGACCTAGAAGGGGGTGCGATCATCTTAATTTCGAGGACAAAATTTTTCTAAGGTGGGTAGGATTGTAACATCCAGTTTTTCAAATAAGGGTAATTTTGAAATTTTGTATTTTTATTTATTTAATTATGATATTTAAATAATAATATAATTTTTGGTGATTTTAATCATATTAAAACTATTTAAAATCATGACTTGTGATTTTGGTGTTTTGTTAGTGAAACCGTAGAGACTGTCTACCCTAGAGCCTAGCCATATGATTAGGGTATTTCATTTATCATCTTTAGTTTGAGGGTATTTTTGTCATTTTTGAATAATTTGAATTTAATATATATTTATTAGGAATTTAAAATAATTTATTTGAATGGTGTGATTTAAATACTAGTTTATTTATTGCCATGTGGTTTTGGTTAGCCTAACCTAGATTAGACCTAACCTAGATTAGCCATAGCTAGCCTAGTTAGCCACATTGAGAATTAGTTAGTATGGGATAGTGGGTTGAGTCATGTTTAGCTAAGTAGAGTGGTTGCAACTTAACTAGGAAAGAGCCCTAGAATTTTAGGCCACTCATTAGCCTTGATTTATTGCTAGCCCTTAGATGCATTCTAAAAACCCTAACCCTAGCTAAAGTGGCCAGCCAAGACCCTCCCTTGCCTATATAATATCCTTTTAGAAATTTGTGCCTCTTTTCAATAGTTCATCATTTTTTCCTAAGAACAAGGTGAGCCTACACTTCTTTTTACCATAGATTAATCAGTAGAGCTCTATTTTTATTGGAATTTCTTCCATAATATTCTAATCACTGTTCTCCTACTATTTGTGGAGTCAAATCACAAGATTGAATCAATTTGGAGAAGTTGGGTGGCTTTTGGAGATTCCCTTTAAAGAAGTTTTTGTGTTGAAGAACACACATAGGTAAATTCCTATCCATCCATTAAAATTAGATTTTTCTTTGCATAAATACCAAGCCCTAGGTGTCCTTATGCTGTAGGAATAGGGTTTGCTCGATTTCGTGTCCTGTACGTGTCCGTATCGGACACGTATCAGCAACCAGCGTAGGTGTTCGACGAAATGCCACAAAGGGCATTTCGATCGAGATTTCGATATGTGTTTGAATAGGAAGTCGTGATTTGGTGTGGCATATCAATTTCTGATGGACTGAGGTGTTTCTTGTATCGTGTCGTGTCGCTTTAGACACGTGCACACGAGGGTGCAATACACGCGCGCGAGCAGTGTGCTTCCCCTGCTGCTCGGGATCGTTTGCACACAGCACACGCCACGTGGACATGTGCCACTTGGCATGGAGGTGGGGGCAACCACTGACAGGCCCCCCTCGAGTCTCACGACACCTTGTGTCGTATCGGACACGAAATCTGCCGTACATCGGATTTGCACTGACTGTGCACTTGCTGTCAGTGAGCACTGATACGGCTTGATAAGTCGGACACGACGACATGTGGGTGCGATTCAGGGTGCTAGGTCTCTAGCCCTACCCTAGGCGTACCCCTATGCACAATCACGAGTCCTAGTTTGTGTCGTGTCGTGTCCACAAGTGAGGTGAACACGTGCACGACACTGTGTTGTTTGTGTCTGTGTGTGTGTTGTTGTTGGGTTATATCTGTTTGGACACGTTTGTGTCATTGTGGTGGACACGGGATGATCTGCTGGACACGTACACATGTGATGCTTGATTACCAACTATTTAATTTGCATATTAACATGTTTTGGTGGTTCGAAATTCGAATTCCCCATTTGACTGATACCTACATTCAGTTTTGAATTCTAATATTTAATTCCCGGATTTAACTGATATTTTGATGTTAATTATCATAATTAGATTCATATATAAGGTTTGTTAGTTACTTAGATGCTAGTGTGTTATTGTGTTATAGGATTGATAGATGGTTTTCGAAAATGGGATGAATGGATTGGATGGACTGTTCAATGTACTCACTGATACAGAACTGTCGAATTCTTGAGATTTTTCACACACATGTTGCCTTGCACTGTCCTTGACACTACACCCTTCACTTGCACACTGTTGGGTTGGATTTCATTGTGTTGTACATATGAAATCTGGATGAGCTGTTTTCGAATTCAGAAACTGCTACATGTTGAATTGCATTAATTGAACGATGGTCCAGTCCCTTGATTTATATGTCTGTTACACTGTTATTTTCCTAGCATTACACTCATGTCATACCCACACTCTCCTCACTTTTCCCCACTGAACTAAGACTGCCAGTTGGGTTCAATGGGTTTTCAAACCTGAGTTTGATCTTCAAATTCCTGAACACTGAAAACTGTTGTCCCCTTTTTACTCACTGTTGTGATTCACACACACACCAACTTTGATACCTAGCTAACCTATTATACAAATACACATTTATGATAACTGAAACCTGAGAATCATGTATACTATTTTCCCTGTCATATATTTACTGTTGTGTAACCTGAGAACACAATCCTGTGGCACACACAAGCTATATCATGATAACACTCTATGTGACACTCACACATACACACTCTTGTCACTCATACACACACAGCTCACATATTTTCCACACACACACATGTTTTAGTTCATTTTAATGTGTTTCCTGCACACAATTTATCATCATCACACCCACATACATGTGCAGTACACACAATTCCTGTCAACTGTTAACAGTGCCTGAGACACTCTTGCATAATCTCTTGACACACACCTTGTTTTCCAAATTTCCCTATGACTGAACACACACACACAGAGAGTTTGGTTCACTGTCACCTGAGAATTCTTGCCTTGAGAACACACACTGTTTTGTATGTCTAACACACACACATTTTGTAATGAATACACACATGTACCCCACCTGAACACTAAAACCCCCAAATCCTGTCACATGTATCACAGTCACAAACACACACATCTCATATGTTGCTCTCTCTATGTGTATATAATACATATATATGTGTGTAGGTATGTCTATAAGTGTAAACCTAAAGGCCTAATCTAATGTAAGTGTGGATGGCAGAGTAGGATTATGGGAATTCCTATGTGTAATAGCTAATGTGCTATGCATACCTTATATATATATATATATATATATATATATATATATATATATATATATATATATATATATATATATATATATTCACATAGGTGAATAGTGATATATATCCATATATGGTATTTGGCCTATGGTGTGTCTGTTAGACTAGTGAGAACTTAGTTAGGCTTGTTTAGTCTTGATTAGGCCTAGAATAGACTAGTTAGACTAGTTTAGACTTGTTAGACCTAGTTTGACCATAGTTGACCTAGTTTGACTTCTAGGATTGACCAGAGTTGACCAAGGGTTGACTTTGGCCTAGATTGACCTAGATTCATGTAGAATGCATTGAATTGTATCTTGTTATCATTTTAGACTTGTTGTGACTTATGCTGTTCTAAATAGGAGCCAGACACCACTCCTCGGATAGTACTTTCATCTTGGACACTCAGATACCAGGCGAGTACATTCTCTGATCATTTCATATCCTGTTTAGAATTATTTTCCTGCTTTAAATTACTTTACTTGATACTATCACGTTGGTTACACGGATTAGTACTATATGGATCCCTTCTTGAGATGTTATCCCCTCAGGGAGCATCGGATACTATATGTTCTGTACGTTTCACTTACATGGTGTATCACTATGCTTTACGGTTCATTGATCACTTGTGACATGTACTCTCATGATCACAGAGTCTTCTTTGAATCACCCATTTATGGACATTTCCAGATCATCCATTTATGGGCCCTCCATGTATCAACCCTTGTGGGCCTTTGTATGGAATCATAACATAACCTGGCTGGATCCTTGTGTATTGATTGGAGGTACGGGGGAGTAGAAGTAGACATGTGAATAATATCCAAGTAGTATCTCACCGGATCACCTCCGTAGTGTCTCATCAAAATCTCCTATGCCATTCACATGTTTATATTGTACTCTGACTCACTAGCCACTGTTAGTTCTCTACTTATAGTAGATATTCTATTACAGTTCTCTCTCTGTTTATATTCTGTACTTTTTTTCAGTTCTTGTATCTTACTTTACTGCATGATTATAATTTCTAACCTGCTATGATTTGTTGAGATGTATTGCGCTCGCTCCTGTCCTGACTGGACCTATTGAAAATTTTACAGAGGACGATGATGAGGCTGGTGTTGATACTTTCTATGGGACAGCCCTAGACGACACTTGTGAGCTGGACTCTCAGGAGGACCCAGCTCTAGCTGATGACATTACCCCTACTGTCTAGACTAGTTTAGTTAGGTTTTATTTTACTTATGTTGTCTTGGAACTAGTTAGTTAGGCTTTATTACTGTCATTGAGATCTGGATTGTATATATCCTTCCATACTCTGTAGTTGAGACTTTGTATTTCTGGATGTTTGCTGAGATGTTATCTTAGACACTTAGACTCTTCTGATAATCTGTATTTCATTGAGTTCTATATCATATCGTGCTTATTCTTCTTTAGTTGTGATTGAGTTTACATTCTGCTATGTCACCCCCATTCGGAGAGTATAAACTGCTTAGCATTATATTGTTATATGTTATGACCTAGGACAGCGTTCTACCGCCGACACTGCGGCGTAGGCTGGACGTACCCACTTCTCGTGCCCTTACTCTAGGGTGCGGGTCGTGACACGTTTTTAGTGGTGGCCCATGCAGGTCGAGTTTATGTAGTGGTATTCGAACTAGAGTATCACTACAGCCTGCAGTAGGATTGGGATTATTTTTGAGGTACTCAATCACATTAGGAAAAACTCTTAACTGGATCCCTGCCATCTAAATTTCTGATACTTCCTTGAATAACTGTCCTCCCTTGAATTATCATTTCTATCTCAGTATTGATTCCTTGTTTGATCTGTCTTCAGGATGGTTATGGAGACACGATCTCATTGTCTCGATCAGGAAGATACCACTGAGGGGTCTACCACTCCTCGTCCTGATCAGCAGGGCCCCGAGACTGCAGTTCCTGTTATGCCAGCTCATGCTGGGATATCTGCAGCTTATGGGAGTGCACCTCTTCCTACTCCTAAACTTTCTCCTGTCGTCCCGAACGCTCTTCAGCAGCAGTCACCATCAGGATCAGAGGACGTGGCACGGTTGTTCTCCTTCTTCCAGCAGATAGTGGAAACTCAGCGACAACAGTTGTTCAAGAGGGGACGGGACGCTCACGGTTAGGGTTGGCAATTTTGCCCTCATACCCTCTACCCTAGGCGGGTACCCTGCACCCTCAGGTGCCCACGGGTACCCTCTACCCTTCGTCGGGGCACCGGGATCATGTCGTCCCGGAGAAGCGTATTGCGGCTCAAGGTAGGATGCTGGATAACCGTATGGAAGATTCGGTGCCTCCGGGGCTAGCTACCCGCGGAGGGACGGTCCGATATCCCCGAGCCAGTCCAAGATAGCTTGACATTGCTAGTGACCACTCATATAGTTGTGTCGGCAAGAGTGACAATCCGCGTGTTTGCCTTTGGATTACGTCAAGTACTAGTACGGCGTCGGTCGAATCATGAGACAGTCTAGCACGACGTGTATAAAGTCAACAAGATGTAATCCCGTTAGTGCCAGCCTTGTATCAGTACGGAAGGAATAAGTTATAGCTTATGTGTAATGCCCGTGGTTCGTATTACGTATTTTGTATACGTGTACGGAATCCTGACCTGTAGTTGGACTTGTCATGCTTGTCTTGATCCTGGTTTAGTGGCTTGGTTCGGTTTTGTTGTAAACCCACCCCACCTACCACCACCATCACCATTTATTAACCCCCACTCTTCTCTCTCTCCTCATTAATTATTTTTCTATTTACTTCTTCTTCTTCACCATTACTTCTCCACCAACCTGAAAAAGTGGAGAGCTTAGGCAAGTGCATCTTGCTTCATGGAGAAAGTCTATTTTTATTGTTCTATTATCTTCCTCATGTGTTTCTAACCCACTTTAGTACTTAGCATTTTTCATTTTCGTGGTTAATTTCTTATAGATCTAGTTTTATGGTATTTTCGGTTCCCATGAATTTTTATCTATCAAACTTGTATATTTTGCTAGTTGATGGTTCTATGTTGTAGAGAATTCTATTTTACTCAAATTTGACCTACGGGAGTTTGGATTTGGGTTTCTATCGTTGTTTGGAGGAGCATGGAGGCCATGGTATTTTTCATGGACATGTTCTCTGTTGCACTCTGAGCCGCATAAGCATATTTGCTCTGAGCCGCATGGCCATTTAATTAAATATTTAATTGCATGCAATAGCTGGCCACGTGCAAGTGTTTATTTGTATGGGCCACTAGTTAATTGCCTGAGCCGCATATGGCTAGCACAATGTTAGCCGCATGGCCTTTGCATATTTGTAATGCATGTATTAGCTAGCCTAGCATTTAATGCCTTAGTCTAGCATTTAATGCATTAGTATTTTAATGCATTAGTATTTTAATGCATTAGCATTTATTGTAGCTTGCAGTAGCTTGCATGATTAATTATTTATGCTTAAATCCTATGCTAGCCGCATAAGCAATGTTTGCTAGCTAGCCGCATGCCAGCATTCCTATGCTAGCCGCATGGCCATCTGCTCATTGAGCCGCATATGGCCATTCCAGAGTTGTTGGCCGCATGGGAACAATTAATAGCTGCATAAGCTTTTGTATTTAATGATGCTTGCTTGTATGCTAGTGCATTTAAAATATTAGCATTGGCCAAAAGTTGGCCGCATGCATGCTTGCTTGCAAGCTTGTGCATTTAAATATTAGCATTGCATTTAAAATATTAGCATTAGCAAAGTTGGCCGCATGGTAATGCATGGCTTTCTTGATTACATGCATTAATGCATGGCTTTTCTTTACTTGCATGCATTAATAATTAATGTATTATATTAAAAGCCTGCAAGCCTGCATGCTTACCTATTTAGCAAGGTTGGCCATTGAGCCGCAGGACTGCATGCATATATATTATTTTATATATTATATCATTAGTCCATATTATGTGCATTAGTATATGCGGCTCAAAGTTGGCCATTGAGCCGCATGATTGCTTGCATATATATTATATATATTATATGCTTTAGCCTATATTTAATGCATATGGCTAATCACCTGCTCACTTGGCCGCATGCATTTTGCTTGCATGCTTGTGCATTTAATTAATAGCTTGGCAACTTTGCATGCATTAGCATGCATTAGTGCTAGGCCAATATTGCATTTGGCCGCATAGTTGCTTGCATGATGGCCGCATATGCCCCTCTCCAATATTTGTTAGCCGCATATGCACCCCTCCAATAATTGTCCATTTGGACATCGTGGATGATTGTGCTTGTACAAATGAACCCGTCTTATCTTGCATCATGTCTAGGACAAGGACCCCTGAGTACCACGGTCGGGGGTACCTACGGTAAAATTGACTAAGGCTAATAACTAGAATAATCCAGTAGTCATAAAGAGATTTCCCCAGCTACAGGCAATTCCGTTATCTGGGCGCCCTACTTAGGATCTGTAGCCTGCCGACGTGTAGGCCATATTTCCAGCACACTGTCATGTGTTGCACCCTTATTGTACTAATATTCGACCTGGATAACCTGGATGGTCTGCAGGGCTTGTGGCTGTGGAATAATCTCACTGCATCTTGCTAGTAACTAGGCCTGTGATAACCCTTGTTAGTTAAAGTATCAAGCCGTACTTATTGCTTGGCCGTGAAATATTAGATGGAGTTCAATCAGTCTAGTCTTGTCTTGATCATGTACAAGATTGTTACTTGACCTGATTTCTTATATTTATCTTACCGATAAATGGTGGGAGAAGCCAAGTTCTGTTCAGACGAAGGGTTACAACCCCGGTCCTTGTTTGGTTTACGGGTTGTAACCTGGTTATCTGAATAGTCCCATGGTTATCTCATCGTATATCACCTGTCATATTTTTCCTTAATTACTGTCTTTTATTATGTAATTATATTCTTCTACTAATTGCTGGTTTTAGTTCCTAAGTGAAGCCTCCTTTGTGGCACTTGCTCTTTCTGGGGTCTGACCCAGCTGGTTTTGTATGGCCAGATACCGAAGCAGTACCCAAGGATCTACCGACCTTCCAGCCAGATGGTGACCACTAGAAGGAATCCTGGCAACGAGTGGATTTATTTTGGCTCTCCCACTCTATTGTAAAAATGATTCTTTTGAGGCGTTTAGCCGGCTAGCACCTGTTAGCTCATATTGCACCTTTTATTTACTGTCTGCCTACGGGCTGTAACATGATTGACAGATCATAGGGTTGATCATGTATGACCGAAACTCTTGCTAGTCATCACATTTTGTACAGCGAACAGTTTCAAGCACCTGAACCCTCCATTCTTCGATGGCAACGAATATGCTATCGCTGCTAATGCGTGGCTTCAGGACACAGAGGTGATATTGGAGGCCGTGAAGACCCTAAAAGACGAGAAGGTGGCCGTGGTGCGCCTGTAGTTATTGGATCTTGTCCGCAGCTGGTGGGCAGCACAAGCCGATGGATTAATGGCGCCTATTGCTTGGACAGTATTCCGTGAGAGATTCCGAACCAAGTACTTCGATCCGGTGGCTCGGTACGATCTACAGACCAAGTTCACCAATTTAAAGCAGATGGACAGGACGGTCGATGGGTATGCGGCCGAGTTTTCCAGGCTTAGTCGGTTTGCTCCCACCTTGGTGGCGACCGAGTTCGACAGAGCCTAGCGGTTTCAACAGGGACTCCACCTAGAGATTCTGCTGGCAGTGGAGCAATTTGAGTATCAGACTTTCGATGCGGTATTGAGGGCAGCCATGAGATACGAGTATACCTCCCACAGGATCGTGGACAGGACCGGAGATCGGAAGCGATCTCACGGCCAGATGACCCAGTCGACAGCACCAGCTCCGGCATTCAGGGCTTTGACAATTGGAACTCTGAGGCAGGCGGCCTCAATGACGTCGGTCGCGTCCCCTCAGCAACAGAAGCAGAAGCAGTCTTCCATAATGGGCTGCACTCATTATGGAAAGCCAGGACACGTTGTTTCAGAGTGTCGCAGAGCACAGGGATTGTGTTTGGCTTGTGGGGCACCGGACCACAAGATAGGGTCTTGTCCGAATAGGGCCAGTTCATCGTCGGTCCAGACTAGTCCCTCGGTAAGAGGACCAGCACCAGTACAGCAGCAGCAGTATTAGCCTCCGAGGCTATTGCCGCCTCAGACCCAAGTCTTCCAGCAGCAGAAACCCCAGCAGTATGCCCTGGTCCAAGCTCAGATTCAGAACCGGCAGAGAGGTTCCTAGCAGGATGTTTTCCCTTTTCCTCATGCCTTCAAATTCCTTACTTGCATGATTGATTGATTGATTGATTGCTTAGTATAGCTTGTCCTTGCATCTCTAGCCACTTGATTAAATTTCGAAGACGGAATTCTTTTAAGGTGGGTAGAGTTGTAATGTCCGTGGTTCGTATTACGTATTTTGTATACGTGTACGGAATCTTGACATGTAGTTAAACTTGTCATGCTTGTCTTGATCCTGGTTTAGTGGCTTGGTTCGGTTTTGTTGTAAACCCACCCCACCTACCACCACCATCACCACTTATTAACCCCCACTCTTCTCTCTCTCTCCTCATTAATTCTTTTCTATTTACTTTTTCTTCTTCACCATTACTTCTCCACCAATCTGAGAGAGTGGAGAGCTTAGGCAAGTGCATCTTGCTTCATGGAGGAAGTCTATTTTTATTGTTCCATTGTCTTCCTCATGTGTTTCTAACCCACTTTAGTACTTAGCATTTTTTATTTCCGTAGTTAATTTCTTGTAGATCTAGTTTTGTGGTATTTTCGGTTTCCATGAATTTTGATCTATCAAACTTGCATATTTTGCTAGTTGATGGTTCCATGTTGTAGAGAATTCTATTTTACTCAAATTTGACCTCCGGGAGTTTGGATTTGGGTTCCTATCGTTGTTTGGAGGAGCATGGAGGCCATGGTATTTTCCATGGACATGTTCTCTGTGGGAGCCATTATAATTATACTGTGAGCCGCATGAGCAAATTTGCTCTGAGCCGTATGGCCATTTAATTGAATATTTCATTGCATGCAATAGCTGGCCACGTGCAAGTGTTTATTTGCATGGGCCACTAGTTAATTGCCTGAGTCGCATATGGCCAGCACAATATTAACCGCATGGCTTTTACATATTTGTAATGCATGTATTAGCTAGCCTAGCATTTAATGCCTTAGCCTAGCATTTAATGCATTAGTATTTTAATGCATTAGCATTTAATGTAGCTTGCAGTAGCTTGCATGATTAATTATTTATACTTAAATCCTATGCTAGCCGCATAAGCAATGTTTGCTAGCTAGCCGCATGCCAGCATTCCTATGCTAGCCGCATGGCCATCTGCTCATTGAGCCGTATATGGCCATTCCAGAGTTGTTGGCCGCATGGGAACAATTAATAGCCGCATAAGCTTTTGTATTTAATGCATGCTTGCTTGCATGCTAGTGCATTTAAAATATTAGCATTGGCCAAAAGTTGGCCGCATGCATGCTTGCTTGCAAGCTTGTGCATTTAAATATTAGCATTGCATTTAAAATATTAGCATTAGCAAAGTTGGCCGCATGGTAATGCATGGCTTTCTTGATTACATGCATTAATGCATGGCTTTTCTTTACTTGCATGCATTAATAATTAATGTATTATATTAAAAGCATGCAAGCCTGCATGCTTACCTATTTAGCAAGGTTGGCCATTGAGCCGCAGGACTGCATGCATATATATCATTTTATATATTATATCATTAGTCCATATTATGTGCATTAGTATATGCGGCTCAAATTTGGCCATTGAGCCGCATGATTGCTTGCATATATATTATATATATTATATGCTTTAGCCTATATTTAATGCATATGGCTAATCACCTGCTCACTTGTCCGCATGTATTTTGCTTGCATGCTTTTGCATTTAATTAATAGCTTGGCAACTTTGCATGCATTAGCATGCATTAGTGCTAGGCCAATATTGCATTTGGCCGCATGGTTGCTTGCATGCTGGCCGCATATGCCCCTCTCCAATATTTGCTAACCGCATATGTACCCCTCTAATAATTGTCCAGCCGCATATGGCCAACTGCTTGCATGGCCAGTTAAATAATAGTTATGGCCGCATGATTGCTTGCATGAATATTTAATTTGAGCCGCATGGCATGCTTGCATTAATTGTGGGTCCCACTATCTTTTGTCTTATTTGTCTTTACAATTATATTATTATGATTAAATATTGTGTGATTCTAAGTTGCTTCCCTAAACACGAATTGTTAGTGTAATGATTGATAGTGACTTCCTGGCCGCATGTAATAATTTTCCTGAGCCGCATGAGTCCCCCACGGCCCTTACTCCTGCTAATGTTTAATTATCACATGAATGCATGTGCCATATTAATTGTTCCCTGGCACGATGGTGATCCGTTGTGGTGCACTTTTGACAAATGCCATGACTTGACAGTGACCCGTAGTGGTGCACTCTTGACAATAAACTTGACATGATAACTTGACATGATAATTCTTGATAGTAGCCCGCCGTGGCGCACTCATGACAAATAAACCTGACATGATATCTTGATAAGCTGTTGCGACGGCTGCCTAACATGACAAGTATGAATGACCTGGACATCGTGGGTGATTGTGCTTGTACAAATGAACCCGTCTTGTCTTGCATCATGTCTAGGACAGGGACCCCTGAGTACCACGGTCGGGGGTACCTACGACAAAATTGACTAAGGCTAATAACTAGAATAATCCAGTAGTCATAAAGAGATTTCCCCAGCTACAGGCAATCCCGTTATCTGGGCGCCCCACTTAGGATCTGTAGCCTGCCGACGAGTAGGGCATATTTCCAGCACACTGTCATGTGTTGCACCCTTATTGTACTAATATTCGACCTGGATAACCAGGATGGTCTGCAGGGCTTGTGGCTGTGGAATAATCTCACTGTATCTTGCTAGTAACTAGGCCTGTGATAATCCTAGTTAGTTAAAGTATCAAGCCGTACTTATTGCTTGGCCGTAAAATATTAGATGGAGTTCAATCAGTCTAGTCTTGTCTTGATCATGTACAAGATTGTTACTTGACCTAATTTCTTATATTTATCTTGCCGATAAATGGTGGGAGAAGCCAAGTTCTGTTCAGACGAAGGGTTACAACCCCGGTCCTTGTTTGGTTTACGGCTTGTAACCTGGTTATCTGAATAGTCCCATGGTTATCTCATCGTATATCACCTGTCATATTTTTTCTTAATTACTGTCTTTTATTATGTAATTATATTCTTGTGCTAATTGCTGGTTTTAGTTCCTAAGTGAAGCCTCCTTTGTGGCACTTGCTCTTTCTGGGGTCGAACCCAGCTGGTTTTGTATGGCCAGATACCGGAGCAGCACCCGAGGATCTACCGACCTTCCAACCATATGGTGACCACTAGAAAGAATCCTGGCAACGAGTGGGTTTATTTTGGTTCTCCCACTCTATTGTAAAAATGATTCTTTTGAGGCGCTTAGCCGGCTAGCACCTGTTAGCTCATATTGCACCTTTTATTTACTGTCTGTCTACGGGCTGTAACATGATTGACAGATCATAGGGTTGATCATGTATGACCGAAACTCTTGCTAGTCATCACATTTTGTAACGACTAGCTTCATGATCAGCTGAATATGTAATGTTTGGGATGCCTTACTATTGTATATTTGGTGATCTTACATCTTGTAACATTTATTTGCTTGCTTGTGATAGAGACACTAGGCTTGTTCATGATCTTAAGTGTAGTGTCCCGCTCCGCGAAGGCACTAGATAGACAGAAAAATCGGATTGCTGGCTCTGCAACAGAAGATGATTAATCTGGGTGAGTGGACGAAGTCTAATTTGCTGATTCACTTACGCCTAATAAGAATCTGAGTTTTTGATTGAATGCTTTGTTAATAACAAGATGGTAAATCATCGAGTATGCTTTAAGAGAATTCACATGTTGCCCTGCTAGGAAATGAATGTTGCCTTGATAAAGAAAACCTTGTCATGCTAATAACAAGACGGTAACCAGTATGTATGCTTATAAGAGATTTCACATGTTGCCATGCTAAGAACAAGAAAAAAAATAATCTGCATGCTAATAAGAAGATTGCCTGCTAATAAGAACTGAATTGATGCTTGTCATGCTTGATACGATAAGAGAAGACAAATAAATCGGATTGAATGCTTGATCAGTGCTTGTTGCTAAGTATGCTTGAGAATTGTAGACATGTACAGATGGACTTGTACATATTGACATGAATAAAAGAAAGGCACGAATTGAACATGTTATATATCTGCAAAGGCATGAAAAGAACATGTCGTACATCTGATCACAAATCTGTCTCATCTGATAGAATCCTGCTAGAGCATGCATGTGGTCTAGGACAACTTGTTAACAAAGAAAATTTATCTCTCGGGTGGATCTGGGGGCGCTTGGACCACTCGGCCTAGGAGAGATTAGGGCCTCCATGTGAAAATGGGAGTCGATCTGAGTCCTTAGCGATGAGCTGAACCCAAGAGAGTCACAGCGGCTAATCATGTGTTTCCCATGGACCATCATATAGATAGGTGTTGGTTGGTGCAGAGCTGAACCGGAGAGTCACAGCTGCCAATCGGTCTGCATGTGTCTATCATATGTTTTGCTAAGAGCTAACGATGCAGAGACGAACAGGGAATAATGTAGGTTTTATCATGTTTATGCTAATCCTTGTCTTGTGCAGGGATGGACGGTCGGCTATGGTAAGAGTCACTGAAAAGTGATATACATGTGTTGCTTAAGTTCCTATATAAATGCTTGCAGAGATTAATCTGTTACCAAGAAGTGCTATGTTCCACTAAAGAAAAAGATATGATATCGTGCTTGTCATTGACCCTAACAGTTGCTCGAACAAAAGAAATGATATGCTCATGAAACACGCTGCGCACTGCACATGAAATGAATAGTCCTCGTGCTAGAATTGAATAGTCCCTTGTATGCTTGAAATGAAATGAATTAAAATATGGATTTTCAAAGATGTTTTCAAAAGAGATGTAAACTGGCTCTGTATGCACGGAATGTACATAGGTAAAAAGTAGCAAGATCACATCACAATAAACGTTTTCTCACTAAATGAATAGTGATCATTTCAGACAAATATAGCTCTTTGTTCACAATCACCAGTATGCTGATATACTGACCCACCATCAGTCTGCATGCAGGTGCACTATGCATCGAAAAGGATAGTCCGAAGCGATAGCATGTGCCTCATCCTCAGGAGCCAGAAATCAGAAGAGATGACAAGAGACGACATCTGTTGCAAGAGTTGGTTTTGTATATAAAGGAATGTAATGTATGGGAACGGGATCATTGTAATCTGTAAAGTTCTGAGAGAATGTAACATTGTATCAGAGAGAATCGAGGGCTTGTAATCTGTTCAAATGAAATCAATAAAGAGAATTATTTTTTCTTATCATTGTGTTCAATATATATATTCTGAAATATGTCCGCTGCTGCTTCAATTATCTACGATATGTTCCGCTGCGTATTGTCAACCTTGTCTATCTTGTCTAGCTTCAGGTCTTGGCCTTGTGCAAGTGCAACTTAGGCTTGCACGGCATCACGCCTTAGCGAGGACGAACGGTCCCAAAGAGTCCGAAGCGAGGACGAAAGGACTCTGCGGGATCGGAGCACGACATTAAGAGACAGATGGCTTGTAGTTAAACCCTCATATATCTAGACAGCCGTGACCATATAGTGAGGTGGATTCCATTTTATTATACGTAGCTGGCTATGTACGCCCCCGCTCTCTAGTATTCTGGTTCTGGGCGTGACATTATGTCAGCAAGACACGTGCTTCGGCACTAAGCAAAGCTTTCGCGTATCAATATTGGCATTCGTGTATCGGCATTGTTGGCCTAAGTTTGCATAAGTTAAGTCAAGTGCCATCGCTTTAAGTCGAAAGGACCTGTAAAACCCCTATTTTTTTAATTATTATTTTTATTATTTTATTAGACTTAAAAATAAATTTATGCAATTTATGATTTTTTTTAGAAATAACCTTAGCCATTGTTGAGTTTTGGAGCACTAGACGACCATGAATTTTGGCACGGAAGATGTAGCAGTGTGCTTTGACCAGTATATTAGCCATGCCGTGGGAGGCTTAGCCATAGTTCAGTCCGAACTAGGAAAATCAGGCCGAGTTGTGAAATAACGCATTTAAAATATTTTTATTTAGATATTAATTTATATATTGATTTTTAGATGACCCGGTTTGTCCAAACCAGTCCGAATTGGGCCCGAACCAATTGAAGCCCATGTAAGCATGTAGTGTGACCAAATGTGGCCATATAGGCATATTTTATGTATATACAAATATTTTCTAATTTTTTTTTAGAATTTTATGTGCAATTTCTAATTATTTAATTATTCGTACTATTATTGGTATTTTATTATTAAATAATATCGTACAATATTTGTACAAATTTTTGGACCCGGATAAGGGTGTGCGGTATAAGTCCACCCATTGGGATGATTTTATTATTTTATTATTACTTAAGTTATTTTGTGGAGAATAAATAAATATGTTCATTCTATTTAAATATTATTATTATTTTGTGTTGGTTTATTATGAATGGAATTTATATATATGTAAATATATTAAATAATTGGATGTGTTTATGGATATATACTTATATATATATATATATATATATATATATATATATATATATATATATATATATATATATATATTGAAGATTTTGAAAAAGAAAAAGAAAGAGAAAATAATAATAATATATACAACTAACCCACCCACGTGCCCACCATCTCAATTGTTTGCTGTAGCACAGCAATCCCACGCTTTTCCGCGAGCAACCATGCCCATTAGTTATTAGTATTAGTAATAGTGGTATTAGAATTTTCGCCCCACTTGTTATATATGTAACTTTTTCCACAAACTTCAAAACCCTAAACTTCCAAAACGAAAGTTGAGGCTGATCATACCCTCTTCGCCTACGAATTTGTTTCACCAGCGACGGAGCTTTGTGCGCGACGAACGAAGCATCGGAAGTCAGCCCCGCGTCACCCAAGGAGCAGTTTTTCCACTCAAGGTACCCCACTTCTCCACGGCGTAACTTTTTACTCGTAGCACCGATTTTCGATCCGTAAGATTTTTTGGAAAGTAAACTTGACCCTCTTCGAGATCCTCTAGGTGGATTTCGAAAACAACCCATCGACTTGCTCGAAAAATTGAGACGAAGTTGAACAAAAATATGTTTTCTGTAATACTAAAAACTGTTTAAAACGACAACTTGTCGGCCAATTTTCTTGCTGTGCAGTAAAGTACTGTAAGAACTAATTGAAAATAGTAAAAGACAACATAACCGAGATCGCAACGCATCTTCTGGATCGTCGTTTTGATTTGCGTGTAAAAAGTAGATTGATGTTGAAGTTGAGGAAAAACCAGTGTTTAATTATATTAATTTTCTGAATTTTGTCCGATATAGCGTGCGTCCCGACAAACCGGGCGACGTGGTCGCGTGCTATACGCATCGAAAGGCGCGTATGGACGTTGTTGACGTATGGGAACTGACGGAACTCAGTTTCGTCGTGTGTGCACGACGAAATCAGTCCGTATCCGTCGAGATACCCCCGTATCGGCGTTTTGCAAACTTTGCCCTAACTTCGTTTACAGTCGTCGATTCGAGACGAAACTTGTGCCATTGGACTCGAAATATTTTTCTGGTCCTGTATGCCAAGTTTGGTCCGATTCTGAGACCGTTGATTGGGACGCCATATTGGCGGGCCCACAATCCCACTCAACGGGCGATTTTGTGCACGGCTCCTCGGAATCCAAAATTGGACATACCATTGAATTCGTCCCGGAAAAACAAATTCATAGACATGTAGTTTTACGACTTTAGAGACCGTAGGTTCTGGCACGCATTTCTGTGCAAGGCGGGTCCAACGACGGATATCGTTTTGATCCAAAATTACGATTTTACCCCTGTTCCAGAATTTAACTTTTGGACAGGCGTTTCCTAGGCATATCTTTTATTCCAAACTCGTTCGTGATGTTTGTTTCAGCATCCGGTGCTCCTTGTGGATTTTAACTTTTGTGTTGACGATTCTGACTGTTGGATTTTGCTACATCTCGCACCACCCTCAGGCAAGACACCTTGCCATTTGCTGTTTAATTATTTTTAGCTCATATTTCATGCATGTTCATTATTTTCTTTATGCAAAATAAACTGTGATACATGGCATAACCTGTTAGAACTTACTATTCCTTTATATTTTCTGCTATGTATTATTTTTCTTACGCATTAAACCTAGATTTAAGGGACCACCTTGAGTGTTGCATTCATAGGCCTTGACACAATTATACCACGTTGTTGTGACTCACATATAGGACTCGGACATGCGTGATTGGCTAGCCACCAGCACGTATAAGCCGTGCGTTAGGAAATAACTGCTAATAGAATTGCATGCTAGAAGACTTAGCAGTTATGAGTTGGCATTGGGCGGGGAGAACATGATTGGAAGTTGACTACCACCCTATCTATCGTAGACTCGCTCGCTACTCAGGAACGATAGGTAGACTATATGCTATAGACTCGCTCGATACTGAGGAATAGTATATGGTGTTGTGACTCGCTACTGAGGTACTGCATTGGTATTTTCTTGACTTGACCCGGTAGTCATGCGACCATGAACTGTTCTTAAAACTGCATTCACTTAGACTGGTTAGGCTACCTTTATCCGTTAGGTACGAGTACTTTTGGTTTAGGTACTTGTATCTGACCGTGGCTTGGAACAATAACTTGTCGCGGATTAGTTCGTCACATCTTGTCCTTGTTTGGTTGTAGGTGTGATTTACTACTTCGATGAGAAGGTATTGAACCTTGTTGGGGTCCGGATACCATATTGGATTCCTAGCATGGAAAGATACGTCACCGTGAATTAGTTTACCATCTCCTGTCCTTGTTTGGTTGGGGGGATGGTAAGCTCGTTCAATAGGTGTGTATTGGACCATGTTATAATTCGATTGACTTATTTATTTGAGCAATATTTATTCAGTTTATATGGCATGATATTATGTGTCTTGTTACGTCCCTCTGAGGACCTGGTTATCTCTCCAGGTGTGTGTTCTTGTCTTTCGCAGGTGCTCTATCTCTAGCTGTGACCATCTCTATTTCTTCGAGGATGATTGCGCTTATATCGTCTTTGCTTCGCTAGCCAAAATTATTCTTTTGTATATCTTGTATTTCTTTTCATAGTTGGTAGTGGATTTGTCTCCGCCCAACTACATGTACCAAATGACAATTTATTATCATTATATGACATCTTTTATTCTGATATTTCGTGGATGAGATTAGATTACTCTTGGTTTACTGCATTTTACAGCTTATGTATTCATACGAGGTTTCCATATATTAGAGTATACTTCGTATGTATACAGCTGGCATGTCTATGTACCTAGTCCTACATATTTTGGGACTGGGGCGTTACAGGACCGTAATATAAAAGTTGGCTAAGTCAGGGAGTTGTTAGCCACGACCTCATCTTGAAGCACGGACAAGTATAGGCAAAGTCTAAGGGCACGACCTGCATGAGTCGACCCCTTGATGTCATTGGCACAAGATCAAGTTAAAGTCATGGCACGACCCTGCCGTCCCGAATTAAAGTTTAATCGAGTACAAAGCGATGAGGCACTGCCTTGATCGAATTACACGTTGGCATGGCACGACCCCGTCGTTGTACGATCCCGTCGTTGCATGACCCTGTCGTTGCGTTGTTAAGTATAGGCCGAGACGTCTTGTTCTAAAATGGATCCTAAGGCAAGACTAGAAAGAAAATCGAAAGGGACTTAAGCTGCACAAAGTAAATGAACGTGTCGGTTATGTATGGATGGGTGAGAAGCTTACTCCACCAGTACAGTTGAGTACTGACACCCACACAGTTTCTATGTGCAGGCACAGGTAGAAGCTCGTGGCGCGGAGCTCGCTTGGATGCGTCGAGGCACGGAGTTCCTTGGCGAGTCGAAGCGTGCGGTCGCGTGGACTCAAAGACTTATACATGACATAATGTATGGACATCGCCTTCCGAAGCTTCCACTGGCTCAAGCATTGTAATCGAGAGATGAGAGAGAGCAGAGTGAATTGTAAAATAAGAGAAAAGTGAGCACGAGAGACTTATAATTTGGCCTTGCGCCCACAAATGTAATCTTGTATTCAATATCAATAAAGAGCTTCTTTTGAATGACTTGTGTTCATGTGTGCTTGTTCTAAATTTTTGATGCATGTTTCAATATTTCTGCTTGGGACTTCTGTGCGACGACCCCGTCGCCGTCGATGTAATCGGCCGTTATAAAGCTGCCTTGTACGAGCGAAATCTAGGCTCGTGCGGCATCACGCCTTAGCGAGGACGATCGCTCCTACGGGAGCGGGGCGTGACATAATGGTATCAGAGCACGGCTTTACGTCATTGGACTTCAAGTTGAATTTCTCAGTTTTGAAAGCTCGTCGTTGGAAAATAAGTGTGCACTCTCTCTCGAATGTCCCTCGGCATGTCCATACAATAAGTCTAAATATTTTCAAAAGCTCGTACAAGCGTTCACTCGAACGCATCGGTAGGCTATCGCCGAATGCATCGGTAGGCCTTTGTGCCGAACGGTGTCAAACTTGCCTTGATAGAAAACATGTGCTAAGTTAACATGTCGCGTGCGTGCCTAACTAGTCTTACGTCGACCTAGCAATTCAGCTTGCAAACTCGGAATATAGTCCGTACGGGATAGCTATGCATACGGCCTTTTGGCTAAGTTGTGCCGCGTGTCGTGCGCCTCGACTTTTGGTGCAATCGAGTCGCGAGCAATATTAAGTATCTCGCTCGATCGGGAACGAGGATACACTTAGAGTGTTTATCGATAGGAACGCTATCGAGTTAACGCTTAGGCGTACACGGAAGATTGACTTGGATTTTAAGGAAATAGTGCGAACGACTTAGTACGTCAAGAAGACGTGAGCGATTACGCTAGAGATTCGTCGAACGAATCTGAAGGATGTCTTAGTGAATGACGCGAACGTGATTGTAGGCTAGATCGGATGGCTCGAATCCGAGTGGTGTATGGTTTGTCTTAGAAATCATTCGAACAAAATTGAGAATTACGAGTAACGGCGAGTATGTCGGCAAGGCGATGCGGTCGCGCAAAGCCTTAGAACGTGTCATGCTTAGTTGATCGTGACTTCGTGTGTCCCGAACGAGCATCTCGTTCGGACAACTTGTGAATGGGCAACGCGAGTTAGAAAATGATTCGGAACGATGAATAAAAATGTATGTCTTGATCGAGGAAAGCTTAGAGGATCGTACTAGTGATTTCGGATTCGATCGAATAGAATTGTAAAATATCCAGTTCGGACAATAGCATCAGTCGCACGACTCAAAATTGGTTGCAAAGGAAGATCGTCAGGTTACGTATAACGTCGATGGTATTGAGGCGTATCAAAGATCGATATACGATAACTCGGGGGTACTCTGACTCGGCGAATGACGATCGTGCAAATGTCATGGTTCCGATGGATGCTATACTCGGGATATTGAAACGTATCGAGGAAAAGATAAACTTGGCTCGAGGATTTTCTAGTTGAATAAATGACAGTCGGACTATCGAATAGAGATCTTGGCTTGGATGAAAATGAAATGTTTGGATTTGCTTCGTTGACAACCACAATGTTGATGTTCTTGTCTTATGCGAGCGCAACTCCAGCCTCGCACAAGCGGTGCGCCGATTAGGACGATCACTCCGCGTGAGCGCTGGTATGGTGATTCATATAGCGGGGGTGATTGAACTAGCATGGCGTGGCAATTTGTGTGCTTCGACTTGTGGTTTGATGCGAAGGTAGACTCGAAAATGACTTAGCGTGGGTGACGGCCGAATTTGAGGATTACGTAGGTCCAATTCGCGTATCAAGAGTGAAATAGTCTGGACTCAAACAAGAGTTACGTCCTGATGAGAATGATTATTCCCGGGAGCGTTGCATGGTGATTCATGAACCACCGTGGATGATCGGACTCGCGTGAGATTGGGGCGCAACGTATTGTCAAGCTAGACGACCTCGTGATCGAATACATGAATTGGTTAGAATTGATGATTTGAAATAGATTCGAATATGCGCAACGAATACATTAATGCGAATAGGTGATCGTGTTCGATGTTTAGAAATCTGAGTGACGCGAGCTTGGGTAGAAAACTCCCGTACTATCGACTTTGGTTTGACCCTAGGATTGGGGTCAATATTGGCATTATTGTTGGGGAACTATGATTCCAATCCTGACGTTGACTTAGCCTTGAGAAATAGCCTAGCGGTTAGGCGAGACGCCCTGTTTCAAGAGTTATCAATCGAAAGATTGATCTTGAGGATTGGCATGGATGGATAGTGTGAATCACGAATATAGGAATACCCCTCACGAGATTCGGCTGACATGCATACATTTCAGGGACGCTTGAGTATGTGCACGATGCGACTTGAGTGAGAACGACAAATTCTCTATCATACGGCTTGGCTGAATGCATGTATTTTGGGGACGCCTGGAATACGTGCACGATCCATGCCAAGTGATACGTTGAATGCAAGTGCGACTTGAGGAATGGAAGAGTGTCGAGAACTTGAAATCGTGTTAAAAGAGAAGAATGATAGTAGTACGAGCGTGGCTCGGAATCAAGAAAACGCGTAGGCGTACCCCGCACAACTGTTATAATTCCGTGTCTAGGCATGATTAAGTCTTGGCCATAGAAATGGTAGGATAGCTTGCCTTCAGAAAAGTCTCGAGGACGAGACTTGTTCTGAGTGGTGTATGTTGTAGTGCCCCGTCCCGCAAGTCAATCGGAGGAATCAAAATGCCGACGGCGTTGGAACTTAGCCTTGCAACGGCTGCTCGAAGGCTCGCTCGGTCGAGACGACTCCTCGCTCAGGTGGGATAGTTTCGGTGAACTTGCCTCATCTTAGCCTTCATTTAATAACTCGCTTGTTTTCAACTTGCACAAGTTAGGATTGTTAATAAAAGAGACGCATCCACATAGCTAAGGGAATAATCCCGACCCGTCGGAATGTCTTAGAACATGGAAAATGGTCCCACGGCCTTCATAGAAGTCGGCTCAGCGTGCTTTCAAATGACACTCGATCCTTCGTTCCCGTGGCTTGGGAGAAGGAAGTTGGCTTGAGTTGCTAAGTTGTCCCGACACTCGAATGAGCCTAAGTCATAGGCGTTGCCTGGATGAATGCTTGATAAAGCATGCACTGTCCCGTCGTTTTGCCCCAACGCTTGTATTGGCCTAAGTCATAGGCGTCGCCCGTGTGAATGCTTGAAAATGCATGCACGGTCCCGTCGTCCAAGGCTTGGCATAGCCTTCGCACGTCCCGTGGTTTAAGTCGTCTTGCACGGCTCGTTGGCTTAAGTCTAGGCACCCGAGAACTCGGTTGTTCAAGTCGAACGCGTGCACGGCACATTGCCTCGATGCGAAGCTTGGCGTAGCCTTTGTTCTTCAAGTCGTTGCGCGAATAAGTTGGCAAAGCTATGCCGGTCGACCTAAGTTATTTCTAGCACCGTCCCGCTCTATCTGCGGTTGTCAAGTCGCGTAGTCCCTCGAGAATCAAGGCTCGTCGTATAAACTATATGACTTGAGCGATAGCGTCGCCTATAGAACCAGGTCTATCTAAGGCACGAGCTACAGTGGATTTAGTGAAAAGCATGCCATGGTCAAAAGCAGTCCCTGCGGTTGGTTGTCGCCGAGATCGGTCCCGCGGCTTGGGAGTCTCGCTTAGTCTTGATAAGTCCCGCACACGAGATCGGTCCCGCGGCTTGGGAGTCTCGCTATGTCTTGAAAGGAAACACACGAGATCGGTCCCGTGGCTTGGGAGTCTCAATAGAAAGAAGGAAAACATGGTCATGTTAAGGAAGGACTGGATAGATCGAGTCGAGACTTGCATGATCATTGGACAACTTGTCGACAAGGTGTAGTCTTCTCGAATGATCGCCGGGGCACCGGGATCATGTCGTCCCGGAGGAAGCGCGTTGTAGCTCAAGGTAGGATGCTGGATAACCGCATGGGAGATTCTGCGCCTCCGGGGCTAGCTACCCGCGGAGGGACGGTCCGATATCCCCGAGCCAGTCCAAGATAGCTTGACATTGCTAGTGACCACTCATATAGTTGTGTCGGCAAGAGCGGTAATCCGCATGTTTGCCTTTGGATAGCGTCAAGTACTAGCACGGCGTCGATCGAATCATGAGACAGTCTAGCACGACATGTATCAAGTCAGCAAGATGTAATCCCGTTAGTGCCAGCCTTGTATCAGCACGGAAGGAATGAGTTATAGCTTATGTCAGCAAGACACGTGCTTCGGCACTAAGCAAAGCTTTCGCGTATCAATATTGGCATTCGCGTATTGGCTTTCGCGTATCGGTATTGTTGGCCTAAGTTTGCATAAATTAAGTCAAGTGCCATCGCTTTAAGTCGAAAGGACCGTAATATAAAAGTTGGCTAAGTCAGGGAGTCGTTAGGCACGACCTCATCTTGAAGCACGGACAAGTATAGGCAAAGTCTAAGGGCACGACCTGCACGAGTCGACCCCTTGATGTCATTGGCACAAGATCAAGTTAAAGTCACGGCACGACCCTGCCGTCCCGAATTGAAGTTTAATCGAGTACAAAGCGATGAGGCACTGCCTCGATCGAATTACACGTTGGCATGGCACGATCCCGTCGTTGCACGATCCCGTCATTGCACGACCCTGTCGTTGCATTGTTAAGTATAGGCCGAGACGTCTTGTTCTAAAATGGATCCTAAGGTAAGACTAGAAAGACAATCGAAAGGGACTTAAGCTGCACAAAGTAAATGAACGTGTCGGTTATGTATGGGTGGGCGAGAAGCTCACTCCACCAGTACAGTTGAGTACTGACACCCACACAGTTTCCATGTGCAGGCACAGGTAGAAGCTCGTGGCGCGGAGCTCGCTTGGATGCGTCGAGGCACGGAGTTCCTTGGCGAGTCGAAGCGTGCGGCCGCGTGGACTCAAAGACTTATACATGACATAATGTATGGACATCGCCTTCCGAAGCTTCCGCTGGCTCAAGCATTGTAATCGAGAGATGAGAGAGAGCATAGTGAATTGTAAAATGAGAGAAAAGTGAGCACGAGAGACTTGTAATTTGGCCTTGCGCCCATAAATGTAATCTTGTATTCAATATCAATAAAGAGCTTCTTTTGAATGACTTGTGTTCATGTATGCTTGTTCTAAATTTTTGCTGCATGTTTCAATATTTTCTGCTTGGGACTTCTGTGCGACGACCCCATCGCCGTCGATGTAATCGGCCGTTATGAAACTGCTTTGCACAAGTAAAATCTAGGCTCGTGCGGCATCACGCCTTAGCGAGGACGATCGCTCCTACGAGAGCATGGCGTGACAAGGACTGTCATGGGGCTGGCAGTCCTACTTATCATACTCTGTGAAAGAGTTTTCAGTTGAGGAGCTCCTCACAGAGTTTGATATGTAGGACTGCCACCCCCAGGCAGTCCTATACTGAAGTAGGACTGCCAGGGTGCTGGCAGTCCTAACTCTGCTGTTGCAGCAAGTTTCAGTCAGGACTGCCAGCACCCTGGCAGTCCTACTTTAGTGTAGGACTGCCAAGTGGGTGGCAGTCCTGATACTGATACTTTGTACATAAAAAATAACAATTCATCACAAGTACATAAACAACAATAATTCATCACAACTACATAAATATTCCACATCCAACTTAAGATTCATCACAATAATTCATCACAATAATCCAACTACAATAATTCATCCCAATAATTCATCACAACTACAATAATTTATCACAACTACTTAAGTTTCAAAGATTCCACATCCAAATTAAGTTTCAAACAAGTACATAACTATTCCACATCCAACTTAAGTTTGAAACAAGAAAAATATCCAGATCCAACTATATATCATACCGGGCCTTTAAACGAGACTCCCTATTGTTCATGAAGGGGAAGTCGACCACGTCATCGATGCGATCAAGCTTGTTGGCGACCGCGACACTAGTGTCACTTTGGCAACCTCTCCGAGCTTCGGGCGTCGGTTCGAAAATTGTTATCGGACGCTCGAGAGGACGTCCCGCACGTTCCTTCCGCTTTGACGCGGTGGGCCGTATTCTTTTGTTAGCGGCCGGTGGACTGCATGACAACATACAGTTATTAAATAATAGAAACAGAAATAGGACATGCAGTTACCCCCCGCATATGAGCATCATGCAGTTACCCAACCCCATATGTCATTACAGTAGGACTGCCAGGCATGTGGCAGTCCTAATGTAAATCAGGACTGCCATAGTCATGGCAGTCCTCTTTCACAAGAGGACTGCCAGGACTGTGGCAGTCCTGATTTACATTAGGACTGCCACATGCCTGACAGTCCTACTGTTTTGAGACCCGAACTGCCAAAACGAGATGCTAGTTTGTCGTGTTCTAGGGTTAGGGTTTCAACATAAAATGTGGGTTTCTTGTGTTCGAAAATTAGGAAAGAAAACCATAAAGAGATTCTAAACCTATTTTATCAAAACTTTTTCAAGAATTAAAAATATTCTAGGGTTTCGAACAGAATGTACAAAATTCTTGAATAAATTAGGGAAGAACGTACCTGGATTCCGGTTGCTTTGACTTGCGTGTCATCTCTTCGAATCTACGAAGGTTGTGGAAGAAATCTTGGTGGAGGAATTGGGAGTGGAGTGGTGGAGAAGAAGAAATTAGGGTTTTAGGAGAGGGAGAGGGAGAGAGCTCTTTTTTTCTTCTTGAGGAGAAATAGTGTAAAATGAAAATGAAAGTGAAATGAAGGGTTTGGGGGGTTGGGGTGCCCCCTAGCAAATTCTCCACCTTCTTGGACTGCACCCAAGTAAGTGATGCCCCCAAGCAATTTTGGTAGTGCCCTTAAAAAACCCAATAAAATTGGGTAACTCAACAAACTATGTATTTTTTTCTCACCATCAACAAATTATATTCACATTAATGCCAAGGACCAACATATATATAGACCTGTCAATTGGGCCGGGCCGGCCCAGTCCGGTGTGAGCCCGATGTCATGACCCGCACCTGGATATACGGATACGAATACGTGAGCCACGTCCAGCCTACGCCGTAGTATCGGCAGTAGAACGCTGTCTAGTACCCAATAAATATACACTACATCTAGAAGGTCCAAGAACTATAAATGTACTCAATCACAACCCAACATCTAAAGAAGATAAGACAGGAAAGATAATTAAGGCACAAGAACAATTAGAAACTACTAGAAGGAATCATAAGACAGAGAAATAAAAAAGGAACAACAAGACAAACTAAGGGTAACTACCAGACAACTCACATAGAAGAATATTGAGATCCACCTCAGCTGGCAACATCATGAAGTCCAATACTGAGGGCACAACTACTCCTAAAATTTTGTCAACATATCCAGTCAGGATGGAATGAGCACAAATCTCAAATAACAGTTCTAATTAGACGATATTAAAAATGTAGCAGTAAATAGAGAGAATATACAAGAAATCATGAAATGTACATGTGAGTATCATGGCAAGGTAAGCTGTAAATCTAGAGCTAGAATAAGACAAGTAAAACTGATCATGGCATGTACAAGAATCAAGAAACATCTATCTAAGTATGTGAGTACTAGCTTCAACATGTGGCCGGCTTGGGTCTGCACAAGGTCTAATGATCCGGCAAATCATATGTGGAATGTAGGATTGGCTATTCAACAAGGTCTACAAGAACAAACAAGGAGGATAATGACCACACATCTATACTAATACTCCCCGTCCCCGACTAGTATAGTGGATCAAACCATGACACATCATGTGTCACGCCCCGCTCCCATAGGAGCGATCGTCCTCGCTAAGGCGTGATGCCGCACGAGCCTAGATTTCGCTCGTGCAAGACAGTTTCATAACGGCCGATTACATTGGCGACAACGGGGTCGTCGCACAGAAGTCCCAAGCAGAAATATTGAAACATGCAGCAGAAATTTAGAACAAGCACACATGAACACAAGTCATTCAAAAGAAGCTCTTTATTGATATTGAATACAAGATTACATTTGTGGGCGCAAGGCCAAATTATAAGTCTCTCGTGCTCACTTTTCTCTCATTTTACAATTTACTCTGCTCTCTCTCATCTCTCGATTATAATGCTTGAGCCAGCAGAAGCTTCGGAAGGCGATGTCCATACATTATGTCATGTATAAGTCTTTGAGTCCATGCGGCCGCATGCTTCGACTCGCCAAGGAACTCCGTGCCTCGACGCATCCAAGCGAGCTCCGCACCACGAGCTTCTACCTGTGCCTACACATGGAAACTGTGTGGGTGTCAGTACTCAACTGTACTGGTGGAGTGAGCTTCTCGCCCATCCATACATAACCGACACGTTCATTTACTTTGTACAGCTTAAGTCCCTTTTGATTGTCTTTCTAGTCTTGCCTTAGGATCCATTTTAGAACAAGACGTCTCGGCCTATACATAACAACGCAACAACAGGGTCGTGCAACGACGGGATCGTATAACGACGGGGTCGTGCCATGCCAACGTGTAATTCGATCGAGGCAGTGCCTCATCGCTTTGTACTCGATTAAACTTCAATTCGGGACGGTAGGGTCGTGCCGTGACTTTAACTTGATCCCGTGCCAATGACATCAAGCGGTCGACTCGTGCAGGTCGTGCCCTTAGACTTTGTCTATACTTGTTCGTGCTTCAAGATGAGGTCGTGCCTAATGACTCCCTGACTTAGCCAACTTTTACATTACGGTCCTTTCGACTTAAAGCGATGGCACTTGACTTAACTTATGCAAACTTAGGCCAACAATGCCGATACATGAAAGCCAATACGCGAATGCCAATATTGATACACGAAAGCTTTGCTTAGTGCCGAAGCACGTGTCTTGCTGACATAAGCTATAACTCATTCCTTTCGTGCTGATACAAGGCTGGCACTAACGGGATTACATCTTGCTGACTTGATACATGTCGTGCTAGACTGTCTCATAATTCGACCGACGCCGTGCTAGTACTTGACGCTATCCAAAGGCAAACACGCGGATTGCCGCTGTCACGCCCCAGAACCAGAATACCGGAGAGCGGGGGCAGACATAGCCAGCTACGCAATCCCAAAGTACATTAATACTCTGAAATCACGTATAAGCTGTCAAGACATGGGGGTTACTCTACAAGCCATCAGTCAATCCTATGGTTTAACAATCCTAGGTATCTCAATCACATGCAATTATACAAGAGCAAGGAGTACGATCATCATACATACAATAGTAAGGCGTCCCGCACCATATATACATGACTGATCATGAAGCCAGTACCACAGAACTGAGGACTAGCTAGAGTATTAGTCGTACATGATATGGACTAGCTATAGCCTAGAATACACATATCATGTTTATGCCCGTAGGCTATAATATCAAGGAAAATACCAAATACGAGCTAAACACGTGCTCGGGGCTAAGCGTTACAAGAAGAGAATTTACATATCAGTGGGAGAATGAAGAAGAAACCCACTGAGGCACTCTGGTGCTCCGGCTGGTCACCGTCGAGTAGATGGTGCGGTAGATCCTTCGTGCTCTTCTATCAGAACCTGGCCATGCAAAACCAGTGGGGTCAGACCCCAAATAGCAAGTACCACAAAGGAGGCCGAACTATAAACTTAAAACCAGCAATCATTAGTAAACAAAGCAAGCAATAAGTAAAAGAGGATCGAGATTTGTGCAGTACCAATGCACTTGTCACGAACATAGGAAGACAGTAAGTAAATCATTATTTGACATAAAGTAAACTGGAGAACATGTTAAATAAATAGAACTAGGAAGGTGATATACGATGAGATAACCATGGGACTATTCAGATAACCAGGTTACAACCCGTAAACCAAACAAGGACCGGGGTTGTAACCCTTCGTCTGAACGAAACTTGGTTTCTCCCACCATTTATCGGCAAGATAAAATAAGAAATCAGGACATATAATAATCATGTACAAGATCAAGACAAGACTAGACAGACTGAACTCCATCCAACATTCACGGCCAATCATTGCCTACGGCTTTCTACATTAACTAGCTAGGGTTATCACAAGCCTAGTTACTAACAAGATGCAGCGAGAATTCCAAGTCCGGTTACCTGTTTGTTACTACCTGAGTGATCCCAGCAAAAAAATGAAAAGATAGCATGATATAGCATACACACTGTAGTAAGATACATGTGTCCTAAGGTACCACACTCGACGGCGGGCTGGAAGTGCGCTCATCTCGACGGATAGCAACAAATCCCATGTATATATATATAAGGCCGGGACCAAAGGGGCAACAGGTAACTGGAAAATTCTCCATGAACTATTATATTATTCTAGTTATTAGCCTTAGCCATTTACAGTAGGTACCCCTGACCGTGGTACTCAGGGGTCCCCATCCTAGACATGATGCAAGACAAGACGGGTTCATTTGTACAAGCACAATCGCCCACGGTGTCCAGGTCATTCATACTGGTCATGTCAGATTAGCCGTCGCAATAGCATTTCAAGGAGTATCATGTCAGGTTTACTTGTCAGGAGTGCGCCACGACGGGCCACTATCATGTCATTATCATGTCAAGTTTACTGGTCAAGAGTGCGCCACGACGGGCCACCATCAGGTCATGTCAGGTCATTAATCAGGAGTGTACCACTACGGGTCACTGTCGTGTTTAGGGTACATGTGCCGGACAGTATAGTGCAAGCATTCAATCAGGAGACTCAAGTTATGCTGAGGTTACAAGACACAAGTCATCAGTAAAGATCAAATAACAATAGAGAAATAATAATAACAATAATTAAATAGCTGGACAAGGCACATGAAGGAGTCCTGCGGCTCAGGGTCACTATCAAGTCATGCTAGTTCCTTGTCACACCATATCATATACAATTGTCATTTCAGTCATGCCAATCAAATCGTGATTTATCAAGTTCAGGACAAAAGGCGTAAGGATATAAAATGGGCGTACAAATACACAATAAGGAGTTACAAAACGTGGGCAAATAATGATAAGTAATAGTACACAGGGCTATTGGAAGTCATGCGGCTCAGGCATATGCGGCCAAGAAGTGATCACATGCAGCTGGGAGAAGAACAGCCCATGCGGCTGGATGGGGTCAGGCGCATGCGACAGATAAGGAAAAAGCCCATGCGGCTAAGAAGGAGTTCGGGTCCACGCGGCTGGGAAGTGTAGTATCATGCGGCTGGGTATAGAAGGAGGCACATACGGCTTAGTAGAAGCCCATGCGGCTGGGTCAACATGACTACTTATGCGGCTGGGAGTGAAGGGTGCATATGCGGCTGATAATGGACTCAGCCTCATGCGGCCAAGTCTGCTGATGCATATGCGGCTCGGGAGCAAGGCCTTATGCGGCCAGACAGGTTATACGTCTATGCGGCCAGGATATGAAGGGGGTGCATGCGGCTCAGTTAGGAGCTCGTGCGGTCAGGTCAGTTCAAGAGCTCATACGACTAAGAAGGAGTACAAGTTCATGCGGCTAGGAGAGGCAAGGGCGCATATGCGGCTAAGTGGGGAAAAGTCCATGCGGCTGGGAGAACACTTGCCGCATGAAATGTTCATGCGGTCAAGTCAAGTACTGTTCTTCTTCTCCAAAAATTTCGAGAAGAAGAACACCATGAGAGCCAAATTCTCAAGCTCCATAACTCCATCATCCGGAGCCCAAATCCGAACTTTCTTGGGTCAAAACGGGGCAGAATGAAATGCTCTACAACATAGAACCATCAAAACTTGAAAATAACAAAGTTTAATAGATCAAAACCCATGAAAACTGAAATTACTTCAAGTTAGATCTACAACAATCTAGCCATCAAAATAGAAAACTCCAAGTTCTAAACATGCTTAGAATGTAAAAATAAAGAGAATAGAACAAACGGAATTAAAATCATCCAACATTCGGCAAGGTGTACTTGCCTCTCTCTAATGGCTAGGGTTCTGGTGGAAAGAAATGAATGAGGGTAAATGAGGAGGAAGAAAGAAAGAGTGGCTTATATAACAAGCCCAAGCAATCTCCACCATTCATTCCTCTCCACTCAATCTAAACCATACACCTCTCTCATAAAGAACCAAACTAAACCAAACCAAACCAAGTCAAAGTTAAACCAAACCCAAATAAAACCAAATCCAAATAAAACTAAATCCAAGTTAAACCAAGTCATGAAATCCTATACTTAGGAAATTTTAAAATATCACATAAATCGATAAATATGAAATACGGCTCAAATTAAACACGTATCCGTATAAAATATCGATACAGTGAGATGGGTCTCACAGCCGCTCTTGCCGACACAACTATATGAGTGGTCACTAGCAATGTCAAGCTATCTTGGACTGGCTCGGGGATATCGGACCGTCCCTCCGCGGGTAGCTAGCCCCGGAGGTGCCGAATCTTCCATGCGGTTATCCAGCATCCTACCTTGAGCCGCAACGTGCTTCCCCCGGGACGACATGATCCCGGTGTCCCGACGATCATTCGAAAAGACTACACCTTGTCGACAAGTTGTCCAATGATCATGCAAGTCTCGACTCGATCTATCCAGTCCTTCCTTAACATGACCATGTTTTCCCTCTTTCTATTGAGACTCCCAAGCCGCGGGACCGATCTCGTGTGTTTTCTTTCAAGACATAGCGAGACTCCCAAGCCGCGGGACCGATCTCGTGTGCAGGACTTATCAAGACTAAGCGAGACTCCCAAGCCGCGAGACCGATCTCAACGACAACCAGCCGCGGGGACTTCTTTTGACCATGGCATGCTTTTCACTAAATCTACTGTAGCTCGTGCCTTAGACAGACCTGGTTCTATAGGCGACGCTATCGCTCAAGTCATATAGTTTATACGACGAGCCTTGATTCTCGAGGGACTACGCGACTTGACAATCGCATATAGAGCGTGACGGTGCTAGAAATAACTTAGGTCGACCGGCATAGCTTTGCTAACTTATTCGCTCAACGACTTAACGAGCAAAGGCTACGCCAAGCTTCGCATCGAGGGAACGTGCCGTGCACGCGTTCGACTTGAACAACCGAGTTCTCGGGTGCCTAGACTTAAGCCAACGAGCCGTGCAAGACGACTTAAACTACGGGACGTGCGAAGGCTATGCCAAGCCTTGGACGACGGGACCGTGCATGCATTTTCAAGCATTCACGCGGGCGACGCCTATGACTTAGGCCAATACAAGCGTTGGGGCAAAACGACGGGGCAGTGCATGCTTTATCAAGCATTCATCCAGACGATGCCTATGACTTAGGCTCATTCGAGTGTCGGGACAACTTAGCAACTCAAGCCAACTTCCTTCTCCCAAGCCACGGGAACGAAGGATCGAGTGTCATTTGAAAGCACGCTGAGCCGACTTCTATGAAGACCGTGGGACCATTTTTCATGTTCTAAGACACTCCGACGGGTCGGGATTATTTCCTTAGCTATGTGGATGCGTCTCTTTTATTAACAATCCTAACTTGTGCAAGTTGAAAACAAGCGAGTTATTAAGTGAAGGCTAAGATGAGACAAGTTCACCGAAACTACCCCACCTGAGCGAGGAGTCGCCTCGACCGAGCGAGCCTTCGAGCAGCCGTTGCAAGGCTAAGTTCCAACGCCGTCGGCGTTTCGATTCCTCCGATTGACTTGCGGGACGGGGCACTACAGTCCTACACTAAAGTAGGACTGCCAGGGTGCTGGCAGTCCTACTTCAGTATAGGACTGTCAGGGGGGTGACAGTCCTACTTATCAAACTCTGTGAGGAGCTCATCAACTGAAAACTCTTAATTTAGCACGGAGAATGGCCATTCTCCGTATAATTTAGCACGGAGAATGGCTATCTGATCCAGTATCAGGACTGCCACCCCCCTAGCAGTCCTATATTGAATTAGGACTGCCAGCACCCTGGCAGTCCTAATTTAATGTAGGACTACCAGGGGTGTGGCAGTCCTATTTGTAAGTCTCTGTAATTTAGCACGGAGCACGAAGAATGGTCATTCTTCCCGTGTAAATTAACACGAAAAAATGGTCATTTACCTACGTTTTAACACCGGGAATAGCCATTCTCCGTGTAAATTAAACGGAGAATGGTCATTCCGGCACATTTTATGGTCAGTTGAAACTTTGGAGGGCCATAACTTTTGACTGGGAGGTCGAAACGAGGCCCGGTTTGTCGCAAAATGAGCGTATCTTTGAGGAGGCTGAGATTAACGGTTTCATCGTTAGACGGCCTTTCGAAATTTTAGAATCGCAAAAAAATGATGTTTGGACCTCCGTTTTAGCACTTTTTGTCGAAATTTTAGATTCGCAAAAAAATATGTAGGACTGTCAGGCCCCTGACAGTCCTACATATGTGAAGGACTGTCACCTCTCTGGCAGTCCTAATCTATGATCGGGACTGCCAGAGAGGTGACAGTCCTCTGTGTCACAACCCATTTTTTTATCCGGTGAAAAGTTAAAATTTAGTTACCAAGAGGGCTTCCGATGCATCAAAGTGTTCTTCGGACGTGGCGGGAAGAGAGTATATAACATTTGATGATCCCGGTTGTTCCATGTTCAATATTTTTCTACATTAAACACATAATTCAACTTTTTATATGTAAAATTCTTGTTTAAAATATTAAACATATATTAATTCGATGACTTACTAATAAATGAGAGAAGTCAATGACCTAGTATTGAGGGAAAAATTTGGGATAAAAATCAATGACCTAGAGTTGAGAGAAAAATTTGGAAAAAATATAGGTTGGGGAAAAACTTGGGGTTAAATTCTTTGACCTAGAGTTGAGGGAGAGAAGAAAAGAGTTGAGGAAGAAAAGAAAAGAGTAGAGGGGGAGAGAAAAAGAAAACAAAAGTTGGTATTTATACCTTTGCTTGGGCTAGCCCCAAGTAAAAAAAATGATGGCAAACTTGTAATATTTTGAAACATTTTTGGTCTAGCCCCTAGCAAAAAGGGTGGTGCCCTTAGAAAAAACCAAAAATATTTTGAATGTAGTTTATTTTACAACTAGGTTTAATACAGTTTATTTAGTTAAGGATAAGTTAGATTTTAGTTATATTAATCCATGGTTCTATTTGGTGCCATAATGTAAGGAACGAGACAAACATGATTTTAAATTAGCGTTTTCTTATGCTTCGAGCATGTAAATACATTACAAAAATGAAATATAAAAATATAAAAATTACAAAATCCACATACTTGGCCACCTAGAACCACAAGAAATGAAAATCTACACGATTACATAATAAAAAAGTTTTTTTTTTTGAAAGGGGTTTGTTTTATTAATGAGAGTGAGCCAAATGGCTTACAAAAGGAGGGGATTCCTCGGCAATAATAGCTACAATGCAACTAGGAGGAGAATCATGGTTGGAAGAACAGTTGTTCAGCAGAGCCAGCTCAGCTAGGAGATGAGCCACACGGTTCCCCGATCTCCTAACGAAGGTGAAGTCAATGGATTGCTCCACCAGGATGGTACTGCGGATAGAGTGAACAAGGCTTGCCAATTTCCATGGAATGAGGTGGTTCTCTCCCTTGAGGATCCTGTGGGCCGTTAGGCAGTCACCTTCAATGATAATCCTCTTGTTAGGCCAGAGAGTGGCCAACTGAAGTCCAAGGCCGATCCCATGGAGCTACGCTGAAAGGCTAGGTTCGGGAGAGAACTCAGAGGTAGCACACCAAGTCTTGGCTCCGAGGAAACAACCCTTTGAGTCTCTGGCTACGGCACTTGCGGCGAGGACGTAAGACCCGGTCGCTCCATCGACGTTAATTTTGATTACCTCATCTGAGGGAGCCGTCCAAGCTACGCCTTGGCTGAGATCCAAGATGATCCCTCGCAAGGCCTCCTCCTGGCTGTTACATCGTCCCGCATAGGCATCGAGTAAGGAACTGGCTGAAGCAACTATGTTGTGGGGATTAGGTGTAATCCTCCGAAATACACAGTCCCCCCTGGCTTTCCAAATAGCCCAGAGAATTGAGGCGCCTATCATGAATGCATCCAGCGATGTCTCCGATAGCCAGCCCTCTAATAAGTGGTGAATTGTGATGTTGTTGTCCACACGAATACCCAACGGGCATATGAACCAGATAACACGCACCACATTACAGTGCAAGAATAAGTGGTTGGCTTCTTCGTTATTGTAAGCCCCTGATTTTTCAAAATTTTTAAACTAGTATTAATTAATTATTAAATGTCATTATTGGTTTTAAAAATAATTTAATATGATTTTAGGAATTTTCTAGAATTTTTAAATGAATTTTAAATGAGTTTTAAATGAGTTTTAAATACCAAAAATATCAATATATAATTTTCCAAATTATTTAAATATCATTTTGTAATTTTTAGAAATGTTTTAATGTAGTTTTGTAATAAGTAGAATTGTTTTAATATCGATTTGTAATATTTAATTTTGTTTTAATATCAATATGCAATTTGTGAATTATATTTTATAGCCATTTGCAATTTAGGAATTGTTTTAAATTCTGTTATGCAAATTATAATTTGCATTTACTGTTATTTGAACCTATTATGTAATTTCCTAATCTAAGGGGACCTAACTGCTAATTACCCAAACCCCCCCGACCGAACCCTCTCTCTCTCTCCTCTGACTCGACGCTGCCCCGACCGACCGACGCTGCCCCCCCCCCGCCATTTCCGGCTGCCCCCGACCGACCTAAACCCTCTATTTAAACCCCCGCAGCCCCCCCCGACCTAGCTACCACCACCCCGACGCACCACAGCCCCCAACCGCCCAGTTCTTCACCAAAAACCCTGACCGGAACCCTAACTCCGGTTGACGACCAGCGCCGCCCCTACGCCGAGCACCACCACCCCCAACCGCCACCGTTGGGTTCGCCGCAGTGAGGCGAACGCGTCGCCACCAGAGCGCCCTGACCCCGACGTCTCCTCCGCCCGTCAGCACCCTCAAACCCCCCTTCGACTCGCCGGACACGTGAGTGTCAGTGTTTCCTTGTGTCGTGCGTGTCTCGTGTTGGGTCGGAAATGTTCGTCGTGTCCTGGCGAACACGAGCGCAGTCAAGGACACACGAGATGAGACCCGTGCGTGTCGTGCTAAGCGAAGACACGTAGATACCTGTGTCCTGAACTGTCTGGACACAGGACGAAATTTATATTTTTTTTATGTATAACTAACCTAATCAGAAATAAAATAAACAAAATCCTATCTCTAACATAGCGGGCCAACTGGCCCACTGGCCAGCGCGCAATCAATAAACCCCCCCCCCCCCCGCTGGCTCGAGTTCGAGTCCCCCCCCTGCTTCTGTTTCTTTTCTTTTTCCTTTTCCTTTTCTTTTTTCTTTTTCTTTTTGTTTTTTTATATAATTATATATATATATATATGTATACATATATTTGTATATATGTATATATGTATTATTATACATACTATATTTAGGTATATATAGTTGCTGTTTTTATATATATATATGAATATACTTCATTATTTTATGTATATATATATATATATATATATATGTGTATTATGTATACATATATATTTATGTATATATATTTCCTTATGTATATATATTATTATATATATACTATTATATATATATGTATACATTAATTTTGTATATATATATATATATATATATGTTATATGGATAAGTATTTTCTTATATGTATGTATATATACATATATTTGTATATATATATGATATATAGTTGAGCATTTTCCTATATATAAATATCCCTATATTTATATATATATATATATTATTTCCTATGTGTATTTTACTTAGCTTAGTGTAAATTATTTATCTAAAATAATGTTCATACTTTTATAATTACTATGTAAAACTTTACCTTATTAAAATATTAATATTTATTTTGTATTTCTACCACTTAGTATTTTCTGTATATTTAAAATACTGCAACCATTTGGTGTCCAAGCCTAGCATGGGTATTTGGGCCCAAATGTGTTTTTACACATTCAAGACCTGTACAAGTCATATTGGACTTGATTCATGGCCTTGGGTCCTGTATTTGAACTTTGGTTCAAATTATATACATGGACAAAATACGCAGATAATTAATTATTGTGTGCATTGCTGTTTTTGATTTTCTAAAAATACCTAAAGTATTGCTAAAATCATGGAAAAATAGTTTTTAGATACTATGTTAAGTTAGCTAATTTAGTATAATTTTTGTAGTATTTAATTTACTGTTTTGCCACTAGGTTGGCATATGAAACCAAAACTCATTTTCTGTATACTTAGGAAAACTGATTTTTATAAAATATTTGTACTGGTTAATAAATTCCAGAAAAATTATAATAAATTTCTATGGTTAAAAAGGATCACTTTAGTACTTTACTTTAAGAAAAACTAGGTTTTTTGTCCATCTCTAAAATTGTTAGAACACAATGATCTTTTGATTTATTTATTGATTAATTACGACTTGTAGCTTTTTGTGTTAATTGGAGTTTTAGTCGTGTTGAACCCCATCCCTCACTAGTGTAAAGATCCTAGGAAGTTAGTTAACATAGTGTGTCACCCCACATTGGTCTCCTATGCCAAGTTATCATTTTGGCTAGGTGCCCAGTCACAAGTCGTGTTTTCACCAGTTAGTGCCTTAGTGTTTTAGCTTAGTGTAAAGCTAAGTTTATTGTATTTATTGCTACAGTGACGAGTTACCGGACATCTATAGCACATTTATCGCAGCTTGTTTTGCTTTGCTAGAGGCAAGTACTTTCTACGAACTTTACATAGTGTCACATAAATGAACTACAAAACCCACCATGTTAAATGCTGATCCTTGGGGTAGCAAGTTAAAACATCACATGTTGTACTTTTCATTACTACCATGCTCAGACAGTTTCTTTGTATCTCTCACATGATTAGAGTATGGGTTATGGGAAAAACTGATAGTAGAGTACGTGATCATGCCCTCCCTATATAGTACCGAGCAAAGTTTTATTTTATATGTTACGGCGCCGTAGGCCTTACTTACCAAGGCAGATTTGTGCGTATGTACACCTCTCGCCCTATCACTTGTACGGAAGTACATTTTATTTACATTGTGCCTCAGTACATTGTATACCTATTGACCGATCACGTACCTGCTACAGTTTTAAACATTACATATACATCTGTCTTTATGACATATGTATCCTTGCCATGATAGATTGTGTGATGCCATGTTTCCAGTTATTTCTTCTATGTTCATTGCCATGTTTCATATGCTAGTTTGCTAGAAAACAGTACTTGCTCCCGTCCTGACAGGATAACGTTGTAGGTATACTTACTGAGGAGGAGTTACTCTGCGACTCATACTATGGAGTTACTGCCGAGGACCCGACTCTGCTTTACGAGGATGTTCCTACGGGGAGACTCGTCTAGTTTGCTTAGCTACTTGGGATACTTAGTGTAGTCATGTATTAGACTCTATCATTTTGTAACTGGACATGTATCCAGTTTTACATTTCAGACTTGTACTTTGGACTTATTTCTATATATGAGACGACTTTTGTGTTTGGAGCATTTATGATTCTTCTTCACTTATAGAACTGTTAGCACATTTAGTCTTGTCTTGTTATCTCTAGAACAGCTTACTGCGCTTTATCTTAAGCGTAGGCTGGACATGGCTCGGTCCGGCCCAACAATTTGGGTAACGGGTCGTGACATGTTTTTTTGGCGGCCCATGCAGGTCCTGACTAAACTGTTTGGTTACGTTATTGTACCAAGCATGCCTGCAATTAGGAACTTAAGGTAATTAGACAACATTAGGAAAGGCGCTTAGAACACTTAGAGGAATGCTAGGATTGCAACATAGGAAATACATCACATGTTTGCTATTATAATTAGATTTTCTTGCATATGATCACTTGCTTTAAATAAGTCCTTATAAGTCTTTTATGTGTAATTTAGATGGTGCTTACTCGCTCGTCCAAGTATGTTACCCCCGAGAATGGGGCCCTCCATATCCAGTCAGCTGACCAGTTGACTGATACACCTCCACCTACCACATTTCCCCACTCCACAGATCCACAGACCCAGATACCACCTTCCACATCCCAGTCCCAGCAGGACCCGATACTTCCACCACCCCCTATTACTATACCCACCCAGGCTTCCGTCACACTCGACGGGACCCAGCTGCTCATACTGATCCAGGGGTTCCTAACAACCCATCAGGAGCAGACTACCCTACTCCGCCAGAGCATGGAGCGTTCTGAGGGACGTCCCGTGGTCCCATCACATGTAGAGCCACGACAGAGAGCGGGGACAGTCAAGGACTTCATGGGTCTGAATCCCAAGGAGTTCTCAGGGACTGAGGGCATAGTAGTAGCTGATGACTGGCTAGATTCTGTAGAGAGGAAGCTTCTGGGAGTTAGGATGCCGGATGACCTTCAGGTCGAGGCAGCAGGATTTCTGCTGATAGACTTAGCCGGAGTCTGGTTCAGAAATGAGCCGTTGTTCGCGAGAGGTAGAGCCACCTGGGACCAGTTCAAGACCCAGTTCAAGAAGAAATTCTTCTCGACCACTGCTAGAGTAGCCATGGGGCTACGATTCCAGAACATCCAGCAGGGGAACCGTTCTGTTGATGACTATACGGGAGAGTTTAGTCGCTTGAGTCGTTTTGCTCCTAGTCTGGTTGCTGATCCAGAGGAGATGACCCGTAGGTTTTGCCATGGTCTAGTTCCAGACATTGGCATTCTTATAGTGGCAAACGGTACGACTGACTATTACCAGAGCCTAGAGTTAGCCCGGAGCATTGAGGAGCGTCTTCTGTCTAGCAAGAGGCCAGCTTCTGTACACCATGAGGGTCCGTCCAAGCGTCAGGCTTTCCAGCAGAGAGCGCCGACGCCACCCCAGCAGACTTACCGTCCCCCTACACCACATCATCAGATCCCGCCAGTTAGAGCCCCGGGACCCCGATATCAGCAGCAGCAACAGAAGAGAGCCATATGTTCTTTCTGCGGAAGACCAGGGCATGAATTCGTCGTCTGCAGGAAGAGGTTAGGGCAGTGTTTAGCTTGTGGGTCTGCCATCCATCAGATTCGGGACTGCCCAGTAGCCAAGGGACCCCAGGGGAAGACTTATAGCCTAGTCCTTGAGCCGGAGCCGGAACAGGTTTCGGGAGGTTAGTTTTGATCGTAGCCTTAGTCATTTTGTTGTATTGCTTGCTATGTTAGAATATTGTCGGGTCTTCAATCCTTGTGAATTTCGAGGACGAAATTTTTCAAGGAGGGAAGACTTGTAAGCCCCTGATTTTTCAAAAATTTTAAACTAGTATTAATTAATTATTAAATATCATTATTGGTTTTAAAAATAATTTAATATGATTTTAGGAATTTTCTAGAAATTTTAAATGAATTTTAAATGAGTTTTAAATGAGTTTTAAATACCAAAAATATCAATATATAATTTTCCAAATTATTTAAATATCATTTTGTAATTTTTAGAAATGTTTTAATGTAGTTTTGTAATAAGTAGAATTGTTTTAATATCGATTTGTAATATTTAATTTTGTTTTAATATCAATATGCAATTTGTGAATTATATTTTATAGCCATTTGCAATTTAGGAATTGTTTTAAATTCTGTTATGCAAATTATAATTTGCATTTACTGTTGTTTGAACCTATTATGTAATTTCCTAATCTAAGGGGACCTAACTGCTAATTACCCAAACCCCCCCGACCGAGCCCTCTCTTTCTCTCCTCTGACTCGACGCTGCCCCGACCGACCGACGCTGCCCCCCCCCGCCATTTCCGGCTGCCCCCGACCGACCTAAACCCTCTATTTAAACCCCCGCAGCCCCCCCGACCTAGCTACCACCACCCCGATGCACCACAGCCCCCAACCGCCCAGTTCTTCACCAAAAACCCTGACCGGAACCCTAACTCCGGTTGACGACCAGCGCCGCCCCTACGCCGAGCACCACCACCCCCAACCGCCACCGTTGGGTTCGCCGCAGTGAGGCGAACGCGTCGCCACCAGAGCGCCCTGACCCCGACGTCTCCTCCGCCCGTCAGCACCCTCAAACCCCCCTTCGACTCGCCGGACACGTGAGTGTCCGTGTTTCCTTGTGTCGTGCGTGTCTCGTGTTGGGTCGAAAATGTTCGCCGTGTCCTGGCGAACACGAGCGCAGTCAAGGACACACGAGATGAGACCCGTGCGTGTCGTGCTAAGCGAAGACACGTAGATACCTGTGTCCTGAACTGTCTGGACACAGGACGAAATTTATATTTTTTTTATGTATAACTAACCTAATCAGAAATAAAATAAACAAAATCCTATCTCTAACATAGCGGGCCAACTGGCCCACTGGCCAGCGCACAATCAATAACCCCCCCCCCCCCCCCGCTGGCTCGAGTTCGAGTCCCCCTCCCTGCTTCTGTTTCTTTTCTTTTTCCTTTTCCTTTTCTTTTTTCTTTTTCTTTTTGTTTTTTTTATATAATTATATATATATATATGTATACATATATTTGTATATATGTATATATGTATTATTATACATACTATATTTAGGTATATATAGTTGCTGTTTTTATATATATATGAATATACTTCATTATTTTATGTATATATATATATATATATATATATATATATATATATATATATATATATATATATGTGTGTGTGTATTATGTATACATATATATTTATGTATATATATTTCCTTATGTATATATATTATTATATATATACTATTATATATATATGTATACATTAATTTTGTATATATATATATGTTATATGGATAAGTATTTTCTTATATGTATGTATATATACATATATTTGTATATATATATGATATATAGTTGAGCATTTTCCTATATATAAATATCCCTATATTATATATATATATTATTTCCTATGTGTATTTTACTTAGCTTAATGTAAATTATTTATCTAAAATAATGTTCATACTTTTATAATTACTATGTAAAACTTTACCTTATTAAAATATTAATATTTATTTTGTATTTCTACCACTTAGTATTTTCTGTATATTTAAAATACTGCAACCATTTGGTGTCCAAGCCTAGCATGGGTATTTGGGCCCAAATGTGTTTTCACACATTCAAGACCTGTACAAGTCATATTGGACTTGATTCATGGCCTTGGGTCCTGTATTTGAACTTTGGTTCAAATTATATACATGGACAAAATACGCAGATAATTAATTATTGTGTGCATTGCTGTTTTTGATTTTCTAAAAATACCTAAAGTATTGCTAAAATCATGGAAAAATAGTTTTTAGATACTATGTTAAGTTAGCTAATTTAGTATAATTTTTGTAGTATTTAATTTACTGTTTTGCCACTAGGTTGGCATATGAAACCAAAACTCATTTTCTGTATACTTAGGAAAACTGATTTTTATAAAATATTTGTACTGGTTAATAAATTCCAGAAAAATTATAATAAGTTTCTATGGTTAACAAGGATCACTTTAGTACTTTACTTTAAGAAAAACTAGGCTTTTTGTCCATCTCTAAAATTGTTAGAACACAATGATCTTTTGATTTATTTATTGATTAATTACGACTTGTAGCTTTTTGTGTTAATTGGAGTTTTAGTCGTGTTGAACCCCATCCCTCACTAGTGTAAAGATCCTAGGAAGTTAGTTAACATAGTCTGTCACCCCACATTGGTCTCCTATGCCAAGTCATCATTTTGGCTAGGTGCCCAGTCACAAGTCGTGTTTTCACCAGTTAGTGTCTTAGTGTTTTAGCTTAGTGTAAAGCTAAGTTTATTGTATTTATTGCTACAGTGATGAGTTACCGGACATCTATAGCACATTTATCGCAGCTTGTTTTGCTTTGCTAGAGGCAAGTACTTTCTACGAACTTTACATATTGTCACATAAATGAACTGCAAAACCCACCATGTTAAATGCTGATCCTTGGGGTAGCAAGTTAAAACATCACATGTTGTACTTTCCATTACTACCATGCTCAGACAGTTTCTTTGTATCTCTCACATGATTAGAGTATGGGTTATGGGAAAAACTGATAGTAGAGTACGTGATCATGCCCCCCTATATAGTACCGAGCAAAGTTTCATTTTATATGTTACGGCGCCGTAGGCCTTACTTACCAAGGCAGATTTGTGCGTATGTACACCTCTCGCCCTATCACTTGTACGGAAGTACATTTTATTTACATTGTGCCTCAGTACATTGTATATCTATTGACCGATCACGTACCTGCTACAGTTTTAAACATTACATATACATCTGTCTTTATGACATATGTATCCTTGTCATGATAGATTGTGTGATGCCATGTTTCCAGTTATTTCTTCTATGTTCATTGCCATGTTTCATATGCTAGTTTGCTAGAAAACAGTACTTGCTCCCGTCCTGACAGGATAATGTTGTAGGTATACTTACTGAGGAGGAGTTACTCTGCGACTCATACTATGGAGTTACTGCCGAGGACCCGGCTCTGCTTTACGAGGATGTTCCTGCGGGGAGACTCGTCTAGTTTGCTTAGCTACTTGGGATACTTAGTGTAGTCATGTATTAGACTCTATCATTTTGTAACTGGACATGTATCCAGTTTTACATTTCAGACTTGTACTTTGGACTTATTTCTATATATGAGACGACTTTTGTGTTTGGAGCATTTATGATTCTTCTTCACTTATAGAACTGTTAGCACATTTAGTCTTGTCTTGTTATCTCTAGAACAGCTTACTGCGCTTTATCTTAAGCGTAGGCTGGACATGGCTCGGCCCGGCCCAACAATTTGGGTAACGGGTCGTGACAGTTATGCAAGAGGCAGAAGGGACATAAGGGAGAAATACTCGGAACCCTTTTGTTGATGGCGTGAAGGAGGGGGAGGCCGTTGTTCAGTAGCCTCCAAATGAACACATTGACTCTGGGCGGGAGTTTGTTTGGTTTCCAGAGCCTCTGCCAAGGGAATCGAGAGCTTGTCGAAGACGGAGTAGGGGCCTGCCTTCTAATAGTTTCATACATAGATTTGGCGGAGAACAATCCGTTGCGGGCACACGTCCATATGAGGGAGTCCGGGCCTTCGCCCCCGCATATGTGAGTTGCCAGGATGGCGTTGGCTTCCAGGGGAGAGAATAGGGAGTTGATGAGGGGAGTATTCCAACATCGCAATCCAGGAACCATGAGTTCCCGCACTATTCGAGGACCAGCGTCATTCATCCTGGGGGAAAAGACTTTATAACCTGGTAGATTGGGTACCCATGGCTCATCGTATATGTTGATCCAGCCCCCTTGGATCCTCCAACAGACGTTGCTCATGAAGTATTTGCGAATGTCTAGAATGCTCGACCAAGTAGCGGAAGCACGCCTACACTTCTTGACCGTCCAGATGGATTACATATATATTTATATCTATGTTTACTAATTAAAATTATTAATTAAATTTAACATACGTAAATTTAAAATAAGTGCATATATACTAAGTCCAAATTAACCTCAAAATAGATCTTTCTCCTCTCCCGCCTTTCCTCAGCCCCCCCCCCCCCCCCCCCCCCACCCCCCTTTCCGGCTTATCCGTACTTCCTCCTCTCCCAGATCGAGAATTTTCCGCCACTGGCATTTTCAAAATCTCATAAAAAAAAAAACTCCAGCCCCACTGGTAAGAGCAAACAATCTTCCCATCCCTCCCATAATTTATTTTAGGGTTCCTAACGAGAACTCATCAAGAACGAGACGACCTAGGGTTTTCTTCCGATCCAAAGCTTAATTTTTTTATACTATTCAGGGACGATGGATGGGAACGATGTACGTGCCGATCACGTTATTGCCGAGCTCATCGACATGGGCTTCGAGTTCGACAGAGCCATCGAAGCCGTAGAGGCCGTCGGCCCGTCCCTGAAGGACGCTGTCGAACACATCCTGAACGCTCCTTCCGCCTCCGGCGGCGGCGGCGGCGGCAGTCGCAGCACTGTTCCGGAGCCGAGAGTCGTCCCGCCTTCGCGTTCTTCCGGCAGGTTGAAGCAGTCGAACATCACGGAACATCTCCAGTCGTCCGGCAAAGCGAAGAGGAGAAAGCTCTGTCCTGCCTCTGTTGCGAATGTTGATTCGTGCGTCAAGCTCGAGGCTGCAGCCGAGGAATTCGAGCCTCGAGAAAGCTTTGATCCGTGCGTCAAGCTCGAGGCTGCAGCCGAGGAATTCGGGCCTCGAGAAAGCTTTGATCCGTGCGTCAAGCTCGAGGCTGCAGCCGAGGAATTCGGGCCTCGAGAAAGCTTTGATCCGTGTGTTAAGCTCGAGGCCACGACTGAAGAATTCGAGGCTCGTGAAAATTTAGAGAGTTATAATGCGGAGAGGTCCGGAGAGGAGGTTGACTGGGAGCCTAAAGTTTCGGGTATTCTACGGAAGCATTTTGGATTCTCATCCTTGAAGGGCTTCCAGAAGGAAGCCCTGGGGGCTTGGGCAGCTAATAGAGATTGCCTTGTTCTTGCTGCCACAGGATCCGGTACGATTTGCTTCGAGATTAGATAAAAGTTATAGGATTTAGGGATCTCTATGAAAATGTGGATGCAAAACTGGAAATTTTGGGCTCCGATTATGAAAATTTGAGAATGATATTTCTTTATTGATATATTTTTATGATGATTGATATTTAGTATATATTTATTAGATTTCTACAAAAGCAACAAGTTTATACATGTTCCCAATTGCATAGATCTTGAAATCGTGTCGACTAGAGTGCCCTAATTTCATGACCCCCACCAGCACCACCACCACATACACACACTCTAAACTCCAGTTAACTCGAGTGGAGTTTTATAACTTGAAACCCCATTTTCGTAGCTCAAAACTCCAAATTAAACTTAACTGAATTCCACAAAACTTTGTGAGTTTGTTCCCAAACTAGGCCTAAGTTGGTGTCATGAACTGCTGACCACGAAAAGCAGTCGTCAAAAGTAAAAAAAAGGTGCTTGGTAAAACATGCTTTTCAATGATGAAATTATTGAAATTGATCAAACCAGACACATTAACAGAAATGCACTGTAAAAACGCATGAGAAGCTGAAGCATCTTTTGGAGGCAACCCTTCAGTGCTCCAGCCACGAAAAGCAGCATTGTTTCAGAAAAGAGAGGCTGAAGTAGGTTTGACCAACATACATACGTGCTTATTTTCAAGAAAATAAGCAGAAGCAGCTTTCATAAGTGTCGGCAATCCAACCTAAATCATTTGTTGCTAGATTTAATCTGACTTCTCAATATCATGCAGGCAAATCCCTCTGCTTTCAGATTCCAGCATTATTGACTGGGAAAGTTGTAATCGTGATTTCTCCTTTGATAAGTTTGATGCATGACCAGTGTTTAAAGCTAGCAAAACATGGGATATCGGCATGCTTTCTTGGATCTGGACAACCCGACCGTAGTGTTGAAAGCAAAGCCATGAATGGCGTGTATAAGATAGTTTACATCTGCCCTGAGACAGTAGTAAGGTAGAAGCTTTTTTCACCCTGTTGGTTTGTTTAGAATATTCACTCAATATTTCAATGATTTGGATGATCCTTATTTTGCAGACTGATAGAACCACTTAAGAGGCTTGCGGAAAATTACGGAATTGCACTATTTGCCGTCGATGAAGTTCATTGTGTATCTAAGTGGGGCCATGATTTTCGTCCCGATTACAGGTATGTCCTTTTTTTTTTTTTTTTGCTTTATGGCTTACATTTGAAAGCACTATTTGCTCTGTAAAGCTTTTTCAGTTACAGAATAAGAACTTGTAAGAAGCTCTGGTAAAACAATAATGCACTCATCTGTGAATCTGTGATACTTTTTTTATTTCATTCTATATGTCATATGCTGGAGCTTCAGAAAATGCGAACAACATTTTAACATCTTTTTTAATTTAAACATTTTAGGCGGTTGTCCATACTAAGGAAAAACTTCAGGGCTTGCAATTTGAAATCCTTGAAGTTTGATATCCCTTTGATGGCATTGACTGCTACTGCAACACTTCCAGTTCGAGATGACATTCTCAAATCTCTGCTCATGCCGAAGGAAACAAAGATAGTCCTGACATCTTTCTTCCGACCAAATCTTCGATTTTCAGTAAGATATATTGTTCCAAAAATAGCTTATTTGATCCATTAATTGAAAATGTGATATAGTATCCTTGCTTTATAGATTTTAATAATCAACATGTCTTTAAGTTAATGAGATCCACCAATGGTGCTTTCTCTTGGTAAAGGTATTAAGCGTTTGCGTTGGATTTTTTTGGGTTATGGAGGACAATGCACATGCTACATATGGCAAATGTTATTGATGGAAGCTCTCCAAAAAGAAATAGGAGCTTAGACAAGGGATAGATGAAAGGTTATTGCAGCCGATTAAAATTAATTGTAAATTTCACTTCCATATCTAAGAATCCGGACGATATTTTTGATAACAATAAACAAAGCACAAATAACTGAAATTAATCGCAATCACAATATATAACGTGGTTCTGCGTAGGTTGGTTTACGTTTATGGGGCAAGGGAAAAATTTCTTCATTGAATCAAGAGAAAACTTTACAAGAGTCGGTACAATAATACTGACTTTATACTGTATTGCACAAACCTTTCCTTACGATATCTCCAATGAGCTCTTTTTCCTATTATTCTCTTAATTCCCTCTGGACTTCCTAGCTCAATCACAAGCAAAGCTTCCTTAAATCTTTAATAGCCTTAAGCTCACCTAAATTAGGGTTATAAGTAACCTTAGGCTTTCCTAATTTTATTACTAAATATTGGAGCAAATCCTAGGCATAGAAACCCATACAAAGCTCGACCCGAATAAGGCTTTCTTATTTGAACATGAGCCATTTTACAACAATCTCCGCCTTGGCTTCTTGTTCAACTAGCCACCTTCTAAACATTGTTACGGTTGCATTCGTGCCCCCTTACACTTTAGTTTCTTCTTAGTATCCCCTTGTACATTAACATAATTTTTTGTCAAGAACTGCGAAATTGACATCTAACATATTATTTTCCCAGAATTGCAAAACTACCATGACACTCCTATCGAGATCGTGAGCCTTCCTTATACATGGGTACCTTAGTAGAAGTCAAGGCTGACCTGAACATTTTCGTAGGAATCACCTTCGTTAGCAGATATGTTGGATTTAACTTAGTGTCGATCTTTATAAGATCGATGCACGACTCCTTATCTTGTAGTACTATACATCGATGTGTTTCGTCTGACTACGTTATACCTCAATCTTTGTGAGATTCTTCGTGAAATGAATCACGTTGTACCTCAATCTCTGTGAGATTCTCTGTGAGATGAATCGTGCCGACTGTTACAAAAGAAAGGAACGTGTACCTTCTCGAATAGAAACCTTCTTCAATGTCTATACTGTTGTTATGTATTCTGATTCCGTAGTTGATAGCGCCATGATATCTTGAAGGATCAACTTTTCGGAGAACTTGCAAGTGTGTATATATAGCTCGTAGTTGATATTCTCTTATCCAAGTCACCAGTATAATTTGCATCCATATGTCCCCTGCAAATGACTCGATCCATGTTTTGACTTGTGAAACAACCAACCGAGATCCTTACTACCTTTTAGGTACCCAAGTGTTCACTTTACCGCTTTCGAATGAAGCCTCCTTGGATTTGACACGTCTCGACTAAATAAACTGACTGCGCATGATAAATTCGGCCAAGGGCATACCATAGCCGACATGGGTGAAATCAATGTACTAGCATATGGTACCCGAGACATCTTTTCTCTCTTCTGTTTTCGGACACTCCTTGGAGGATAATTTAAAATGACCGACGACAGGGGTACTCATTGTCTTGAGTCTTTCATGATGAATATTTCCAACCCCCTTTTCAATAGCTTTGTCCCTTATGTCTCGATATATTTTCATTCCAAGGATTTTCCATGCTCTCCCTAAATTCTTCATGTTAAATTTTGCATCTACTGAAACTAAGTGCCTTTATTCCGCCATATTCTTAGAAGCAATCAATATGTCATCGATATATAATAGGAGATATATCCACGAACCATCCTTTGTACTAAAGCCTAGGATTGCTTTAACCTATACAGAGACTACTCGTGTTCACATTTCACATACATGATCCTCCTTGTTGGGCTCCATAAAACCTTCAGGCTACCTCATGAAGATCTTCTCTTCCAACTCCCCATGAAGAAAACCGTTTTCACATCCATTTGCTCCAACTTCAAATTCTGAACTGCTACGGGTGCCAACAAAACTTAAATACACATGCTTGACTGCATGTTAATAAATCTCGTTGTAGTCAATCTCCTCCTTTTGAGCATAAACCTTCGTAACTAAACTGTCTTATATTGCTAATTTTTCATTTTCGTGAACACCCACTTGCAACCTGTAACCATGGAAGTTGGAACTATAAGCACAATAAAAAATAAGCATAATTAAGGAGTTCTAATAGGCAAGTTAAAATAAGTGTTAGAAATAAGTCAAGAAAAAAAATCGATGTATCCTTGTACTCCGTGAGGCACTCCAGTACCGAAACTCTCTCCGGCTTTAATCTACTATTATAAAAATAGTTACACTTGCTAGCTTTGATCCGAAGGTCTCACCAACTTCATACACACAAGCTTTGATTCGAAGGCTTGCCGAGTTCTACACAAACTTTGATACAAAAATTGTGAACTTCAACCTCTTACGAGAAATATAATAATCTTCTTACAACAATTTGAATATCGCAATTGCAACTCAACTTAAAACTCTATCTCAAATAGGTAGGCAAATGAAAGCCCTTGTATATGGAGATGCTTGAAGTATATGGTTTTCAAGTGAATGTGCCAAGAATTTTAGACTCCAAGAAGTTATGGAAAAAGGGGCTTCAAGTGCTTTAAATAGCACATGCAAGCAACTGCTCAAAATAGAGTTGTTACTACTGCAGCGGAATACTGCTGTAACAGTAACGACTATATTTTTATCTGTTGTAATATAGTCGTTGCATTGTTTGTAGAGAAATTTTCAAGGTATCGATTTATCGTCGGTATACTGCTAAGGCAAAAATGTAAAGGGAGTTGCTCTTTGGAAATAAATTTTGGGTCTAATAGCATACTGTCGGTATACAAGCGGTAAGCTGGTATACTGCCAAGTTTATTTTGGAGCTTTCGTTTACCATAACCTATCGAGTTACAATCATTCATAGAGTACAAATATAAAGAAACATTACATTGGACTCGAGTACTTGATCCTTCCTTTGGTTGACTAGTGGTATTTCATCATGATGACAATTGTTCGAAGCAAACAAGATATGAAAAACTGATTAGTTTTCGGGGAATTCGCCACCGAGCCCCCACGAGGGGCGTTGCTCCTTCGATCCCGTCCCTGACTAGGCATCAGGACCCCCAAAACCCTATTAACAGACCTGTAGATATCGTGGGGGGTTAAAAAAATCTTTGGTCTAAGAGTAAGACCCATCATGATTTTTTCAATAGAATGTCAATAATAGTTGCCAACTAACTCTAAAATGAGTTCCATTGTGGTGTGCTTATCCTCCATTGCAAGTGAGTATAACTATCCTTATATTCATTTTGTGTACTTGCATATATCAATTGACTTGACCTCGACTTCAGTACAGCCGGACCTTTCTCTAATAAGATTGATTTCCTATTATCAGGAAATAACTGTTTGCTGGAAAGGCCGATCCCTCAAAAATATGTGAAATTTCCTTTATATATTATTTTTATTGTCACATGCTACATGTCAAACTAAAATTTAAAGTTATTGCCTCCTAGTTTTCTTTTCTTGATTCATCTCTTGGTAGACGTTAACGCATATTTAGACTCATATGTGGCGAATCCTGCACGAGCTGGATGCATTCTTATCTTGGCAAGGTAGGAAAAATTACTCCAGGATCTTAAATTAGTGGATATCTAAGAAATTGTTCCTTCTCATCCATTTGCTATTGCCATTGCATCATATTCATACACGTATTTTCCTGACTAGTGTCGGTCTACAATGAAGCACAACTTTAAGCCATTTGAAGATATTCCAACTTCCGCAATTAGTTTAACTTGATATCCTCAGCTGATACGAAATGTTATTTTCTTTTACCAAAGTTTCTAGCTAGGGAAGAGTACTACTTTCCATAAGGCCTGTTAAGGCGAGTTCATGGTCAGCAAGATTTTCTTAGGCAGTCGGTTTAGGTTCATGTACTGAAAGATCAATCCTTCACAGTTTTCTTGGAGTAGGTTAGATTGTTTATCTGGATGTCGCACATTCTTATCACAACAAATGCATGTTTCGAATAGGAGTTGTGGGCTTAAGACAAACCGGAGAGCTGCAAACATAGATGAAGAACTCAAAATTGCTCTTCTTGAATGTGAAGAAACACATTTATAGAAACTAGCAATACGTCATAAGGATAATGTTAGTCACATGTGGTTTCTTAGGTGCCTAGGCGGTTAGGACCATTTCGTCGTCTTGGTGCCTACTTGATACAGGATGCCCATACAGCTATTCCTATCTTCTGATACTGGAAAAGTTGCAGTTTGTAATTTGGGAATTGGGATTGAAATTTGGTGGTATCATGTTTCTGTTCAGGTTTTGAAGAGGTTAAGGTTTCTTGATCAAGAACTAGGTTCCATGGTTGGTGACCTGGGTTTGATGAGGCTTGAAGGTAGATGGAGTTGCTATTGTTAGATTGTTTTGCAGGGTTTATGGACCGATCTTTAAGGAATTCTGATGTGTTGTAATTGCAGGTGTAAGGGATGAATTTGGGAAGATCTGAGAGGGACTAAAGGTAATGCAAAACTGATGGAAACATCAGCTTTTTTGGAGGTCCTAGGAAGGAGAGAGAGAGTTGCTGTGATGGCTGTTTGGATTCACAAGTAGGTGACCGCTGCCAGGTATGGAGGAGATTGGGACGATTGACTAAGCCTGCTGCGGCTGCGATCTATGGCAGGTGTAATAGGGTGCTTGCAGGCAGCAGCAGCAAATAAAGGATCTTCGGACTGTTGTGACGTATCTTGGGTTAAGAAGAAGCTTGATGTTGGCAGCAACAGTATGTCACGCACAAAAGTTTGCGTCCCACCGAGACGGATTTGCATAACTCTCCACGGACCGGGGTTATGCGGGAAGCTTCCAGAACATTCTAGAAGATGGCGGAACTCTCTAAAAGATGGTAGATTTCTCTAGAAGGCCCAAGATCATTCTGGATGGCCCATGAAGTTTCCTTTTAGGTCCCTTAGAGAATAAACCTAGAATATGCCGTTCCAGTTATGGTAGGAGGAATAATCCATTGAATATTCTTTCCAGAAGTTTCCTTGTAAAGCTCTACGAGCCATTATAAATAAGGGGGGATGCCTCATTTGTTCCTCACCACCCAAAGTTGTAGTCTTTTCCAGTACAGTAAAGTTTTAATCTTCCACTCTCTCTCTCTTGCTCCACATTGTTCTCAATATCGCCTTAGCGATCTAGCTAAGCGGGTTCGGGAAGACTTGCACGACTCTTCGAGGAGGAAGATAGTGCGCCGCAGGGGACGAAGTGCTAGCAAAACACTAAGTCCGTAGCAGTGGTATCAGAGCGAAGGTTGGTTTGTGCCATATCGACATCCGAGAACGTCCATAAGGGACCCGCGTCGCCTAAGGAGGGGCACGCCAAGACGCACAAGAGGGGCAAGAGCAAGGAGTCTGCGGTGGAGCGTAGCCTTGCCGGTCTTGCCGAATGTGTCGAGGTCTTGGAGACGGATTTGAGGGACATGGAGATGCGCATGGGCTCCGTGGAGCAAAGCAACGCGAGACTAGAAGAGTACTTCGATGGGCTGGAGAGTGACGTCACTTCGTCCATAGCAATCTTTCGGGAGCAATTTCAAGAGACCGGATCCGCAATTGAGGAGAAGCTCAAGGGGCATCGTGCGGAGATTGAGGACTTGCATAGGAAGGTCCGAGGCTACGGGGAGCTGAAGACCGTGGTCGAGAGTTGCGGAGAACTCAAGACCAAAGTTGCCATCTTGGAGAAGGTCGTTGCGAACGGTGGACCTTCGAGTATGGAGGCACCGAGGCGAAGGAAGATCCCTGAGCCAAAATCCTTCAGCGGTGTGCATGATGCCAAAGAAGTTGAGAGCTTCTTGTGGAACGTGGAGCGATACTTCAAGGCGTTGCACATCAACGATGACGCCGAGAAGGTGGATATTGCTCCACTCTACTTCACAGACGATGCGATGTTGTGGTGGCGTCGAAGGTGCACGGAAACCGAGAAGGGTTTGTGTTCGATAGAGACTTAGGAGGATCTCAAGAAGGAGATCAAGTCCCAGTTCTATCCAGAGAATGTGAAGTTTGTAGCGAGGCGGAGCTTGCGACAACTCAAGAATATCGGGACGATCAAGGAGTACGTCGCGGAGTTTACACGCTTGATGCTCGCGATATCTAGCATGGACGAGGAGGATCGTTTGTTCTACTTCCTTGATGGACGAGGAGGATCGTTTGTTTCTGGAATCGCTCCCACTGGGATTCGAACTCCTGACCACTCGGGCCGCATGCATCTCTCTTAACCATTAGGCTATATATATATATATATATATATATATATATATATATATATATATATATGGAACCAGGTAAATTGTTTCTGGAATCGCTCCCACTGGGATTCGAACTCCTGACCACTCGGGCCGCATGCATCTCTCTTAACCATTAGGCTATATATATATATATATATATATATATATATATATATGGATTATGAAGATTTTAAGTTGCAATGAGTACAATAAGAAGCAAGCAACTAATTTGTGACATTTTGTTGACCAATCTCATATGTTAATAATGCAAGAATTAGCCTCCTAAGAACTCGCAAATCTATTGATCATTATTAATACACCCCTCAAAGTGGATGCTTTTTATCTTTCCCTTCAAGGCTATGTTGTACTGGGCGCTAGGCTAGGCTTGGCGAGGCAAGGCGACAGGCCACCTGCCTCGCCTAGGCGTCCGTCCAGGATCCGCTGCTTTGAATCAAATTTTTTTACAATTATGCATACAACAAATATGTTGTATAACTAATAAGCAATAAACATTAAGCAATAAGCATAAAAGTAATATAAGAAGTAAAAAATATATGAAATAACCAATATTCAACATCAAGCTTAGAAGCCAGAAGCGGAAGCGGGGACGGAAGCGGGGGCGGGGGAACACGACTACTTAGAAGAGTCTAAAGTTGGGAGCGTGATGGGGCGTGCGCTAATAAAAAAATTGTGTATATTAATTATTATTATCAAAACCTATAAATATTTTAATTTTTATTCGAATTTATAAAGTTCAGTTCGAAGTTAAAAGAAAGATCATTCGCATGTTGATTTTTTATGATGTCAAGGTAAATCCGTAAATAATCTTTAGTTTCTTGGTATTTTGATAAACGTGTATTACAAATCTTCTAACTTTTTTTCCCCAAAATTTATGTCCTTATTTAAAATTATGGTCATATTATGGGAAACACTCATGTCGTTGGAGAAATGCGCTCCCGTCGCCGGAGAAACGAGCTTCCGTCATCGGGGAAGCGACCTCCCAACAAGCTCCAAAGTAAGAACTTGCCGAATCGAGGTTCTTACTGAGATTCGTAGACCTTCTAGGAGTTTCTGGCTTCTAAGACATAAAGGATAGTAAGCACAATTGGGTGACCCTAGGCGGACATTTTTTTTTCCTAGGCGATCCTAGGAGGGCGCCTAGGCGAGCAAAACGTCACCCATGAAATTTTTCCCGGATCGAGGCGAGACCTCTCCAACCTGGACGCCTAGGCCGCCTAGGCGTCGCCTGTGACAACATAGCTTCAAGGTAACTAAGTATTGAGAATTCCAAAAGCTGTAATTTAGCTGTGTTTTTCGTTAATAGTCCCTGCAGCACTCGTTTTATCCTTTAGTGATTGATGGTTGAGGTACATTTTTGTGTCCAAATGGGTTTAACTGGCCTTTGAAAGTTGTGACTATCATATATGAACTTTATCATGCGTGGTGGTTGTTGATGAAATCCGCAGATGTCTGGCATGTGCACAAGTAGACTGAAGCCCTTGCTCAGAGTGGGGAGTGGAATCTTTTATCTGAACTTTCTTGTTTTAACATTTGTTGTTCATCTCCGAATTTTTCTTTCAACAATTTACGAATTATTACTATTTCTCCTCTCATTTACAGGTGAAACATAGTAGGACGTCCTCTCCGTCATACGAGAAAGATTTCCAGGAATTAATTAGAACATATTCAGTTTCAAGGCCGAAGGAACGAAAAGGATTAAACAAGACCTCAAAATATGTAGATGATGATTTTGGTAGCTCCTCTAGAGTTTCTTATGATGGTTGCTCTGATGGAGATGAAGCATATTCATCAGACTCTGAAGATGACTGCAGTGAGGGAAATGGTATTGATGCAAGTGTAGCAAATGAAAATAATTGTACTGAACCTTCTGATGGCAATCAACTGACCGTAGACTTTTTGGAAGATGAAGTAGACATTCATCAGAGTGTGGATGATTTGGACGGTAACATTTCTACTTCATTTAATTTTTACAATCAGTTGAATTCTCTGGCATTGCACTTATATATCTTTTCCCTTGCATCATTCTACAGTTTTTTTTTTCTACTTCTAATTTTTTTTAGAAAAGGATTTGAAATCTATATGATTTTGGTTGCATGTTGTGGAACTTCGTCTTGTCGACTTGGAGGTCAACATATTTATAAAACTGTTTTGAAGATAATACAGTCCACCAACTTACATCAGGTGTAGCTTCCAACACCCCCCCCCCCCCCCCCCCCCCCCCCCCGAATCAGATTATAGGATCAGGATACTATTGATTTTCCGGTTCACATGTGGACCTTGAGAGGTTTGAGATGAAGTGAATTGCGGAATCCCATTATGAAGACGACATACAAATCTGTTAAAATTATTTAAATTTGTGGGCCTAAAGCAGAGTTTTCTAAAGTCATTACTCTACTGGAAAGAGATCCTCTATTACTATATCCTTTTAGGTGATATAACCCCTTAAGGACTCCAAATTTCTAAAACTGCAAAGATTATGATCAAGGGATTTTGTAAAACATAGAGTTTACCTGATCTCCTTGGTTTTCTTCATAGGTAAGGATTTCCCCAGTTTACCGTGTGGTGTTATACTGAGGAGACCCACGTTGGCACATTTGTTGCAGTAGTTACTGACTTGGAAATCTGAAACTGTGTATGAAATTTCAGAATCTATTTGTCTTAATAAGTAATAATGAGAAAGGAGGTTGAAGTTGGTAGAAGCATACGAGTTATTTGATCCAATTACTGAATCAAGTACTTACTGACAGTCAGATCAATGAAATTGCTGCAGAAACGTTATATTATAGTTGATGCTTCATTGAGCTTAATTTATTAAAAGACAACTTGTACATGCATGTAGCGTTCACTAGACCTCCCAGAAGTCTGGTTGGGGACGTAACCCCACACTTTCAAAATTGGACCTGCGGTATAACACTTTTTTGTGTTTCCACATGATACATCCAAGTTTGCTGTTAATATGCCACGCCACATGACATCATGTGATGGAAAATTATACATTTATTGACTAAACTGTCCTTTCTGGACATCTTCACTTCACTTCCACCTTGTTATCATTACCTTCACTTAACACCATTATTCATCAACACCCACCACCAGCCGCTCCACTGCTATTGCTATCGCCATCACCATCACGTCCATTACCAGAAGACTGCCATCCGCCGCTGGCACCATCACCTTCCACCAACTTCGATTCCATCACTTCCACCACCCACCACCACAACCACCTACGCCACCATCATCACCACCACCACTGTCCCATTACATATACCACCACCCATGGCCACCATTTCATCACAACCACCACAAATTACTACCATGAACACCACCTCCATCACCGCAACCTACCTCCACCTACCTACTTTGTCATCACCTGCACCACCATCCATCGCCACCATTACAATCATCACCGTTTTAAGATTTTAAATTTTCTGTATATCTTCCATTTTTTGTTTTTGTTTTCTCTGGTTCCTTTAATGAGCTAAAGGTCATTTTGCCTGGTGGCAAGCATACAAACTTCAGGTACCACGAGGTCCCATTTTGAAAGTTAGGAGGTTGAATGTCTGCAATCTACTTCAGGGGGATTAATGAAATTTACGGTTTTACCAAATGAGGCCTTTTGTTGCAATATTATTTGATCCCTTAAGTTCCTAAATCATGCATTCACCACAAAAATGTCCCAAGACATACCTCCTTGCTGCATCTGGAGGGCTTTGTATTTACTATTTAGTGGATATTTCTTCGTTTATCTCCATCATCTATAGACATATGTCATAAAACTGAGCAATTTCGGTATGGTTTAGCCATCAATTGTGACCTAGGCCTCATTTCTGTGACATTTGTGTTCCACATTGCCTGTCTTATTTATTATAGTTCCTTCCTGAAAGGAGTTCCACGTCACCTTTTTTTTTTTTTTTTTTTTTTTTTTTTTTTTTTAATTTGCATCTTGCGCACTTCACTATCATACAAACAACTGCCTCTTGAATATCAGCAATTACTTTAAATAGCATAACTACATAGGATACCTTTTAATGAACCAACATTTAGTATAATTATTAATTTCTCAATTCACTGCTCTAAATATGTGCTATGCTATGTAACATAAATGTGATTGAGACAAGTTTCTCTTGATTAATATATCGTTTTTTAATAAAAGATTTCAGATTAAAATTTTCATTTTTAGTCAATATTTTGGAACAACTTGATAACTTTTTGATTATTTAATGTATACGTTTCATACCTTATGCTAAATGTATGGATATTTTCTTACATAAATGGAAGTTAATTGCAAAATAATAGTTAGTAATGCCGCAACAGATAAATAATACTTTTTATAGACAAAACAATTTCTAGTTCTTTTATTAGCACTTCACCATATACCCAAGCATGTAGGCATCCTTCGGTAACCAAACTTTGACATAATTACTAATATGTCGATTCATTGCTCAATAAATTTGAGCAAGACAAGTTTCCCGTGGTTACTCTTTTCGCTTTTTTAATTAAGATTATATTTTTATTTTTTGTTAATGTGTTAGGGAAAGCTTGATAACTTATTGTTTGATAAATATGTATTGTTCCTTGTGCCAGATTTTGTAATGAGATTAATCCTTTGTTAAATAAATGGAAGTTATTGCAGAGCATTACTTTGAAAATTGTAGAACCCGCCACAATAACTAATATTTTAATATGTAGAATAATTTTGTAAAAGATATTACAGTAGAAGTTATTTCAGTTTTTATTACTATAAGGATAGTGAGAGGAAGTCTATATTATCGTGCTGGTTTCCAGACTATGTGAATATTTTCAATGCCCATGTGGTTCTATCATATCATGTGTTAGCTTCTAGCTACTCTTAGTTATGTTCATTCCTTCAAAGAAATATTACATTACCTAGTAGATTTTCTTTTCTTGATTAAGTACGAAAATCATGTCTTCTAACAGCTAGAAGTATTTTGGATGGGAAAGTTGAAACTAATGTGCTCCAAAATCTAATGCCAAAGAAAACTCCACTCACAGTTGATCACCAAGGAACATCATTGATATGGAATGTGCTTACAAGGAATATTAGAATTTATTGTCTATATAGCAGATATTTCCAAATGCTGTCCATCTAGTCCAGTTTCAGGCAATTTTTAACCTATACAAACAATCAAATATGTTATTAAGAGAGATTATTGTTTGCCTACTGTTGTTTCGACTCACATTATATGATTCTTACATTCTACTGAAAGCATGATGGTTTTTTCTTTGCTTTTATTGATTTGATCAATGCCATGATATCCATATATTTATTTTTATCTTAGTCTTTATATTCATTTGTATATATGTACAATATACAGTTTCGTTTGGTGAGTTCCCTGGGACTCTTCCACCTGAAAGTTCAGAATATTGCCAGGCGTCCAAGATATTTGATCCACAAGATTCTGTACAAGAAGGCCCTACCATTATATATGTGCCTACAAGGAAAGAAACACTTAAAGTTGCTCAATATTTGTGCAAGTCTGGTATCAGAGCTGCAGCATATAATGCAAAGGTGTGTACTTCTTCCAATTATCGTTATATTTTGGAGTTAAGGTTGGCACTGCTAGTTTCAGAAATATGATTATTATTCCTCACATTCTTTCTGTACTATATCCTCATCTCCAGCATGATAAATCCTTGACCATTTTACCAACTGGGAGGGTCTACTAGTGATGCCTCATTTGCCTGTTTTCTCTCATTACTTCCCTAATATGCTAGTCTATCCACTAGTTTTCCAAATTAGGTCGAGTAAGATTCATAATTATTTCTCATGATAGAGTAATGTTAGTTGATTTGACACTGTATGCTTTATGCACAATACCAGAATACAGTGTTACATTTAGTGGCCTTCTGCAGTATCTGGCTTTCACCCTTAAACTTATTTAACAGAAATTGATATATCCCCTACTTATATGGGTTTTTGATCACAGCCCTTGAATCTCCCCCGTACACTTCCTGGCCCCACCTGCCTGTTAATAGAGGAAGCACACAATATAGCAATAGAAAACAATAATATAATATTATTGGTCATAAAAATATCTACTACTCATTGAACATCTAGTTTAACATTACCCTATAGCTATACTTTGTAGGTTCTTTACGCTTGTGAACCTGCTGTAAAAACAAGACCCCAGTAAGTTGAGCCATGCAGTTCTGCAGTAAGAATTTACACTACATTTATGCATAATATCATACTTCACAAGCAATCTTTATTATCATGTTTGGATGTTTTCGTAACAAATTTAGAAACCTAGTAATACTAGCACATAGGATTTGTTTGGTATGCTTGCCAACAAACAATGCCTATAGAATACCCTTTTCGTCGTCCAACTATATGGTATCCATGTTCACAAAGAAAAGAGGTATTTATCTTGATAAGGGCTTTGGTTTTGGATACAATGAGTGATGGGATTCGATTTGGGATGTGCCATTTACTTTGAAAGACAACAGTGGTAATTGGTGTTGACCGTGTTGTGATGCATGCTAGTAATCAAAGTACATGAATTCCAATTCATGGTCGGATTTTAGGAAAACGGGTTATCACTTATGACTAGCCATTTGCAAGCCTATCTAAGTTCTCCATCGACGTTGATATTGAGGACTACGATTTGAACATTAATAGATTATTATCTTTATGCTAATTGGCCTTCTGGATTTGATGTCACTCGTTTTCTTGCTCATAGCTACCTAGGGAAGGAATTTGGCACCAATACATAGGGTTTATGGCAGATTGACAGTTGGCCGGGCTAATTGGCGTTTAGACCCCGAGTTTTATACCATTTTAGAGTTTAAGCCCTCATATGTCCAATTGAAGAGTTTAGACCTTGGATTTTTATTTTTTGTTTTATTTTTCCATTATACCCTCCCTAACCTATATATGGAAATTTTATTATCAAACATGAAGGGAGGGTATAATGGGAAAAAAGAAACCAAAAATAAAATTTAGGGTCTAAACTTTCCAATTGGACATGTCAGGGTTTAAACTATAAACTGCAATAAAACTCAGGGTCTAAACACTAATTAGCCCAATTGGCCATTAGTAATTTGTCATCTATTGTGGAGCTTTCTCGTGTTCATAGCCAATGCCATTTTTTGGGGCATAGTCACAAGATTTACAGAATTTTCAAAAATCTGTGAATCAATGGAAAAACGAACAAATGCACGATTTATTCGGCTGTTCTCGAACTAAACAAATTATCACAAATATTAACAAATTTTACGAATTATCCGAATAATGTGATGGCTAAAGTTGCAAACAAAATTTCCAATCATATTTAAGAGGAGATTAAGGCACTTAAAGAAGAATTGATGGCTTATCTTGTGTTATGTGAACAAACTAGAAAAAATGTTACTTTTTTGTCATTAAAGGGGGGAAAAGGAATTGAGAAATGAAAAAAAAAACATTTGGAAAACATAAGAGTTTAGTATACTAGTTTATTTTCAACACTTGATGTCATTGGTTGCTTATTCCAGCCATTAATTGAGAATTGGGAGCATTTATGTGATCATAAACATTGTCATTAGCATATTCACAAGTTCGACATTCAGGAATAATTCGGTAAGGTTGAGAAATTGGGGTTTCAGGATATATGAGGAAAATTCGGTTAAGATTCAACAAACATTTGACAAAATAAGTATATAATACATTAGATATTAGTGATTTATAAACGGTAAAATGTTTGTTGGTTATGATTGTTTATTAAACTAAAAATTTGGAATTTTAATAATTCAACGTGCGTGTATATGTACATGTAAGAAACGTATGAAATTAAGTTAATTGATGAATTGACCCAATCCAAATATATGTTCCAATGACAATGCTTATGACTCCATAAATACTCCAATTGTCAATGGCTGGCTGGAATAAGCAATCCAATGCCATTTAAGTGTTGAAAATAAAGTAGTACAATCTTATGTTTTCCATATGTTTTTTCACTTCCCAATCCCTTTCTCCTTTCTTTCTTGAAAAATAAGTAACGACTTTCTCTAATTTGTTCACATAACACAAGATAAAACCACGATGCTTCTTTAACAGCCTTAAACTCCTCTTAAATATGATTGGAAAGCTTGTTTCTGATCTGAATTGCAACCAATAAATTATTCTTAAAGTTCACAAATAATTCGTTTAGTTTGAGAACAGTTGAATAAATGGTGCATTCGTTAATTTCTTCATTGATTAGCAAATTTCTCACAGTTTTTTTTCCAAACATCTACGAATATTTTTGTTATGGTCATTGGGACCTATATTTGGGTGTCTGCTTGGTTGGATTGGGTGAATTCATTAATTAACTTAAATCATACATGTCATACATGTATATACATCCACTCACCCTGAATTACTAAAATTTCTAGTTTAATAGACAATCATAACCAACAAAATTACTATTTATAAATCATTAATATCTAATATATTTTTATATTTATTTTACCGAACTTTTCCCGAATCTCCCCCCCCCCTTTTTTTTCTTCATATTTTCCGAATTATGAACATTTCAACCTTACTGAATTGTTCTCGAATGCGAACTGTAATGACCCGCTCCGCCCTAGCGGAACGCCGATTCAAATGGCAAGTTCAACGACTCAAATGAGCCGTCGACCCGAAGAGTTGGCATCGACCAGATGAAGAATCGATGCAAGGCTTACATTGGCCCGTCAAGATGAGTCCAGACTTAGACTTTCAAGGCGCGCTCGGAGTATCGCTCGGCCGACGCGAACATCGCTAAGGTGGGTGGTTCCGATGAACCCGTCTGTGCTTAGCCTAGACACATAACAATACGGACACTATCACTGAAATCGCTAGGCGATAACACCGCGCATGCTAATAAATGACCCAACGCACCTAGCTAAGGGATTAATCCCATCTTGTATGCTTGCATAGAATATGGAAAGGAACATGGAAAATACGAGAACTCTCGCACCGCGCTCCACGCTCGTGCTAAGGCACAAGCTTGCGTTCAACAATAAAACAATGAATGGTTTACAACAATGAAACGGGAAGACTATCAACATAGTCGTTCCGAGTAGAGCTTAGCAACATTGAAAGACTATGGGACCGATGGGTCGCCAAGGCGACTCCCGCACGGGAAGTTGCAAAATGTATGAATGAAAGAGTAAACGAATAAGTGAATGAATGAATCAACGAATGAATGAACAAGTGAAAGAAAGAATGAATAAAAGATAAGAAGGATGGAAATGGTTAGCGACAGGTATGACGGGCACGTGCAACGGGGCTCGCTACCCGCGCTGCACGGACGCCAACCTGGTCGATAACGCATTAAGGCTAAGGGTTAGCCTACGGCTCAGAGACAGCCGTTAAGTTAAAAAGACAAGTTAATACGAAATGGTCGTGGACAAACGGTACGAGCGAGGGGTGGCGTATGCTGTGCCGTAAAGAAAAAGGGATTCCGCGGCATGATCAAAGTGTGAAGGACTTGCCGGTCCGAACAGAATCAAAGGAAATGGCTTATGGACGAGGCCTGAGTGCGGGCTTGGCCACCAGGGGACGTAAGGCCGGGTATTTCAAAAGACTATCAGGGTGCACCAAGCCGCACGCCATGATAGGTGAGAAATTACCACAGGAGAAGACATGTCCAGGATGGCTTGTGATGCCAGCGACCGATGCATATAGATTAAGTGGGCTTTGCTGGTGGCAATCCACGTGCAAGTCCTTGCATTGAAATCAAAGTAGTCTAAGTTAAATGAACAAGTGCCTACTGAATGTCTTGAAATGTACCACTCCAAATGATAATGAATACTTCGTACAAATGAGTTAAAGAACACGCCTACGACGCGCTAGGACCCGAGGCAGGGACACGCCCTTGATCTTGAATGTTTGCCAGTATCACATTATGTTATTTAATATGAATTGTTGTCTAACTTGGTTTACTTTGGACAGGGAAGGCCGGACGGTAAGTATGGGTAAGTCGTGCAAGAAATTCCATGCGACACTTGAATTTGACAACACGGGATAGGTTATGACATATGCCATGAAAATGACCCTAAGGCAAGATTAGAAAGACAATGAATGATAGATGGTGCACAAAAGTAAATGGAACGTGTTCGGTAATGATAGCATTGTGGGCGAGCTAGCCTCCCCACCAGTGCATAATAATGTACTGATAACCCCCCAGTCTGCTTGCAGGAAGCAGAAAACGTCGGCGGGTGCGGAGCTTCCCTCGAACGTGCTAAGGCGCGGAGCTATCTCTGGAGCCTTGGAGCGTTGTAAGGAGCTGGAGCACCATATACAGGACATAATGTATCGGAACATCGCCATGAATCATTCCATGTTGTAAGCCACTTGGCACGCCTTTTATGTTTCAGAGAGAGAGAGCTTGAGAGACTTGTAAACTCGGCCTAGCGCCGCTTGTAAACTTCTTGAAAATCAATAAAGAGATGGAATTCGCTTCAATTTGTGTTCATTTACTTTCCGCTGCAAATGGGGACACTCTGTGCGACTCTGTGGCCTAGCAAATCGGCCGTTTCTGGACTTGGCCTTGCACGGGTGCAACCTAGGTCCGTGCGGCATCACGCCTTAGCGAGGACGATCGCTCCTGCGGGAGCGGGACGTGACACGAACTTGTGACTATACTTATGGGAGAAGGCTTGGATGATGTTGATGATGGCAGCTTTGACTCAGAGTGATGCAGATTGGATAGGCAGAGATCAACCACCATTTGATTTCTAATTTTGGTCATAATCGATATGCACAAGAGTTCTTGTCACAAGCATGATGAACAACCAAATAGTTATATCTTGTAGATATTAGAATAATGAGATAACTTTATTAATGAAGGGGAGCTACATATATATAGGAGAGGCTAACCCCTCTCATGTTTGTTCTAGGTAACGTGGGACTAAAGTCCACTACTAATATTATTAATATACTTAACACCCTCCCTCAAGCTGGAGCATAGTTGTCAATCATGCTAAGCTTGTTACATAGAAATTGAACCCGAGGACGCAAAAGAGACTTCGTAAAAATATCGACTATCTGATCACCGGTTCTCACATGGTGAAATTTTATCATTCCTTTTGTATACTCATCATGGACGAAGTGGATGTCGATTTCAATATGCTTCGTCCTTTCATGAAATACAAGATTGCTAGTAATATGGATAGCAGACTGATTATCACACCACATATCTGTTGTGCTCGATCCTGCTTCTTCTTCCAATTCTTGTAGAAGATGCTTAATATATAACACCTCTGCTGTGCCATGAGCAATGGCTCGAACTTTGCTTCTGAACTTGATCGTGATATCACATTCTGCTTCTTGCTCTTCCAAGATAGCAAGTTTTCGCCAATAAATACAGAGTAGCAAGAAGTAGACCGTCTATCTGTCAGGCTTGCATCCCAGTCAGCATCAGTAAAATATTCAACACGAGTGTGTCCATGATTCTCCATTCGAATTCATTTTTCTGGATTCTTGAGTAGATAACACTGGATTCTGAGAACTGTCTGCAAGTGTGGAACTCTTGGAGAAGTCATAGATCTACTTGCAACACTAACTACGAAAGAGATGTCCGGACAAGTCATGACTGCCAAGTAGTTGAGTTTTCCAACTACTTGTCGATACTGAGCTAGATTGGTCATCAGGACCCCCTCGTATAGAAGTAACTTAGCCCCTGGATCCATAGGTGAGATTGCTCTCTTGACTTGCATCATTCCTGTATCATTTAGTATGTTCAGCACATACTTCCTTTGAAACATTACAACGTCCCGCTTACTCCGTGTGACCTCAATGTCCAAGAAATAGTTCAATGATTCCATATCCTTGGTTTGAAATTGTTCTCCTAGAAACTTTTTGAGGCCTGCAATACTTTGACTGTCGTCACCCGTGATTAAAATATCATCAACATAGACATCAAGTAGTATCCTTCCAGCTGATGTCTGTCGGTAGAATACCGAATGATCCTTCTTTGATTGACACATGCCAAACTGAGTAACTGTGTAAATCGACCAAACCACGCACGAGATGATTGTTTTAGACCATAGAGGACCTTTCGCAGATGATACACTTTACCCTCCATTGTAACGAACCCGGGGGGTTGCATCACATATACTTCTTCATCAAGATTTCCGTGGAGGAAAGCATTCTTGATATCCAGCTGAAGCAATGGCCAGTCATAGCGAACAACCAAGACCAAAAGGACATGAACATATGTCATTTTGGCACTGGTATCATTATTAGTAAATGTTCTACAATTTTGTGCTATTTATAAATTTGTTTTCATAATTTAATATATAGCCACTTTATATTGTCTTTAACCTGATTTTCTTAGATAATCATTTGCCTTGATAATTCAATACATTTAAAAAAATTATGTTATTCTGCAGCTGCCAAAAACTCATCTGAGACGTGTACACGAGGAGTTCCATCGAAACTCTTTGGAGGTAATCTTGACATAGTGATAGATGGTTTCATTATCCATTTTGGATTCCTCTGTTTATCAAATATAATTTTTCTATCTGTTACCTGAACATTATGCCTTCGTTTTCTTAGATTAGAACATGTTATACCAGAGGTCTCTCACAGTGGATAAGAAATCATTACTTCAATCTTCTCTTAGCCCGATGCTTTGTGATACATGTGCTTATGTATTTGTTGCGAGTTCTAGAATTGTCTTAAATCAGGCTGTATTTGTTTTGATTGTCCTATATAGATTTGTTGAAGGGCTATTTTATAATAACTCTCTCTACTTTGATATCTGTGTTAACATTCTAATAAATGGATTAAGCAGGCTATATATTCTATCTATAACTTGGTGAAGAGTGTTCGTCTTACTAAATGGTCTACTGTAAATATCGTAAAACTGTATGTCAATTAATGAATGTAAAATGGCTTCATACTCAGCTCATAGGGAAGATTTTTGTGATGACTTCATCTTTTATCAAGGTTCTCTGTGTCGGTTTCAGACCCTTCCTGCAAGTATCATTTTTTTGGGGGGGGTGGGGGTGGTTCTTCTGTGATTTTAGTCGGCCGTTTCAATAGTTTCAGATGTTTCACTATCGTTTCGGCTGATACTATGAACCATCAATTATATGGATGGACAATATGAAAAACAAATTCACTATTACTAATTTGAATATAAAGAACTTCACTTTAGCTGATATATCATGTGTTCTATTTTTCATTTTCTTGGAGTTATTGGATTCATGCCTTTTTCTATGTTTCAGGTTGTTGTCGCAACAATTGCTTTTGGAATGGGAATTGACAAGTCAAATGTTCGAAGGATAATACATTATGGCTGGCCTCAGGTATTTATATCGGATCAGGCATCTCATTAATTATTTCTGTGCTAGCTGTGAAATTTGTGAAACAGCCCTGTCACACAAAATACCATCAGTATGATTTATTTAATCTGTTGGTCTCTTCTGAAAGGTTGCAACTTCTGCCAGTTCTTCCAAGATGAATGCAATCATCTTTTTTTTTTTTTAATTTAAAAAATTAAAATTTTAATTTCAAATTTAAAATTTAAAATTTAAAATCTAAAATCTAAAATTTTAAATTTTAAATTTTAAATCTTAAATTTTAAATCTTAAATCTTAAATCTTAAAGCTTAAAGCTTAAATCTTAAATCTTAAGTTTTAAATTTTAATAGTGCTTACAACAACAACACCACCACTAGCACCACCTGTAGATAATGCAAAAAATACAAATTAATTTGTTTATAAATACATATATTTATTTATTTATATATATTAATTGTATATTAATAATATAGATAATAACAAAATTTATTAGTTAATATAAAATTATTATATACAAAAAATATTAACTAATATATTTTGTTATTATCCATAGTATAGATAATAACAAAATAACAAATAGATTAAATTAAACTAAAAGATTAAGCAAAATCAAACTAAAAGATAAATCAAACCAAACTAAAACAAACCAAACAAAAAAAAACCCAAAACAATCAGTATTGAGAATGTGTTTGGCGCCAGTAACACTGTCGTCTTATTTATATATATACATTTTTTTTGTCTGGCGCCAGTTGCACTGGCGCCTCATTTTTTTTAATATATATTTTTTGTCTTGCGCCAGTTGCACTGGCGCCAGATCCCCTTTGTTGTAAATATCCTAAAATTGTTTTGTTCTGTGCAAATTAGATAAACTTCTTCACCATATATGAAAATTTCTATATTGATAATACAACTGCAAGGAACTACAGCTTTGCTTTTTGATGATATGAAATTTCCTTTATACCTCAATGCTGGGAATTCGGCGTTAGTATCAAACCTCCCTATGAATATTGTGTTGATATTGGCAGTTTTGGCAGTCTTAGTAGTTTCATGAGATTCAACTCTTTCTGTAAAGAATTAAAATAAAATGTTACTAAAATAAGAAGAAATGTCAAAGTCTGACGATCCCAACTCCTATAATAACTTTATAGTTATCATGTTTTATACTTATCTTGGTTAATAAGTGTATAATCTCTATAAATTTATGACATGATAATTGCATCACGTAAAGGCAACTTATCATTTGTAGGCTTGGAAAGGTTTTTAAGCATGAAACTAAATAACATACATATTACAACCTCTTCGGCGAAATGCTAGAAATTTGTGATGAATTTTGGTATGTTTGTCAGTTTTGGGCCACATTTAATTTTTTTGGTTAAATATCATCTAATCTGAAAATCTTTTAGAACTTTTGGTATGTTTCAGCCAATTTTGGGCCATAACCAACTGGAAACTAACCGAATCTTTCCAACATTAGCTTTATATCAGATATATTGGCTGATATCAATCTTATGATGCAGTTTAGATTTGCCTCAAATTCGATAGGCTCCAAGCAATATGTATCGGTGTCCGTCATTTTTTTGAACCTTGTTTTGTACTTTTTTTTTTTTTTACTTTTTACTTCTACTTAAATGTTAAAAGCAACATAAAACCTCAATTCTATGTTTTTTGGCTTTGGTTTTTAGATCAAAAGTATATTTTTGGCCTTTTTTTGGGAACTTAACAAATTTGATAACATTAGGGGGAAAGGTCAAAAATGGACTTTATAGACTTGTTTGGACTGCAAGGTGGTTATCTATGTTAGTTATTAAACTTAGGGTCTGCTTGGATTGAGGGTTAAGAGAGTTAAGTGAGGAAAAGTTAAGTGAGGGGGAAATAAAATCATACTTGGTTTGAGAGTGGAGGTTTAGGAGAGAGAGTTATAGAGGGTTAAGTGAGGGTTTATTTCATCATCTTTTGTCCATTTTTTTAACCCCCCAAATCGGAGGGTTAACGAGGGGGATTGAGGGTTTTGTTTGAAAAGTAATAAATATCCTTTATTTGTTCTATAAAATATTATGATTTTTTCTCCATTTTTTTGTTTTCAAAAGGTTGCCCGTAGCTTCCTAATTTACGAAGATATTTTGACAAGTTCTAATTAAAATTTCAATTAAATTTAATTTTATGACATATGTAATAAGGTTATTTTGGTAACCATCATATTTTTATGAAACCTCCTCTCACTCAAAACCTCCAATCCAAGCAAGAGTTATTAAACACCCCCCACTTAACTCTCCCTCCAATCCAAACAAGGTTCTATGTATTGACTCTACTCCCCCTCATTTAACCCCATTTAACTCTGCTTATCCCCCCCCCCCCCCCCCCCCAAGCAGACCCTTAGGGCTTTCTGGTATTTTACCCTTTAGAAAATCATTTACCTCATTTGCCTTCCTATTCTTGGCTGGTCTCAACCTCTTCTTGCAGTTGCAAATAATAAGCTCCAAGAATGAAGACCACGGCATTGTATTGGGGAATGTAAGGTGCATTGAGTCACCAATTATTATACTTAGGGATGTTGTCATAAATCGCTATGGATATTTGCACTTATTTGTGCTGACTGTTCTATTTTACTTATTGACATGGCAACCGTAGTAACAATATTCACAACTTGTTGGATCTAAATTTGTGAACAATTTGGAACTGGATGAGGCAATAAATACTTTGACGAAAAATTTAAGTCATAAAATTTCAAATTACTAATAAATTATTTGAGATTTTTCTCAAAATTACTTATCTGCTTCATTTTTTTAAAAGTAGAATTTGCTAAAAAAGGTGAAACATATTAGGTTTTATTTTACAAATCTTCTGAACTTTGCGGAACATTAACCGAATATTCCGGAGTTCCTCAAACTCCAAACCTTCAATACTTACCTGATAATCACTAGACGGCGAAGTGGTGACTATGATGTGTGCATAGGGCTGCAAATGAACCAAGGTTTGCAGTATTGGAATTGGTTTCAATAGTTTCAACGGTTTCGGGTCAGAGGTTGGAATTATTCATTTTGAAAAGCCAAAGAAATAAAAATATTCAAAAGATAAGAAAAATATTTGATACATTTATGTACTTTTTGTTGTTTCTTGTTGGCTTTGAATGGACTAATATTCAACATTGATAATCGTTCACCCAAAATTGATACAATTGTTTATTTACTTGCTTTTAGACCAAGGTTCGCAGTTTTGGTATCGGAATCAGTTTCAGACTCTTCTTATCAGTATCAATAATGGTGATTTCAGTAGGTTTGAGATCGGAGTTTCCGAAATTTTCGTTTACTAAGTCAAAACTAATAATAATAATTATTAAAAAAATAGAACATATTTCATATATTTAGGTATAATTTTATGTATTGTTTGTTGTTTCTTGCAAGCTTTGCCTGGAATAATATTAACATTTATGGATGTTGTGAATATATAAGTAAACAACATCCAAAAATGGAATAATTACAGTGTGTCAATAAGGAATATTACTGAGACATTGTAGCATCAAGATCTTTGACACCTTGATGCGTTATGGCGACACCATTTTCTGGTAATTATCATTTTTTCTTGTAAAGTGTCTTTGCCAAATTGACGGGTAGAGAGTCCCAATGTCGTTATCAATAGCGGTATTGGGACATGTCAACAATGATGTAATACAATTGTTACATATCGGATTCTACCTATAGTGCGAACCTTGTTTTAGATGAACTACACTCTCAATATAATTTTTTTGGAATGGAAACGATAATGATTTCATTGTGTCAATAAGGAATCCTATCTACGTACTTAGCATGTCGATCATCACAAACCGGAATAATTGTGTCGACATTGTTTTCTCGTATATTGTTCTCTTTCTTTTAATTTCTTTCTTTGCTTTGACTAGAAAAGAGAGCCCCAATGTTGGTATCAACCTTAATTAGTAGAGCTAGCATGCCAAAACCAATACGATACAGTCGGTATGGCCCAATACTGCAAACCGTGAAATGATATCCAATATTGCAAACAATGAAATGAACAGAGTAGCTCACAAGCTCGATTCGGCTTCATTACCGAGCCAAACTTGAATGTGGAAATGAGCTCGATTTCCTAACAGTGAAAGCTTGAACAGAGGAAGCTTGGAATCTTGACTTGCGAAGCTAGTTCAGTACTCGACTAGACTGGACTCTGTTAACTAGACTAGGACTTGACTTGGCTTGTCTTGGCTCAGGTTTTATATGCTTGTTTATTTTAAATATATACCAACAACTGAAATTGTTATTCCTCTTATGGATACGAGACAAGCCCAACCCATGTCCTAATGGGATTTTCCCTATAACTTGCATGTGCAATACACTTAGTTTTACTCGAGCTCGAGTTTCCTGAACTGCTATCAAGTCGAGCTGAGTTTCTTATGAGCCCAATCGAGCTCGAGTTTGAGCGCAAACACAATTTTCAAGCTCATGTTTGAAGTCGAACTTGGCTTGAATTTTAGGCCACATACGAGCCAATCTTGAACATGCCAAGCTTAGCTGGGCTTGATTGCATCCCTATGTGCATGTTCTCAATGAAGTTATTGTAGAACCCCGAAGTGGTTATTACTTTGCTTTACATGAGATAATATTGTTTCCATGGCACTGAGGTAGTGTTTTAAAATGTCCCCTTGTCGCCTTAGAGTGGTGCCTATTTAGGTCACGAGGTAGTGAGTCAGCCGCCTGACATTAGGGACAACCGCCTCCATGGCACTGGGGTAGTCTTTTAAAATGTTCGCTTGTCGCCTTAAAGTGGTGCCTATTTAGGTCGCGAGGTAGTGAGTCTGCCGCCTGACACAAGGGACAATCGCCTGAATCTACCTAAGGCCATCTCAATCAGCCTAGACTTAAATGTGACAGGACTTGCACCAATTTATTTTTGAATTTGGATTCTGACCCAAGCCTAATAACTTAAAGCTATTGGTGTTACCAATAATTTAATATAGGTATTAAAGAATATGAAAAGAACAATAGTATTTTTTTTCTCCCAATTATCTTTTCCTTCTTCGTCTGTCCTAACCCGCTGAATCTCATCTCCAACTCCGACGAGCACTACCAAGGGCCATGAGGTAAATCTCTCTATTGGTCTTTCTCTCCATCGACTCTTTTTTTTCCCTCTATCAAGGCTCAAGGACCCGATGCTGATGAGTGACTTCCAATACCCTGATAGTTGATCTCTCTCTCCTCTCTTACTACATCTCCCCCTTTGATTGTTTTGATAGTTTCTTTTGTGGATCCAAATCCACGGTTGTCAATTTCGCATGTTGTCAGGTGCAACCTAGGAAAATATGGGTGTTGACATATAGGCTGCACGAGACCTGGTTTGTTTTCAAAATCTTGTGCAACTCACCATTTAGCCCCTTATTTGTCTTGGCTGCAACGGACAACGCGAGAAATTGACAACAAGGAACACCAATTTAATTTTTATTCTCTTTTCTTGTGGGTGTTTCTCTCGGCTCGTCCCACCTATAGACTTTTCCAACAATTTTCCCTTCTAATATTTACATTTTGAAACTTCAACAAGGTTGTCTTAAGTTACCTTCTGGACAACCTTAATTTTAGTATTGAGCCCCCAGCTCGCTGCCTTGTGGTCCCCACCTAGGCCTTTTGATCCCTGGTACCTCATGCTGCCTTAACAAGCTTGCATTGAGGCTTGTCTATCACTAGCTCGCACTGCCTTAATAAGCTTGTATTGAGACTTGTCTAACACTAGTTCTTGATTCCTCCTATCATCAAAATTGCACCTTCTTTGTACTGATTGGGCCACTGACTTTGCAGATTATTGACCATTCACTTGTTAGTTGTATTTTTTTGGTGATTTTTCTTATCTTGGTACCCCAAAGTGCAAGATTTTGTTTCATCGGCCACAACCAAGTCCGATAATAGTGCGATAGCGGATATTAAGATTAATGTTTATTTGCAGATATGAAAGTTCCCATCAGCTCTCTTACTTTAGTTTTGTTGTAACAATCAAAGTGCGAAACAAATGGCTAGCTGTCCAGTCTTTAATGAAGAAACCAAGCTTGTCAAGATTGATTATCATTGATCGTTATGGTATACAACATATCTGCTCTTTCTTCCCGTGCCTTCTGCAAACCATCTTTTGTTGATTGCTTCATCCAAGGCGCATGTAGTTTATTACTTATTTCTTTTCTTGTAAAAATCTCAGTATGAACACAATGTGAGTTGAGTGGGTGGGTGGGTTAGAGCCAAGTTATGTAGATCTGCATAAAACATTTTTTTTATCCTACTCTATATTATATTTATCTTGTAAATTCATAGTATATACTACTGGTCTACTAGGCCATTTCCGTAATATGGAATATATTGCTCTTATTCTGATAATTCTGATGTTGTTTCTAATATATTCTACATCGAACAATGTGGTTTTATTACTGGTCTATAGTACCTATACTTAGGCTTTTGGCAGGGGCGGCCCTGGCCCAGGGCAGGCTGGGCGACGGCCCAGGACCCCCGACGAAAGGGGGCACCAACATGGAACTGTCTATAAAAGAACTAGTATGTATCATGTGCCTTTTTTTAACAAAAAAAGTATTGTGGTGTAGTGGTTATAATGCTAGACTTATATTTAAGAGGTCCTTGGTTCAAATCTTGACTAAAACAAAATTTTGTTTTATTTTTATTTTTATTTTACTTTATGTATGGGGGGCCTATTTTCGAAGTTTTGCCTCGGGCCCCCAACAGCTCAGGGCCGGCCCTGGCTTTTGGCATGTATTACAACTATTGCTCATTACTAGTTGTGCACAGTAAACTTGCCTGGAATCCAGATGTTTAGGTGTCTCGATTGCTCTCGACTCTTTTGACAACTAACAGACTATATTTTTACTAGATACTTCATGACATGATGCTAATGTCAACTGCAGAGTTTGGAAGCATATTATCAAGAAGCAGGTAGAGCTGGAAGGGATGGGAAGCTATCCGACTGCAGTGAGTACATTTACATCTCTTACGAAAATTGCTCTCTAACTTCTCATTACCAATGAGTTCCTGTTCTGTTCAAATAAGAGATAGTAGGACATCCAGTTAGGTGATTCAGATTCTCGATCACGATGCACATTGTTTGAAAGTAAAAAAAATATATTGACATATTGGTTTAGACTGTATACTTCAGTCTACTCCTGTGGTCATGACAAGTTTATTCTCGTTCAAAAAGATTAGAAAAAAGAACTTTATTTCGAGGCTTCGTCAGCTGAAAGCTGCACTGGCATATATAGATGAGTTTCATGTAAATTACATACCTTCTTTATTATAGTTGTCTCATTAACTTATATTTATCTAGTAGATATAATTGTATTTCCTATATGGTGTGATGTGATAGATCATTTCCATCTTAAGATGTTTGTCGGGTCATACTATAGTAATGTTGCAAAAATGGGAACACTCATGAATCTCCGCAAAAATAAAAGTAATTTCGTCATGAAATCCTATAATAGAACCCCATTATGAAAGCCTAAACCGACTCTATTTTGAGTTTAACACACCTAGAATTCTCTACTGACTGCTAAAAAAAGTATATGTCAATGAATACTATAGTGATACTCTTAGGCCTCGTTTGGTTCGCGGAATCATCGGGTTATGTTTGGGTGCCAAAGGAATTGAGGAGGAAAGGGAAGTGATTCCCAATGGAAGGAAAATTAGGGGGAAAAGTGATTCCCAATGGAAGGAAAATTAGGGGGGAAAGTGATTCCATCCATCCAAGCAAGGAATCACTTTCCCACATTGAATTATTCACCTTCCTTTCCAAATTCCTTGACATTTCCAAACACCGGAAAGGAAAATCAATAGAAACTGTAATTTCCCAAAGGAAAGGAAATGCCAAGGAATTGATTTCCTTTCCCTTCCATTCCACGAACCAAACGAGGCCTTAGTTCACCTACGAGTCTCCTGTGGGATTATAGTTTTATAGCTTATCCTAAAGCTAATCCTATATTATATAGGATTACAAGAATCTTTAATAGAACTCTGAAAAAAGTCAATATTAACAATATTTTATAAACTGATATATATAGAAAACTAAGATAGCAAGTCCCTAATATATGAAATAGACCTTCAATAAAATTTAAAAGGCACATAGTCTGATAATGTTTCTTAAGGTTATTTTGTGGCTTGACTCCTGGACGGGATACCAGATAATAGAAGGCCAACCATATGCCCTTGAGGAGAATCATATGATACATGTGTGTGTGTGTTGTGGTTGCATCTTATACTTCTGTCATATCCTGCTTTCTTGCTTTGGTTGATAATTTAAAGATCCTTTCTGGGTAATTCCAATGTCCGTTTGACTATGATGACTACAGTGTGCCCAATACAATAGGTGAACGCTCGGCCTTACTGTGTGGACATTTGTAGGTTCATGATTTCTATTCTACTATGTGTTCTTTTTGTTGAGCTTCTATGTGAGTGATTATACATGAAGATAGATCTTTGAAGTAGTCTTTAAGTAATAGCTTTTTGTTCTTGCATAATTCAAATCTTCTTTGTTGTGGGTTTGTGACTCAAACAATGCACACCACCATGTTAATGCAGCCCCTGTTGGAATAATAATTGTGTCTATGTATGGCCATTCAAATTTCAATCTCTTTCCCATAGAAATTGGGTCATATAGAGCATGTCTCAAGATTGATAAAGTTGCATGAACCTAAGATAAAGCTAGTTACTTCACAGGTACCGGATACTCAATAGTTCAATGAGACGACTGTTTCGGAGGAAAACCATTCCTGATGCAGTGACACTTATACTCTACTCCCTAGGAAAATAGGGTCCAAATCCAACGCTCATGAGAATCGTTCCCAACGCTCTTGGAAGACAATTTATTTATTAAATATCCATATTTCGACACATGAGGGAAACAAACATTGCAAGCACATATCCAACATAATCAGGGACTGTATTTTTATTCACATGTCTACCCATTCGCGGATTGGTATGCTCTATATTGGTTGGGTAATTTCATCACAAGCTTTCTGTTATTTGTTATTGAACACATATCTATTTAGTTTCTTTTAGAAATTGCAGTAGCTGTCTTGTTCGAGTAAAATTACCAAAACTGTATATATAGTATTTTGTTTTAAATTTTTTTGTAGTATTTAGTTGGAATGCTATTCTCAGTTGCCTGGCACAGTTGCATAAATAAATACTATTTTGATGTTACATTCTAGAAGTGATTCAATGTTTATTTAACATATATCACATTGTTTTTTCTACAAGTTTCTCAAAAGTATTATCATCATGTATCTTTACACATCTCAGATTGACGATAGCTTCTTTTGCATCATCAGTACTTTAGTATTTCTATTAATTATGTAGCTTTACTATCTTTCCATACTCTTTTTTGAGACTGTATCTTGTGTTTGTTCCTGTTTCATATCATGTGTGTTGTTCAATATCAGTAAATATGGCACAACGTTGTCCCAAATCCATAATCCTAGAGGGCCATGTCATAAGATCTAGAAGGTTAGTTGGCGAAGAGGAAGACACCCGTGACCCATAAAGGTATTAGGTTGAGTTTGAAAGGGGGGGGGGGGGGGGGGGGGGATACACAAATTTTACTGCTCAATCTAAATCCATTTTGCTATGCACCCCATTGGTTTAGCCACCTCTAACAGACCAACATTCGGACAGAGTTTTTAAATTTGAATGGTTGATCTAAATTTTTATGCTTTTTGAACCACATTGGTAGAGCCAAGTTTTTGGACATGCAATCTACCTTATATTTTTTTCTTCATCTGAGGTCTGTACTGAGGGCATCATATGACATGATGGTAAGGGTTAGCATTTGCATTTTACAGGTTTGAGTCTCGTAAACAGCCACTATACAATGTACAGTTGCATATCTTGACCGTTCCTAGGGATCCAGACCCTAGATTAGAGCATTGTGGCTGTGGTATTGGGATGCCCTTTTACCGTTGATCTTGTATTATGATATAGATACTTCCGCTCTTCGAACTTGCTCTATGCCAACTTATTGAAAATAGGATACTTCTTCTCAATCAAAAAAGTGAAGAATAAACCAACTAGACTGAGGTGTGTGAGTTCTTAAATGTGAATCTTTGATCTAAAATGCTCTATTCTAGAATAGCTCTATCTAAACTCTCCATGCTTTCCGCACCACATTGAAGCGTAACTTATTTGGAGATGGTGTACTATTTTTCACCTTTTGTTGAAATCTTTACCACAATGTGAAGAGTTTTCTCTCTGTGGAACAGCTTTGTATGCCAACTTATCGAGAATACCAAGTCTTCTTCCTAGTCAACGAAGTGAAGAACAAACCAAAAATGCATATAAAATGCTGTCAGACTGCTTTCGGTATGAAGTCCTAGTCCTTCATAGAAGGTTTGTTTTGTTTTTCTAATTAGCAACTTGCCAGCTGTTGTATATTTGTTAATTTTCCAGGTATGGTATGAATACGGCATCTTGTCGAGCCAAAACACTTGTGAAGTACTTCGGCGAGGAGTTTAGATACGAGAAGTGCAACTTGTACGTTTAAATTCCTTGGCTCCATGTTCTCTCGTATGGACACACAAACAGACGTGCACACTCATATATGTTTGTCTATATGATTTGTCCTTATTCTTTATTCGATTGAGAATCTAATGTATAGCTTGGAATAACTACACAAGCTTTTGCATTTAGTACTACACATGGTCTTCTTAATAGTGCTGATGCTATATGCTTGAATATCTTGAAGTGCCATACAATACAATTCCTTGAGGCTTTTAGATGGTTAGAAACTTTTGGCATTCTGTTAACTTCTCCATTAATTGGTTTTTGATGATATTTAAAACATGCTATTTTGATTGAGCGTCATAAAGACGCTTGTGATACTAATGATAGTTATTGAAAATTTCAAGGGATCTGCATGTTAACTATCTTTGTTATAAAATAAATAGAATTAAAATATGTTGAGTAAAATTTTATATATTTCGAAATTAAGCCTATAGGAAATGGTATCATCTAATTTACTTGGGGAGCCGGCGATGATGTCATCGGCATCCGTCTTCCTCGAGGACTACCTGCAACCAATCATCCTCTTAAACCAAGCATATTTGAGATCATTATACTCCAATTGACAAATCCGGATTCTTGGGAAGTAACTTAATGGACTCTTTCTTAAGACTATAGTCATGAAAACTTGTAAGAAACATAGGTTCGCCAGTGAAAAGTCAGCATATACCGGCATGTATGGGCTGTGCCTGGATTCAGGTTTCAAGCAGACCTGATCAACAATTGCGAAGTAAAAATCAATATTGACCAGAAGTTGAAGGTCAGCTGATTTTTGGAAAACATTCAGCACATGCTGTCATTCCTTCCCATGCTACAAGTGTACAGATATACAAATATGGGCTTCAGTGTTCACATGGAGACATAAGTGCAGAGGTGAGAAGCCGAAACAGGAATAGGTATAATAGCAACTGTAAAGAATGACAGATGCAGGTGCTTTACTGAAGGCAAGGCCTTTCCTTGAAAATATGAAGGGAAATTGATGTATCACTCGCGCAGTCTTGTGGACACAAGTTCTCAAAAATGCTCTATGAGTAAACACTGAATCCAATGAGAATTGAGTGGCTAGAATCAGCGAGTTGATGCAGGGGAAAGAGAATCCAATGAGAATTGAGTGGCTAGAATCAGCGAGTTGGTGAACCAGGTCATCTGATTCAGTCCTTTAATTAGGTCAATTTCTGATTTATGTTCTTTGAGTGTTTTAGTTTGGATTTAGTCTTCTTTGAGCTTCTCATGCTCATATCTGACCCCATTCCAATGCAGAAGGCTTGGATGATGAAGAGAATGAGGATAAAATTTGTTGTAACTAGGAACTTATATATGATGACCATTTGAGTAAACCAGAATAAAGAGTTCTTTTTGGTGCGAGCGGGGTGTCTATATTAATGATGAGATTTTAAGTCAAATTTGGTTTCAGTTGAAGTGTCCTGCTGTTCTCAGGCTGATCTGATGGTATTCGAGTAGGAAATGGATAACATAGAGATAGAGGCAAGAGTTGTTAAAAAGCGGATTGAATTATCACATGTTCCCTGGTGCCCAAGATACCTCGATGAAGGTAACACTTCCTTTTCCTTTTACCAAGGAAGTGCTTTTCAGTTTGAGGCCCAAGCTAAAAACAATATTTGCGTACATGCCAATAAGATTTTTTAGTACATATTGGAGTTTTCTCAAGGACATGGACACACCACGAAATCATAGAGGCATGGCAGGACGGACATGCAACCTACATTGGCATGTGCATGTTGTATAAGTCTATCTGATAAGAAACTTGGTTTGGGAGTGTTTGTGCTCCTTAGCTTGAAGAAAATAAGATCTGGATCTGTACGCACGATTTTCATTTTCTTTCTCACTTAGGACCTGTATAACAGTAGTATTGGGCCTCTTTTCCGTATTTTTTTGTTAACTTGCTTATGGTTCACATTTTGCCTTATAGTTTTGAACACTTATTGTAAAAAAGAAGTTCTATTGTCTGGTTATATAGAACTAGCAGGTTTGCCAAGGATTGAGTCCCTAAATCTGATATTATGTAGTTTGAGGTCAAACAAGAAATGATACCAGTATACTTGTCCATACTAACCATAAAATATGTAACGACATGCCACTAGGAGAACCCAGCTAGGAAGCATGGACATGCCGAGATTGGTGCCATCTCATTGCCAGATACGACACAGACAAGCCGAAATTGGTTCCATATCTTATCACGTAGTGAGATCATGTCCATGTCCGTGCTTATAGATTCCTTGAAAGCATGTACATTGCTCATAAATGCATGGTAAATAACTCGACACCTTTTCTTCTATAGCCTATTTGATTTTGCCGATCTTTTACTTTCAAAAGCCATACCATTTCAACTCCAGCTTTCTTGATTTTGTCTTATGTTGGCTGCTTATTTTTCTATGTCAACTTTAAGAACACTTCCATTTCTTGATTTTATGTAAATCTGAGTTTTATGATAGAGGAAATGTACATCAGCTCTTATCATTTGGATGATTTTCCTTCTTATATCCAGGTGTGACGTATGTGTTGTTGGACCTCCCAAAATGCAAAATCTAGTCGAAGAAGCTGATTCTTTCTTGCGTGTCCTTAAAGCTCAACATGTGAGTTTGACACTTGGATTTGCACGATTTAGTTCTATGCTTTTGTTACGATTGTTGACCTTGTTGGTTGAACTTTTAGTGTTTGTTGAATGCCTTTATTCTTGTCAAGTATATATTTGCTATGAATGCATCAAGGTCCGCATAATAGGCATCGGACCCTTCCTATGAGTATAGGGCTTGTTGGTTTCGGATCGGAGTATTTGATTTCTTGGTATCGGAAAACATATACTCATTAAAAAGTAATTTATACATTTAGGCACAAATTTATGTATTTTTTGTGTTGTATCTTATTACTTTTGAAATTGAATGAAATAATGGTCACTCTTGTTAATTGGTTTACCTACGCTAAATTAGTTTTCTTCATCTACATGTTTTGACAACCATACTATGCTTTTACACCCTTGCTTATTGGTCTTTTTCGTTCAATTTTCTCTGCCTAATTGACTGGGAAAGAGACCCCCAACATCGGTATCGGTCAGGATCAGTAGTGGTAAGTATCAGATCCTTATCGGTATCGGCCGTTTTGTATTGGCATCGGCCAATACTGCAAACTATGGAATTAATTTGTGAGGTCTTATATGTAAGAACATCAAATCATCTGTTTTTCCCTTTTCACTTTAACTTGCTTTCGAAGACTTGCCAATTCAGAAGATTACCAGAATTTCACTTGTAGGTATCAAGGATTCCCAATTTGATATTATCCCAATGTACTTTTTGGTACAAGCACATGAAGTTTACTTTAAAACTAAGATGATATCTTCAGATTTTAAGACATCATAGGAAATGGAATATCCTCCACCGCCACTACCCACAAACATGAAAGTGAAACACCTGACACCAAAGAGTTAATAGACATTGTTAGTCAAGTTGATAATCAGTAGCCTCGTGCTTTATTCTCTCCAATGATTTAAAAGCAGGCTAATTAAGCTAAGTGGCTAGCATGGATGGCCTCCAAAGTGCTTTGGCAAACAGTGAAGATTAAAAATATGCATATATTACTTCCCAGAATTTAGCACCTAACAACAAATTTCTTAGTGATTGTAATAAGCTTTTAAGCTAGTTTCAAATACTTAAGAAGTTACAGCGCCAAGTACATGAACTCATTATATGATTGACTTAAACATGACAAAGCTAATAGTTACTGGCTTTGTTCGTGAAGAGCAACATCCTGATTGGGTCGCTAATATTGTCCCAGTTATAAAGAACGGAAAAATTCGAGTCTGCATTGATTATCGAGATCTTAATACAACTTGTCCCAAGGATGAATTCCTTCTTCCAATCACAGATGTTATGATCGACAACACATGTGGCTTTGAACGAATGCCTTTCATGGACGGATTTTTAGGCTACAACCAAATCAAGATGTTCCCGGATGATGCAAAACACACATCATTCCGAACACCGTTGGGGGTATACTGCTATACGGTGATGCCCTTTGGTTTGAAAAATGCTGGTGCTACATATCAACGAGTTATGAGTACAATTTTTTACGAACGTTTGCGATAGTAGCAACTAATTATTACTTCTAAGGAATAACAAGCTCTAATACTAAATGGATTTTTCTCATATACAAATTAATATATTTGAATAAAAAGCTACAGTTATTAAAATAATCATTAGTCTAATGTCAACAATTAAAAGAGAGGCACCTGTGTCTTGTAGGCTTGCAGCAACAAAAGAGAGGAAGAACAAAAGAGGAGGACCACGGAAGGACGGTCACACCCCTATACGGAGGAGGCAAACACTACTGCAGAACCCGGAAACGCTAAGCCACTGCCAGACTTTGCCTGCACAATAATCTGATACCAAATTTATCTAAATAACAACATTTGTAGGCATGGCAATTAAGACAATTGTTTATAATTCATTTTGTATATATACCATTCCAAGTCACATTTATGCTTCCAAGTATTGTGACTACATAGTTATCCAAAAAGTTCCATAGACACTCACTCTCATTTATACAACCTTTATATCTATAAACAGAATCACAAATGGACTGAGCTACACTTCCCATCAGTAGGAAATTTAATACATTTTCAGTTTAACAAGGTAATAGGATATTTGTGCACAAGTGTTATGCAAATGAAGTAGAGATGTAGATTATTGCTAATAAGTTATATTATTCTGTCTTAGATTGGCATGCAAACCATCTAGTGCATGATTGTATGGGAGATATTTACACTATAGGACTGATCTCTTATATGGCTCTCTCCGATGGACAAATGCATGTCTGATGGAGTTCATGCTATCAACTCAATGTTGCAGGATGCAGTCTTAAACTCATTATATAGACACAACATGGTACCACTAGGTAGGGCAGTATTTATAAAGACCCCTGCATCTCCAACATCCTGTGGTATGTCACAAGGCTGGAGGAGATACAAGAACGGCAAGAGCAGTCCTCTAACTCTAGCATGGGCCCCACATGGCTATACCAAGTACGACGGTTATCATATCCTCAACTCCTCACAGTACCCTAAACGAGCGACACAAGTATGAAAATCATGGAGCCTGCTAGCTAATGTCCGTACTAATTCCGACAGGTTCCAGAGCCCAAAAGATGTCCCAAATTCTTCCCTTTTATCCAAGCTTATTAAAGGTGTGTTGTAGGCGTCTGCCTAGGCCTTTTAGGGACCTCGCCAGGGGCACAAGGATTAGGTGGCTTGGCATCGAGGCACCCGCCTCGGCCCGTCTTGGACCGCCTTACCCGCCTCACTTTAATAAAAAAATCCTAAAATCTGGCACATGCCAATTTAATTTGAAGTTAAAACCATACCCAGCCAAATAAAAATTTGAAAAGATTCCAAATTTAGCATCCTCTTTCCTCCTAACTCCTTTGCCTTAAATTAACTCTTCACTTCAACACCCCCCCCCCCCCCCCCCCCCCCACTAGTTCCCTATTTAGCTCCGACTCTAGACTCTCTCATAGTCTCACTTACTCAATCTCTATTTTCTCCCTCTCGCTTTTCTGATTCTAGTGTTGACAATGACAGTTGACCTCCAAAACTCCTCTCTTCTTTTAGTTTTATCTAATTTTGCTTGTACGACCGAGAGATTGGACGAATGTGGAGGAGTTAGGTAATTTGCTATAATGCACGTACACAAATATGACACAACATATGCAACACACGGCGACATGGACATGAACTAGTTTGGTGTGTCCTAGTGTATTTTGAGTGTTCGGGTTGTGTTGAGATGTGTCCGACATGACAACCTAGATTTTTGGAGTGTCGTGCTTCCTAAGTAATATGGATTTTTCTTTGGAACACTATGAGATACCAATGAATAGAGTCCAAAAGATTACATCATGTACTAATAACATATTAGAACCCCACACCACGACACTAATCTATATGTTTATCTTTACCTACTACATGCCCATATTTTAGTTTCGAGCCCTCCGTCACACTACGACACTAATCTAGTTGGTCGGGAAGGTTGATCTGACTGCTAAAATGTGTGGTCTTGGTTGTTGTGTCTACTATACCCAAATTTCATTACCTCTTTGGGTCTTCAGTAGTCAAAAGATGAAGTCTATAATGTGTCCCCAGTTCCACTCTGGTACCAGAAGTGGTTGTAGTAATCCGACCAACTTTCAGTGGTCTGGCTTGACTTGCGGACACACAAGGCATCGGGAAATTCTGTTGAAATGTGCACCCTCATGTGAATTCACCGGAAATTCTTATTTGAATCTTGGTAAATCTTTATGCATCCCGGATTGATAGAGTAGGCTGCATCGTGTGCTTCAACTAATATTTCCCTTTTTATGTTCAGATAATTGGGTCACACACACTCTTTCTCTGAGATTCAATGGCTCATCATAGATCCCGAAGTCTGACTGACACCCTTGGTCTACCTCGTTAGTGGTTATGTCTTTTAAGGGATCTTTTGTGACTGTGCTTTTCTAGTTCTCTATTAGTGTGGGTTGTAAAGTGAGGTGTGCTACTGTCTCTTGCCACTCTCTACTCCTTGCACACGTGCTCCACTTTGAGTTTCTCGTAGTCCCTTAGGATGTGTTTTTTTAAGTGATCATGGATGCTAGGTTTGCAGTTGCATTGTTGCTCAAAGCATCTTCTATTACGTCAGTCTTCCCCTGATGATAAGTTTTTTCGGTCATAATCCTTTAGTAGCTCTAGCCATCCCCTCTGCTTCGTATCATATTTAACTCCTAAGTGAAGATATACTTCAAGCTTTTGTGCTCGGTATAAATGTTGTGTTCTTCTAAATATAGGTAGCGTGTCAAAATTTTCAGGACCATTACCACGGAAGCTAGGTCTAGATCATGAGTGAGATATTTCTTCTCATAGTCCTTCAATTGTCTTGATGCTTAGGTTATGACCCTTGCATATCCATATATATGTTGCACTTAAGGACACTATAGAGATATAGCATACTGAAAATTTTAGATTAGTACTAAATAGTAACATATTTTCAAGCAATAAAGATGGATCTCTTAGTTTAATATTTCTCATTCAAATGTGCAATGTTTCAGGGGAATATGGATTTTGGATATGTATCTCATTCTGGTGCAATAAATGGTGAATCTAGCTGCAGGGGTTTATTAGAAACACCCAACTTCAAGATGGTTGTCAGTAGAATAAGGGATCAGGTAATTTTTCCTCTATAAGTAACTTAAGCTCACGAGGTTGCAACTACTGACTTTGAAAATGCATAACTATATATGTAGTATGTACATCCTGTGCTCGATGCAGCTGGTATGAGGAAACTTCCCTTCAGTATTAAATCATATGTGCGCAGCTGCATCACACTATTCTACATATTTGGCTGGTTTCTTGAACAGAAATGCTACTTCAACATGTGGGATAGGCTGGGTTGTGTAAATCACGGAAATATATGTAATTATGGAAGTGCTGCTTTCTACTTGGAGTAGAATTATTGATGTCATGTGCCAATTCCATTTTAACCAAGTAGTAAAACATGCTAATTGTGATCAAGATTCTGTTATTTTGGTCGTCTTATTAGGCCGTACTCATTGTGCAAAGTTATTACTGGTGTTACTGAGGACATGGCACTTAACAGAAATAAATGAAAGAAAAGGATTAAAACAGCTGACCGCAAAATTTGGGACAAAGGCTTTGTTGTTGTTGTGATAATTTTTCCTTTCTATGAGGATGGGTTAGTTTGACATCACTATCAGTATAGTAGTTGATGAAAACAGTTCTGATGCAACAATGGGCAGGTTGTTATTTGAAAAGTATGATGTACATAAACATATGTTTCTTCACTTTAAAATTGGTTTCATATGTAAATATGCTATTTTCCTTTTTGTTAGATTACTGAATGACTTGACAAAAAAAAAATTGTAGGAATTGGTACACCGTGATGCAGATTGCATGATGGGGAATCACTGATAGCATTTGAAGCTGCATTTTAACTTAAAAAAAGTTGGATTTGTGAAAATTAATTTACACAGTTCATTCATGATAAAATGAACAATGTTCTATTCTTTGACAAGGACTGAGAGTAATCATGTAATAATAACACTATAAATAAACTCTGATATTTCCATTAAATTTGGTTTGCATTTGCTACCTCATTACAGAAAGAAATCTGTCTTGTCATTTTATTTAGCTTCTGATTAAATACTTATCTCATGCTGACTAATGAACAGTTCCAGAAGTTTTCTGCAAGTGATCAACTATGGTGGCGTGGTCTTGCACGCATATTGGAGGAGAAGGGATTTATTAGAGAGGGAAATGATATGGTATGCACTAAATCTTCTTGGATTATTCACAACCATGCTCTCATCATCTCATGTTTTCTTCTTTCACCTTTTGGTTTTGTTTCATTAAATAAATGTTTTTATGTTTGATTCGTCTCAGGCATGACATTATGACAGTTTGGGATCTTGGATCCTTAGTGAAATTGCAATTACGCCCCTCTATTATGTTGTGCCCTTAAACACCCTAAGTATGATCTGAACTACATAACCCTCCAGACCTATTCAGTTATTATGTCATAGGAACCATTAAAATTTAATGGAAACCCTATTGCAGAAGTCTCTCTCTCTTCTTATCTTCCACGGCAATCAGTGGCAGCCTGGAGTAACTATTGCCATGTTGTTGGGCCTCCCTTGCCTTAGTTGTCGGTCACTTACAGCATTCCTGATCTTTTATCTTTTTTTATTTTTTTTGCTGCTGTTTACTGGTGTAGTGGTGTATGCTGCTAAAGAAAATTAACAGAGGGGAGGAACAATGTAAAATGAGAGGGGTAGAAGGAATTTGTCCTTAAATTTCAATGTCTTCTGTGCCATACCCCTAGAATATTCTAAAATTGAGGCCGTTTGCCGGATTTGACCTCTAAACGACGCTGATATGCATAAAAAACACGTATGTAATTTTCTTAGATGCTATTTTTTTAGCCAATATAGATAAATTGGGATCCGTAACAGATAAGCTTTAGGGGCTCTTTGGTACGTGGATTGCAATACTAACGGGAATATCATATTATAAGGAATACTATTCCCTGGCATCAATTTCCTGGGAATTATGTATTATTGTGTTTGGTATAGTACATTGTACTCCCGGGATTACAGAATTCATGTGTTTCCTACATAAATAATTTACCAGGAATATGACTTCGCATAATATAGATTTCACAATCTGCTCGTCTTACAAAATTATAATTTTAATAAACTAGCTTTTTAAAGATGAATAATTTATTTAAAGCCATTTACATCGTATTCGCTATGAACTTCAATGTCAAAGTACACTTGTCACCTATTTTTTTTATCTTTATTATTTTTTACCTATCATATCAATTATATCATAAATAATTAACACAAATAATGTTAAACATTGTTTTTTTACAGTTGCTATATAATTTTCATAGGCTACCGTCTTCTAAAAGTAGTCATATTTAATAATTGAGTTATATTCATTTGGGTATAGTTGGGCTGGGTTTTGGTCTGGGCATGTTCATGTCAGGTAATTTGGTCGGGTTCGGATTCAAGTTGAGCTTGGATACTAGTTGGTCGAGTCAGGTTTTCATTGGGTTCGGATATGGTCGGATTTTGGTCGTGTTGGGTCCAAGTCGATTATTGGTGTTGCTCGGGATAGTTTTGACAATCTCAACAATATTGTTATTCCTATTAGGTGGGATTAAAGAGTACCCACCTCTCACCACTGGGATATATTCCCTCATATAGTGGGGATATGATGTCCAAGAGAATACCTTATTCTCATGAATATTTTATTGGGCTTATGCCAATTGTGCAGTATTATGGATGGGAATAACATATTCCCTTCTGTATTTTGTATCAAACGACCCCTCTTAGCACATGTTATTTCCAAATCAAGTTATATAGCGGTTGCTGGGTGAGGATCGGATACTTTACTCAATATAAGTGTATCCTAAATTAAGAATATCCTAAAACCAATCAATGCCTAGCCCCTTCTCTTCACAATCTCTTTTTCTCCTCTTTATCTTGCTAACTTCGACTAGCAACTACCCAAGACCCCGACGGGCACTAAAGACTCCAGTATATGTTTAAGACTGATGCGGCAACTACAAACGACAGCCTCACTTCTTGTTCTTCTTAATCGTCTTCCTTCTCTCTCACTATAACGATATACTCTCATAAAATTGATTCCTCGTAACTATTACATTAGATTGGCTGATTTTTATACCTTTGATATCATCTTTCATAATGCATGTGGATTATTTTATTCAAAATATTTGAGGGGCACATTTAGGGACCATTATGGATGTTCAATATTTGCACCTATCACTGACATCGTATTTATGACATCAATGTGGCACAACATGCATAAATTTAGGTACTCAACATGGGTAATAGATAGATGTGCCATGCATTATTTTCAATGAAGCCTTTCATGCATGGTGTGGTATAAAATCTTTAGGTATGACATATACACTGTACCATCCACTATTGTATCTAAATTAAAATCTTCAAATGAATATGGCACACTATCGATTATTATCAGTGAATCATTTCATGCATGGTGGCCATCTCTAATTTAGTTAGGGAAATTATCATTGTTAGGATTTTCTAGAATCTGTAGGTATGAAATTTACTTATGTATATGAGAAATGCTTGCTTGACCTTTTGGCAGTTTTCCTTTCTAGCAAAACTTGGGCATATCCGCATATATGTGGGGTCATTTTAAATTTCTAGCATACATATGCGTTGGTGAACATAATGAATGATCAGCTGAATTGTGTGATAATTTGAAAAATATGTTATGTATTGATGCAGTTGATTTGACACCTTTCATGAGAAAGTGTTAAACCTTGCAATGCTGATCTCAAGATTACATGAGATTCATATTTCATATGCCAATGGAGTGTCTTGTGGTCTTCAAGTTTTTCAAAAGTCTGGAACATTGAGAAATCCTAAACTTGGTCTTTTCAGTTACAGTGTTCCTATGGCCTCTGCATACTCCTGATCTAACTGCAAATGAAAATTTCCTCTGCATTTATCTTCTACTTAGCCGACCCCAAAATTTGGGATATAGTCTTTGCTTTTGCTTTTGTTATTTATCTTCTACTTGGGAATATATAAAAAAAAGATGGCATTGAGGTTTCTTCAAGCTCTTATTGCATACTTATATCCATACACCCATGTTGAAGTAGGGAGTGTCTTGGTTGTGGTCCTAGAATTGGTGCTTGCTTCCCGTCATAAGTAGGAAACAGAAAATTCTATATTATTTGTTTCGATACTGTTTGTATCTTAGATAAGATCCTTTGTTAACTTGTTTATTTTCTACTTGGAAGGGCGTAGAATGAATCCAGTTGATGTTACTCCCATATTCTCATTGTATATATACACATGCCCATTTTTAAATTTAGACTTTCTGGCTTGCAGTGGTCTTGGCTACGCTCATTAGCCAATCTAACTGGGAAATAGTGTCTTCCATAATTATATCCATGTTGTATCTGTTGGGGTTAGTTCATTTAATAACCCGGTCCCACTCATTCCATTTTAGGACGAACTACATGTGTGTATTTCAATATTTGGTTTATCATTTATTGAACGATACACATTTAGTATGTTAGCCCAAGTGGTAAGTGTGGTTGGGGGTTTTACTAATGGGCAATGATCATGTTTTTATCACTATTTCTTTAATTCTCTCTTCAAGCCTAGGTCCCGAAGGGCCTAGCCCGGACTCTGGCGAAGAGCACAAAGTGGCACTTCCATGACGCATTTTGTACTTCACACGTTCACAACGGGCGGTGCGCCTTGCTCGTAGCTAAACGTGCGGGACGCCGTGTAGGAACGAAATCGTAAAGCAGAATACTCTAGAGGGGGGGTGAATAGAGTAGGCAGCGAAATATTGCTAATTAAAAACTTGTTAGCAGTTAGTTCACAGATATAATAATAATCACAAAAGTAAATGACAGAAATTAAAAGTGATCAGAAGGCAAATGCAAACACCGAGATTTATACTGGTTTTCCTCTTGTGAGGACTAGTCCAGTCGGAAGAACTCTAGCTTCCAGTTGAATCCACTATTGGAAAATTCCGCAAGTTTTCATACGAAGTTCTTGCAACTTCTACAGACGCGAGCTTTGATACGAAGAACTCGACCAACTTCAATTGTGAAGAGTTGAATCTTCTATCAAGCCTCTGATTACAATCGCTCTGAAACTTCTAGACCGTACCGCACTGGCAAATCGACTAGAGGATTGTAACTGGCTTGGAATTTGAAAATGAAAGCTTTTTAGAACTCTTTGGAAGAATGTAAGCTTGGGAAGAGAAGAGATTGAAAGTGAATTGGTGATTTGAAATGATCGAAATACTTCTCTATTTATAGTTTTTCCAAAGACAGAACTCTGACAGAATTCGGACAGAATTCAGACAGAACTCTTTGTAACAAACCGCAACTGAAGGATGACCAAGTTCAAAAACCCAACGTTCACTAACGTTCCAAATGGTCGAACTCGGGCCGAGTTCTCCCGGGGTTTTGCCAGTTCATTTTTGGAGAAAATAAATTTTGGCTTTTTGAAAAATCCTTCAGAAGCTTTTTGTAAAAAGAATATTTTTCAAAAACGTAGGTCATTTGTAAAAGAATAGGATGGTTTTGAAAAACGTTTTAGGATAGCCTATTTGCCAGTACGACTCGGTGTACAATGTATTCCTAGACTCAATAAAACAAAAATTTACATAGCATAACAGGAAGTACATTCTGAATGGCAAACAACTTCAGTCTTGAGCAAAGTAGAGATCCATTGTTGAGCAGTGTCCAAAACGTCGTAGGTAAACATCTGAGTTGACTTGTAATTATATCGAGACAGAGTTTGATCAATTATTAAAATCAGGTTTGACCATGACCAATGGGCCAACAATCTCCTCCATTTTGATAATTGACAAACCTTGCTGATATAACATCTAGGCTGGAATCAATTCAAAATAGTAATCAAAAGAAATTGTTCATAACCTGTATTTCACTTGAACGAAAAAAATGTTAGATCCTTATTTCTCCCCCGTTGTCACTTAGCAAAATAATTACAAAAGAGAAAGCTCCCCCGCAATCAATGCATAAGTAACATACAGTGAAGAAACACAATAGAAATAAATAATCATGACAGGCATGGTATAAACAGTAAATATAGTAAGAGAAACAGATAGACTATAGAACAACACATGCATGTATTTGTCACAGGCAGTATTAAATAAAGTGCGAGAACAATACTGAAACAAATAAAGTGCTGAAAAATAGACTAAGATGCCAAAACTGAGGCATAAACAAAACCATGTCTATGAATAGTCACATAACAAAGAAAAGTACTGATAATAGTTAAAAAATACTGATAAAATCTTGGAATGTCGGAGCATTTCCAAGTAAACATAAGACAAAAGTAACAGTCTCAATATCTAACATCTCAAAAATCATCATCATCCTCATCATCAACGTCATCAGCTGCAGCTCCAGCATGTCCAGAAGGACCAGCTCTAGAAGTACCAGCGTCAGAAGTGTGAGGAGTGGCACCAGTGGTACGATACCAATCATAGGCGTTCCCTGGCTGGAACAGAGAGTGGACCGCCTCGTCGTCAATGCGGTAGCCAGAAACAGAAGGGTCTTGAGGTAGAGAGCTAGCAGAATGACCCGTCTGCGCAAACCTCAGATCGGCGAATGAGTTGGCAATCGTCTGGAACCGAGTCACATCACGGAACTCGTGTTCCCTAGAGGTCTCAACATAAAAAGACTGCAGATCTGATAAGTGCTGATGTATACCCTCAAATGTCATAGGGTAAGAATGGGGAGGAACATGTGCTGTGGGAGCTGTGGGAGTAGGTGCAGGAGGAGTAGATGCAGTAGGTGGAGGAACAGTGGCAATGCTGCGACAAGAGAGTTTAAGAAACTTGGGCTCGGGGTCGACAGCACAAGTAGATAGGTCGATATCAAATCTCTGAAAGATGCGAGGAATAAGCATCGCATAAGATAGGTTGCGGTCTCTCCCGCGACATCTATCCATCATCTGGATGATAGTCTTAGGGGCAGAAAATAGAATCCCCTTAAGAATATGATAAAGAGCAGAAAGCTCAAGTGCAGTGACATCATCTTTAGAAGTGGATTTCGGAAGTAAGGTGGAATAGATGATGCGATGTAATTCGTAGTTAAACAAGTTCAAGTTATTAGCCTTGAACTTTCCAGGACGAGCGCGTGCGGGTGCACAAAGCTCATTCTTGAAACTAACGCGTGTCGTGCCATCGGGGAAATCAAAATCAGTGATGTCATCGAGCGGGACACCTTCGTTTGGGATACCAAGGATTTTCGCTAACGTTTTATCAGTGAATTCGATATCAATTCCTCCGACACGTGTCCTCGCGGTAAAAGTGTCTAACATAAAATTACAATAGAATAGTCTAATGGCATTAGTGGCAATGGAGAAGTGTAAGGTGACAAAATGTTGTAACCCTAATGCCTCAAAGTAAGGACGGTGATCCGGAAAGACAGTCCATTTAATCGGCGATCCGGTACAAATAGTACGCATGATAAAATCGGCGTACCACAATAAAGCTTGATCGGAAGTTTTAAAGTAAAACTCATCCGATGCACCATCGTCCGATTGGACCGGAGAAAAGAGGCAATCCGTATGCGGATCTGAAGACGATGCCTCTTCACTGGCATTAGTCTTCTTCCTCTTGAAGGGATTGAACTTAGGCATTCTTTCCCAAAATTTTCTAAAAATCCTAAGTATTGAAAAGTGGTAGAGAGAAGGGATTATACCTTCCAAGAATTGGATATGTTGTAGAGGATGACGTTCTCCGCACGAATCCAAAGTTTGGACGAGAAACTCCACAAGGATTGAAAGAACAAGGATGGAGAAGAAGCTAGGGTTTCGGAGGCGCGCTGCTGCTGTTATGAGGATGTGGGGAAGAATGAAGAAGAAGGAAGCCTCGGGTTCGTGCTGGTACATATATATACCCAGCCGAACTCTGGCCGAATTCGGACCGAACTCGGACCGAATTCGCCAAGGGTTGCCTGGCTATATATATATATATATATATATATATATATATATATATATATATATATATATATATATAAAATAATTCAAATGAGGCCACATTCTTTTTCATTAATTCGTTTCAAATGCTTAATTCAAAGTTTAGTAATTTTAAATCTCAAAATAATATAATTAATATTATTTTATAAATTAATATTCTTTACTCAGCATCTGTCTCAGATTAGCTGTAGGAGTACTGTTCCAGCTAACGGAGGTTCACCGGGGAACTCTTAAGTACCGTTTCGCTTCGACCGTAGTCGTGGTGACAGACAGACTTTTTTTGGGCTTGTCTCGAAAACAGTTTTTGAGTATCGAATAAATTAATTAATAAAACAAAATTAATTAATATTATTGACATCTAAAATGCCTAATTCTCGACGTAAATAATTGAAACGATCTTCCGCTAAAGGTTTTGTGAGTATGTCAGCTAATTGATTCTGTGTGTCTATGTATACAAGGTATATATCTCCATTTTGTTGATGATCTCTAAGAAAGTGATGTCGAATCTCGATATGTTTAGTACGAGAATGACATACTGAATTCTTAGTCAAATTAATAGAACTAGTGTTGTCACAGAAAATGGGTATGTGTGTAAAATGCAATCCATAGTCTTCTAAGGTTTGTTTCATAAAATTTGTGCACAACAACGTCCTGCGGCGATATACTCAGCCTCGGTTGTTGATAATGCAACAGAATTTTGCTTTTTACTAAACCAAGAGACTAGAGCTTTTCCTAGGAAATGACGTGTGCCGCTAGTGCTTTTTCTATCTACTTTGCATCCGGCAAAATCAGCATCGGAATAACCGGTTAGGTCAAACGACGTGGTTTTGGGATACCATAAGCCGACAGAAGAAGTGCCTTTAAGGTATCGGAAGATACGCTTAACTGCGCACAAATGTGATTCCTTAGGATTAGCTTGAAAACGTGCACATAAGCAAACACTAAACATTATGTCTGGTCGACTAGCAGTTAAATACAGTAAGCTACCGATCATACCTCGATACTTACGTATGTCGACGGGTTTGCCTTGTTCATCAATATCAAGCTTGGTTGAAGTCGCCATTGGAGTACTAAGGGGTTTTGCTGCTTCCATGTCGAACTTCTTTAATAGATCCTTTGTGTACTTTGCTTGATTTATGAACGTCCCATTGTTGGTTTGTTTGATTTGCAGTCCGAGAAAGAATTTCAGCTCTCCCATCATGCTCATCTCAAACTCATTCTGCATACACTTAGAAAATTCTTGACAAAGAGATTCATCAGTAGATCCAAAGATAATATCATCTACATAGACTTGAATCAAAAGAATATTATTATTCAACGATTTTATAAACAAGGTAGTGTCAACCTTTCCCTTTGAAAAACCGTTATCAAGTAGAAAAGTGCTTAGACGATCGTACCAAGCACGAGGGGCTTGTTTCAAACCGTATAAAGCTTTCTTCAACTTGAAAACATATTCAGGAAATTTGAAATCAGTAAAACCGGGTGGTTGAGCTACATAAACCTCTTCTTTTATAAAACCATTTAAAAATGCGCTTTTGAAATAATTTAAAATTATGAAAACATGCAAATGCACATAACATGTGAATGGATTCTAATCTCGCAACTGGGACATAAGTCTCATCGTAGTCGATACCTTCTTCCTGATTGTATCCTTGAGCTACGAGTCGAGCCTTATTACGAGTCACTAAACCATTCTCGTTCAGTTTATTTCGGAATACCCATCGGGTGCCAATGACCGGATGATCAATAGGCTTGGGAACAAGTTCCCAAACTTGATTCCGTTCGAATTGGTTTAATTCCTCTTGCATAGCATCTAACCAAAAATTATCACTACATGCTTCATCAATATTTCTGGGTTCAAACTGCGAGACAAAAGCAACACAAGAAGCTATATCTTTATTAGAGGAACGAGTACTTACACCCTTGGTAATCTCACCAATTACCAAGTCCTTTGGATGACTAGCCAAGAATCTCATCTCTTTTGGTGCAGTCTCAAGATTGCTAGTTCCGGCTTCTTTGCTTGGAGGTTCATCTGATGCCTGATGTGATGGTTCTGCATCTTCCTGTGAAGGTTTTACAGTAGCTGTACTTGGTGCGATTATGTCTTCATTGTCATCATTGTCTAAGTGTTGATTTAGCTCATCAAACTTGACGTTGATAGATTCTTCAATGATCATGGTTCTTTTTTGAAGACTCTATATCCTTTGCTCTTTGCTGCATAACCTAAAAATATACCTTCATCGGCCCTTTCATCAAATTTACTCAAATTATCTTTAGTATTAAGAATAAAGCATTTACAACCAAAGATTTTGAAATAAGAAACATTTGGTGTTCTATCAAACCATAATTTATAGGGAGTCTTCTTTGATATAGGTCGAATTAGAACCCTATTGAGAATATAGCATGCTGTATTTACAGCTTCAGCCCATAAATATCTAGGTAGACTAAACTGGTTTAACATAACTCTAGCCATTTCAGATAGAGTTCTGTTCTTACGTTCTACAACTCCATTTTGTTGTGGAGTCCTAGGGCAAGAGAATTCATGCAAATAACCGTGTGTCACAAAATTGCTTGAATTCTGCATTCTCAAATTTGCCGCCATGATCACTACGAATGCGAGTAATCATGAATCCTTTTTCATTCTGTACTTTTTTGCAAAAGGTGACGAATTCTGATAATGCATCGTTCTTGCGTGCAAGAAAATAAACCCATGTATATCTAGAAAAATTATCTATAATGACAAATGCATATAACTTACCACCTAGACTAGCAATTCTGCTGGGTCCAAATAAGTCCATATGCAACAATTGTAAAGGTTTAGTGGTACTTACAGCGTTCTTGGATTTGAATGCGGATTTGGTAGCTTTGTTCTTTTCACATTCACTACATACCGTATCCTTCTTGAAAGAAATATCCGGTAAGCCGCGTACCAACTTCTTCGTAGATAATCTTGAAATTGTATCCATGTTTGCATGACCGAGTCTCATTGCCATAGTTGACTCTCAATACTTTTGGCCATCAAACATCTACCTGTATTGTTAGCATCTTCCAACAAATAGAATACATATATATTGTCTTCCCTAATACCTTCAAATATAGTACTGCCAGTTGAACTATCAATAATAGTACATTTATCTTTTACGAAGTTAATGCCATAACCATGATCAGCTAAATGGCTTATGCTGAGCAGATTATGTTTTAACTCAGTAACAAGACAAATATCTTTAATCACTGGATAAGGAGCCTTACCAATGTTACCGATACCGATTATGTACCCTCTCAAATTATTATCGAAGGAGACGTATCCTTCTTTGTTCCTCTTCGACAGTGTTGCAAATAATGAAGCGCCACCGGTCATGTGCCGTGAGCAACCGCTGTCGAGGATCCATTTGCTCCTAGCATGTGAAGGGTGTCCCACCTACAAAACAATTTGCAGATGAAACTTTTGGTACCCATTTCTTGTAGGGTCCTGACTGGTTAGTTTTCGGTATCCATGCATAAACATTTAAATCTACTAACTTTCTGATTCTACATGCAGAAGATATATGACCAATGAGGCCACAATAATGACATTTAGCATGTTGAGTGTTGAAAGTAGTGTGAGATGCATGATTGGTAGGTTTTGGTTTTCTAGTATAGAAGAATGCATGCCTATTAGTTGTCAGCCCCAGAACCAGAATACTGGAGAGCGGGGGCGGACATAGCCAGCTACGTATGATGAAATAGAATCCATCTCACCATACGGTCACGGCTGTCTAGATATGTGAGGGTTTATCTACAAGCCATCAGTCTCTTAAGGTCATAAAATAGCCTATTGTCTCAATCTCAACCAACTAATAATAATTACAAGATGTCAGATCTCCAAATATACAATTGTAAGGCGTCCCAAACATTACATATCCAGATGATCATGAAGCTAGTCGTTACAAAATGTGAGGACTAGCAAGAGTTCAGTCATACATGATCAACCCCCGGGGCTTGTCAATCATGTTACAGCCCGTAGGCAGACAGTAAGTAAGTACAATCGAGCTAACACTTGTTCGTCGGCTAAACGCCTCAAAAGAATAATTTACAATATTACAGTGGGAGAACAAAAGAAACCCACTCGATGCCCTGGTTACGCCTGGTGACCACCATCGGGCTGGAAAGCAGGGAGATCCTTTGGTGCTGCTCCGGTATCTGGCCATACAAAACCAGCTGGGTCAGACCCCAGAAAGAGCAAGTGCCACAAAGGAGGCTTCACTTAGGACTAAAACCAACAAATCATTAGCATTCAACATGTAAGAAAACAATAAGTAACACAGATTGGGGTTCGAGCACTACCAATACACTTGTCCCAATCAGAGAAAATAATTAAGAGTAGCATCATGTTAAATAAAATATAGCTGGACAATATATATGAAAAGAAGACAATGATGAAAGTGACAATGAAGGGTACAATCAGGATAGTACAATCTGGAGTGACAATAGTGTTCAAGCATTATAGTGACAATATGGAGTGACAATCATTCAATCATGCTGGTACAATCTTGCAATCGATCACTTCTAGACAATACTAAACTGGACTAGACTCCATCCAATCAATCACGGCCAATCATTGCCTACGGCTTTCTACATTAACTAACTAGGGTTATCACAATCCTAGTTACTAGCAAGATGCAATGAGATGCTCCAAGTAGTCACAGGCCCTGCAGCTACCCAGGTTATCCAGGTAATCATTATAGTGACAATCCAGAGAGTTCAATCATTAAAGTGTCAATGGAGGGAGAGTGCAAGACAATAGAGTTCAATCATTAAAGTGACAATCGAGAGTGCCCCACATGACAGTGGGCTGGAAATGTGCCCTACTCATCGGCAGGCTACAAGTCCAAACATTTGCGGCCGGAATAACGGGGTCGCCTGTAACTGGGGAACATCTCTTCATGACTAGTAGATTATTCTAGTTATTAATCTTAGTTTATTTCAATATGTACCCCTGACCGTGGTACTCAGGGGTCCATGCCCTAGAAATGATGCGAGACAAGACTGGTTCATTTATACAAGCACAATCGCCCACGGTGTCAAGTCATTATACAGGTCATGTCATGTCAAGTAGCCGCCGCAACGGCTTATCGAGATATAACATGTCAGGTTATCCGGTCAAGTATACTAGTCAGGAGTGCGCCACGACGGGCCACTATCAAGAAGATCAGAAAGTACCCGGATCATAAATCACAGAAATCAGAAACCATATTAGTCATAAGCAATTCATCAAAAACCGTGCCAGGTCGTGTTGGGTCAAGCAGTCGTGTCATGTGAAACAAGATCTCAAAACTCCAATCCATAGAAGAGAAGCCAAGCCTAGAGGATTAAAACAAAATCAACATGGACAATGGATTGCGCAGGGGTTAGAGTGCGCAAGGGATGAACTGCGCGAGAGTTGGATCGCGCAGGGGCTGGACTGCGCTGGGTCAAGCGCGCAGGAAAATGGATTGCGCTAGGTCAGATTGCGCAGAAGATGAACTGCGCAAGAGCTGAGCCGCGCTGAGTCGGGTTGCGCAGGGATCGGATTGCGCACACACTGGATTGCGCACACACCGGATTGCGCAGAGAATGGATTGCGCCAGGGCGAGCTGCGCTGGCTGGATTGCGCCAAAACGAGCTGCGCGAGGCTAGATTGCGCCAGCACTAAAGAGTGCTGGGCTAACTGGTTTGCGCCAGCGCTAAAGAGCGCTGGACTGGATTGCGCTCGGGAACAAGGGTCTTCTTCCCCAAACCGAGAGAAAAAGCCATGGAACTCAGAAATTCCAAGGACCACAACTAGGTCAAAACAAGTCCAAATCCAACTTTGCAAGGGTCTAAATTGTGTAAAATTCAATTCTCTTCCACATAGAACAATCAAAACATGAAAATAAACAAGTTTCATAGATCAAATCCACCAAAATCCGAAAATACTTCAAACCTAGATCTACAAAATTCCAAGCTCCAAATGGAGAAAATCCAAGTTCTAATGTTGCTCAAAATGAGCTAATAAAACTAATAGACAAATAAAATGTAGCCCTCAAGTGATAGCAAGATGCACTTGCCTAGGTTGGTGGTGGTGGTGGAGAGGAAGAAGCTTGAGGAAGAAGATGAAGAAAATAATAAGGAGAGAGAGAGAAGTTGATATTTATAATGGGGTGGGGTTCTCCATGTTAAACCAAAATAGACCAAACCAAAATAAACTAAGGTGAACCAAGTCAAGGCCAATAAACTCTCTCTCTAGCAATTTAAACCAAATGAACCATGAAATAAACCCAGCCTCACTAATCCAAAATAAACCAATGAACCATTAAAACCAATTGAACTATCAATGCTAATTAAAACCAAGCCAATGTAAAATAAACCAAGATAACTAATCATGACTAAAAAAAAAATATGGGTCCAAAACACGTATACGTATACTAAATACGTATCACGAATTTGGGACATTACATTAGTCTTCTTGGGCATAGTCTTGGTATGGTTTGGTCTGACAGTGTTGGACGTGTTCCGATGATTCGGTAATTGACACGTGTTAGAATAGGAAGCAGCAACTTCAGGCCGTTTTCCTAGACTAATTTTCAACTTTTTGGAAGTGTCATATAATCTAGTATAGTCAGATGTGAGTGATTCTAATCTGACCTGTGCACACTGGAGACTCTTTCTCTCCTTAGATATGTCTTCCTTTAACTGGATAATAGTTTGGTCTTTTTCTTCGGATAGCTTAACAGTCTCGTGTAACAACAATTTAATAGAAGAAAGCTCACCAGACTCATTTGAAGAGTCATTATCTCTAACCTGATCTAGTAGGTCGGTAAGTCTTCCTATTTCACCTTTGTACTCTTTGAGTACCTTCTTAGAGGTTTCATATTTGCTACGCAGTTTCCTGTAATCATCTAACAGTTCACTGAAAGCCTCTCCTAGTTGCTCAAAGGTGAAATCATCATAAGGGTCAAATAGAGGATTAGTGATTACCTGATCGCAAGCCATCAAGCACACATTTGCAGCGTCATCTGATTGTTCATCTTCTGAGTCGCTGGCTTCACTTTCATGCCATATGCTTGTGTTGGCGTACTTTCTTGATGTCGATTTCTTCAGGTAGCCTTTGTCATATTTGCTGTTTTTCTTTGATGATGATGCTGTTGGACAGTCTTTCTTCATGTGTCCTTTCTTCTTGCATCCGTAGCAAATAGGATCTTTCTCGTTGTTGTTGTTGCTGTCCTTTGTTCTCCTGTTAAATCTTATGAACTTCTTGAACTTTCTTACCAGAAGAGCTTGATCTTCAGAGTCGGAGTCGCTGTCGTCGGAATCATCTTCGATGGTTCTTCTATGTTGAGCCTTGAGAGCGATCGTCTTCTCTGACTTCTCCTTTGGTGTAGCATCTTCAAAGTCTTGAAGTTCTAACTCGTGAGTGAGTAGCTTACCCATGAGTGTTTCTAGAGACATTGTTGAGAGGTCGTTCCCTTCAATGATTGCTGTAGCCTTTGGAATCCAGTTCTTTGTAAGGGCTCGTAGAAGTTTGCGAATCTTCTCATGGTTACTGTAATCCTTGCCTAGTGAGGACAAAGGATTTACAATATCCAAGAATCTTGTAAACATCTGAGTGACTGATTCACTTGGCTTCATTTTGAACGCCTCATACTCCTGAGTAAGTCTGTTGATCTTTGACTCCTTGACTTGTGTTGTTCCTTCGTGGGTTACTTCGAGAAGTTTTCACACTTCGTTTGATGTTGTGCAAGTAGACACCATGTTGAATTCAGTTCTGTCTAAAGCATAAAATAAAGCGTTAATAGCACGTGCGTCAAGACTGGCCTTTTTCTTTTCTTCCTTTGTATATTTGTCATGGGATTTTTCAGCTAAAACACCATTAACATAAATACGAGGTGGCTTTTTATAGCCATCAATAACTACAGACCATAAGTCAAAATCAAGAGATTTCAGAAAGAAACTCATACGTGTTTTCCAATAAGTGTAGTTTGTACCGTCAAACAGTGGAGATATGTTTGTGGCTTGGCCTTCACTTGTGAATTTCACAGTTGCCATGTGTAATGTTGTGATCTATATAAAAATTGAATACAACTGCAATTTTACCTTGCTTTACCTGTATAACCCGCTTTGATATACCTCTAGATTGAGAGCCTGCTTATAGAGAACCCGCTCTGATACCAATTGTAGGAACGAAATCGTAAAGCAGAATACTCTATAGGGGGGGTGAATAGAGTAGGCAGCGAAATATTGCTAATTAAAAATTTGTTAGCAGTTAGATCACAGATATAATAATAATCACAAAAGTAAATGACAAAAATTAAAAGTGATCGGAAGGCAAACGCAAACACCGAGATTTATACTGGTTTTCCTCTTGTGAGGACTAGTCCAGTCGGAAGAACTCTAGCTTCCAGTTGAATCCACTTTTGGAAAATCCCGCAAGTTTTCATATGAAGTCCTTGCAATTTCTACAGACGCGAGCTTTGATACGAAGAACTCGACCAACTTCAATTGTGAAGAGTTGAATCTTCTATCAAGCCTCTGATTACAATCGCTCTGAAACTTTTAGACCGTACCGCACTGGCAAATCGACTAGAGGATTGTAACTGGCTTGGGATTTGAAAATGAAAGCTTTTTAGAACTCTTTGGAAGAATGTAAGCTTAGGAAGAGAAGAGATTGAAAGTGAATTGGTGATTTGAAATGATCGAAATACTTCTCTATTTATATTTTTTCCAAAGACAACTCTGACAGAATTCGGGCAGAATTCGGACAGAACTCTTTGTAACAAACCGCAACTGAAGGATGACCAAGTTCAAAAACCCAACGTTCACTAACGTTCCAAATGGCCGAATTCTGGCCGAACTCGGGCCGAGTTCTCCTGGGGTTCTGCCAGTTCATTTTTGGAGAAAATAAATTTTGGCTTTTTGAAAAATCCTTCAGAAGCTTTTTGTAAATAGAATATTTTTCAAAAATGTAGGTCATTTGTAAAAGAATAGGATGGTTTTGAAAAACGTTTTAGGATAGTCTATTTGCCAGTACGACTCGGTGTACAATGTATTCCTAAACTCAATAAAATGAAAAATTACATAGCATAACAGGAAGTACATTCTGAATGGCAAACAGCTTCAGTCTTGAACAAAGTAGAGATCCATTGTTGAGCAGTGTCCAAAACGTCGTAGGTAAACATCTGAGTTGACTTGTAATTATATCGAGACAGAGTTTGATCAATTATTAAAATCAGGTTTGACCATGACCAATGGGCCAACACGCCGTGGGCGTGGCGCCTCACGGGTAGCTACACGGTAGCCTCGTGGGTAGCTAAGGTGGCTGAATATCAAAAGACTGGTTGTTTCACCCATTAAATATGTTCAATTTGGGAGTTACTCCTCAATGAATGCTCTGCTCCATTGTTACAAGTCTTCAGATTCTTAACAGTGGGCTGTTCAGTTCTTAAGTGACTGAGTGATTGTTCTCTTATATAAGGTAAGCACCACCACTTGGTTGTTTTAGACCAAGAGAAAATAACACAAAAAGAAGAAGAACCAGACTTTGTTTCAGTGTTTTGCGAGTTCCGAGAAGCAAGGTGATACAAAGGAGCATTCTAGAAGTTCGATTGCTTAGTCGGTGCACTTGGAACTTAATTGGAATTTGTTGGTTCCTGGGAGCGAATCAACTAGGAGAAGGTTGAGTCTTGCTTTGAGCAACGGTAGTTCTGACCGCCTGAGTAGGTTCTCTTAATATTAGCCACAAATTTTTATAGCGGCTTATGCTGCTTTCATAGCGGTTGATTGTGCTTTTACTGCAAACTCTTTCTATAGCGGTTCATACTTATCAAAACAAGATCCTGACTTGTTTTTGTTAGACTTCTAGAAGAATTCCACTAACAGCACCTTAGATACAAAAAGCTACTTTTCATACAAGATATGCTGATGTTTCTGCTTCTTGTTACTTTTCACTTTATGCAGCCCCGCGTTGCTATAAGCTACCCAACGTTAACAGAGTTGGGGCTGAGATTTCTTGGTTCGGAATCGGAGAAGACCTTGTATGCATATCCTGAGGCAGACATGCTTTTATCGGCAACAAAACAGAAGCCTTATTCTACTTTCTCAGAGTGGGGGAAAGGTTGGGCTGATCCAGAAATCCGCCGCCAGCGTCTCCAGAGCATGAAAGGCCGGTCGAGGAAGAGGAAGAGGAAATCCAGGAAGGCCCTCTTCAATCCAAGCACTGTCCGAGGAAGGTTAACAGCAAAGTTATCCAAACACAAACATTAATTTTGTTTCATAGATGCTTGCAAGATTATGAGGAAGGGATGAACAAAAAATTTGACAAGGGAAGATGAGAGTAAACACCTGTTAGTCCCTCTCTAAATGTAAATCCAACACTAATCGTTGCCCCTTGATCGAAGATCTTCTTTCAATTGTATGCATTGAGATGATGGTACACAATTGTAACATTAATTTTTTTTCAATCATAGAGAAATAAATATATATATTCCTTATTTGGGTATGTTTTTGCTTTAACATCAAGGAGAGGCATATCAGGAAGGGTGCTAATTTCATCAGGGTCCTTTTTTGTATTCGTTTTCAAGTAACATTTTTCTCATTTGCGGTTGTCATATGTATGTATTTGGGCTAATTAGCATTTAGATCTTGGTTTAAGTCCTGAAATGTCCAAGTAGAAAGTTTGAACCACGAATTTTTATTGTTGGTTTTCTTTTTTCTATTATACCCATCCTTTGGATGCTTGACAATAGGGGTGAGCATTATTCGGTTAATTAGGTTCGGTTTTGGTTTTGAAAATGCTAAATTTTCTTATTCGGTTTTGGATTTCGGTTTAAGTTCAAAACCGAATAAAAAAATTTAGTTTTATATATATATATATATATATATATATATATATATATAGGTCTATTTAGTTACTATATATATTAACAAAAAACATAAGTAAACCGAACCGATTTAATTCGGTTATGTTTGATTTGGTTATGGAGCATTTTGGTTCGATTTCGGTTTTTGGTTTGAACTGAATTAACCGAATGCTCACCCATGCTCGACAATGAAACTTTCATGTATAGTCTCGGGAGGGTATAATGAGAAAACGAAAGCCAAAAATAAAAATTCAGATCTAAACTTTTCAATTGTACATGTCAGAACTTAAGCTGGTCTAAAATCTAGGGTCTAAAACACTAATTAGCCCTGTGTATTTTCTTGAAAGCAGGAGATTGGTGGGCTTGAGATTTTAGAGAGGTTTGCTGGCCACATGAGCATGTGGTCAGCCAATCTTGAGTTTTTCATATCTTGGACATAACTGATTTACCTGTCATGATCCAAATAGATAACAGAGTCATATGTACAAATCCACACACAGTACCTAATCACAACACAGCCACTAAAATTTCTTCCCTCTCCATTCATTCATCCATAAGTTCAGTGTACAACTGTCTTCCTTTCTTCGTCATTCCATCATCACTTGCAAGAAGGGGAGGAAATGGGATGCGCAAGCTCGAAAGGTGCAGAGGTGGCGGCTGACGATGTCTACCGTCCGCCACCAACGGGCGTTGCTCTCTTCGACGTCAACTCCATAGACGAACCGTGGCTTGTGGACAAGAAGAACGCTGATGGCACGGGGGCAGCTGACGAACATCGAGACGAGGAGGAGGGGAAGCCAAGGACGCGCGTGCACCTGCCCCTGCTTGAGAAGCTGGAGAGCTACGAGCTCTCCGCCCCTCAGTACTCGTGGTCCGAGGTCAGCAAGGCTCTCGAAGACCTCAGGCCGTCCCTGCACCAGCAAAATCGGAAACTCCCCCCTCCCCCTCAACCTGCATCTGCCGCCAAGAGACAACCACCGTGCCAGTCTGGGTTCCGGTCGGTCAAGGAGAACAGCTTCCTTGTCCGGGACAGGGAGGGGAGGGAGAAGATCTCCAGTAATCCCAATCATAGAAAGTAGGGCTGTTATGTAGGAGTGCAACTCGGACGGACTAAACCCGAGTCCAATCGGATAAACTCGTTAATGGGTTGGATTAAGGTTGAAGATACTCGAATTCGGATTAAGTATTTAAATCCGATCAAAAATTGAATTGGATTTGAATTCATGTGTCGGATTACCCAAAAAAAGCCCGAAAAAGAATATATATATATATATATATATATATATATATATATATATATATATATATATATATATATAAGATAGAGTTATAAAGATTTGTTTGGATAGCGTGAAAATGTGTGAGAATGGATATACTTGTCCGTTTCTAATTTAATATGAGGGAGGTTAAGGAAAAAAAAAAAGAGAGAGAGAAGGAAGGATAGGGATGTACAGTGCAAGCCGGTGAAATTTTGGGGAATTAAATTGCAAATATGCCAAGCAAACAAGTTTATAGGATTTGTAACAAAAAAATTTACAAACTCTGTCACAAAGTTGAGTTATGTAAAATTTTTTTAAAAAAAAAGTTATGTAAATATTATCTTTCGTCAGCGTAAGACCACTTTTTGTTGCTTCGCAAAGTCCAACTTTGGTATCTCCCAAAATTAAAGATCGACATCCCCCTTTCTCAGCAGATGCAACAACCGCGTTCCCTCCGTGTTTCCAAAAATAACCCTCCACTTCGCCACAAATATCACACTACAACGAACCCGAGCTTCCCAAGCTTATTTCCCCTTCGAAGGGTATAATCGTAATTTCCACAGCTGCATTCCTTAGCCGCGCTGCGTTCGCGTGGAGGCGGTCCTAGCAAAGAAGCTTCCTTTAATTTCCGATATAAAAATACATAACCGCTCTCTCTCTCTCTCCCAAACAAATCCAATCGGAAAATATCACAATCACTCCCCAAAAATTCCTCATTTCCTCCATCGAAACAAAAAAGAAAGGTCCCAACTTTTCTTCTCTTCCACCAACCCTAACCCTAAAATTCCATCAGAACTCTCCACCTCCCTTCTCCAAACCCTAATTCCCTCTCCCGCCATGGCCTACAGGACACTGGAGGTGACCCTGATCTCCGCCAAGGACCTCAAGGACGTCAACCTCTTCTCCAAGATGGAAGTCTACGCCGTCGCGTCGATCGCCGGCGATCCGAGGTCGGCGCAGAGGACCCCCGTCGACAGGGACGGCGGGAAGAACCCCTCGTGGGCCCACACCGTCAGGTTCACCGTCCCCGACAAGGACCCCGGCAGCCTCGTGCTCCACGTCCTCCTCCGGTCGGAGCGCGCCCTGGGCGACCGCGACGTCGGCGAGGTCCATGTCCCCATCCGGGAGCTCCTCGACGCGGTCAACGGGAAGCAGTCGCAGGCTCCTCAGTTCCTTAGCTACCAGGTGAGGACCGCGGATGATTTTCCTCATCTAAAGTTTTTGCAGGATTTAATTAGCTTGTACAGTTGTTTCTAATTGCTTGGAAATTGTTGATATGATGATGATTTGCTGCAAATTTAGCTCATTTATGTGCATCTTTGGTGATTCCTACCAAAATCGTTCTAATTGATTATAATTACTGCTATTACTTTATGTCGATGAAATTTGAAAGTAAGAAAATATTGTAAAAATACAGAAGATTAGGGTTTGGGAATTTTCTTGATGGATATTTGGCAAAATTTATTTTATGGAAACTTTGATAACTCATAATTGTTTCTAATTGCCTAGAATTATTATTATGATGATGTTGCTGAAATTCTGCGGATTTATATTTATTTTCAGTGTTTTCTCCCGTATTCTTTTAATGGCTTGAAAATTACTGTTACTTTTTAATCTCGATTAAATTTGGAACAAGAATTGTTGTGAACTTGGATTACACATTTGAAACTAAAAGTATCAAAGTTCAGTATTTTATTAAGCAATTGTTTGATCATCCCCCAATTTGATGAAGCACTCGTAGATAATAGTCAGCTTAATTTATGAAATCTCCACAAGTAATCCGTGTGATAGTTTATGATTTATAAAGCATTATCATTATGATGTTACTTCAAATTCGGCTAATATGAATGGTACCAGTCTCTAGTGCATCGATACACAAAATTTTCTGATAAATTGTTATTGTAGCATATATTGTCCGTCACAAAGACGCTCTGAAACTGGTGCATTATCTGTGTCATCGTGTCTGCAACTTGTGTCATATTAATACACAGCAACATGTCACCATGCATGAATCTCACCGCGTCCTTTGTATCTGCCCAATATAGACGCCAGTACCCAGAACATAAATAAATTATGTTATTTTTTTTCTTTTTTTTTAATTTATTGTTCTTGCTAATTTTCGGTAGGATTAATTTTGTTGTTTAATCCAACCAGGTCCGAAGTCCAAGCTCCGGCAAGGCAAAGGGTGTGCTTAACATCTCCTATAAATTCAGCGATCTCGCCACTGTTGCCACCCCTGCGGTCAGCCAGCAGAAAGTCATGGAACACCCCACCGCTTACCCACCCACAGCTTACCCGCCCAGTGCTTACCCCCCACCACCGTCGTCCAAGCCCGACGAGTCCAAGCCCAACGAGCCGATGTTCGCGTATCCCCCACCAGCATCCTCCAAGCTCAATGAGCCGGTGACCACGTATCCTCCGCCATCTTCCTCTAAGTCCGACGAGCCTGTTACTGCTTATCCGGCAGCCAGCCACAGCGGCTCCACCGCTTACCCTCCCCCTGGAGGGTACCCTCCCCAGTACACTCCTCCCCCCCAGGCTGGCTACGCCTACCCTGCTCCTCCACCCCATGGTGGCTATGGTGGTTACCCTCCCCCTCCCCAGGCAGGCTACGGAGGTTATCCTCCACCCCCGCAGGGTGGGTATGGATACCCGGCACAGGCAGGGCCCTATGGGTACGGTGCCCCACCGCCACAAGCGGCCAAGCCGGCAAAGAAGAACAAGTTCGGGATGGGACTGGGAGCTGGTCTACTTGGCGGTGCCCTTGGAGGGATGATCCTGGGAGATATGGTGTCGGACGCTGCAGATTATGATTCAGGGTTTGATGCTGGCTTCGGTGATTGGTGATGGGATGGATTTCCAGAACCGACAAATGGACCTCTCTTTTGTCAACTCTCTGTGACTATATATAAGGTTTTTTTCATTTTGCTGATATTTTCTTTTCCAAACAAGGAGAAGGGTGGCTTTGCTTCCTCCCCAAATTAGACTTGTAATGCTCTTTTGACATTTGCTTCTGTAGAAAACTTTCATTTCACTTCTTATGTTTGTTGGCTGGAATTGTTGGTCCACCTATGGTTTGGTGTGGTGTTTGTTGGTTTAACAAAGCAACTTAAAACACTGTTATTCAATTTGTGATGAAACTAACTATGTATTCTAATAGCAACCTAACTGCAGGACAAAATTGGTGCTTCTTTGGGAGGAATTTCAATGGCTTTCTTAGGACTCTGTTGTGATTTTACTCGTGTTAGAGCATCCACAATGGTAACACTCCAAACCATACTCCAAATTATTTCAAACCATACTCCAATAATTAATTTTGGAGTATTTCCTTCATGTTGGTACACAATGGTATAGTCTAAATAAACACTCCAAATTGATAAGTGGCAACACTTCATTTGTTTTCCTCATTTTTTTTTCCATAATTGGCAAGTGGCAACACTAAAAAAAAAAAAGAATGAAGGAGAAAAGTAAATATGGTGGGCCTGTAAGTAATATAGCTCAACTAGTGGACTCTCTAAATTTGGAGAGTCTCTTAGCTTTCTACCATTTTTTAAGTGTGGACAAGAGTCCATTGGAGCCATCAAGTGCTACAAAATTTGGCTAAAGATCAAATATAGCGCTTGAAATTAGTCCCACTGTGGATGCTCTTAGTGGTCAAGGATAGGATTGATGACTTACTCTGCAACATTTCTTGGTTATGATTCAGTTGCAAAATTGTGGATGGCACTGAGAATATTTCTTCACCGACTGTTTCAATAGCAAAATTGAGATGATGTGGCCTTGGTAGTTGGTACTTAGGGTTGAACCTTGAGAAAAGAAATGCTTGCAGGCTATTCTATTGCGAATTTGGATCATAATGCAGCTGGGTGATGCGTTTAGATGGTCCGACTTTACTCGTGGAAAATGACAAGTAAAAGAAACAAATTTGCGCACCAACCACCCCCACCACCCACTCTCTTCCTTTGCTTTTCCAATGGAGGTTGATTATGTCAACAAGTACAGGATGCATTGAAAATGATCGGTGGCTTCGCCAGCCGTTTTCTTCTGATTTATACCCCTCCCTACCCCTTCCCTCCCCCCCCCCCCCCCCCCCCCCCCCCCCCAAAACTCGGTCATTAACACTGTGTTTGGGAACATTTGGGGGGAGGGAGAGGAAAATTTGAGGGGAAGGAAAATGGAGGGGAAGGAAAATGGAGGAAAGTTAATTTTTCCTTCCTTTGTTTGGATGGACAAAAAGTAGGGGAAGGAAAAGTTTAAAAACAATTTTTTATTTGTTTATGGATATAGGTATAATTACTATTTCCTCCTTGGTATTCTCAAATGATGATTTAATTTTAACTTTTTGAGGGGTGGTGGGGTAAATTCACTCAAATTCCTCTCATCTCTCTCCATTTTCCTCCCACATTTGGGAGGAAAATTTTTTGGTGGGACCCACCTACTTTTTCCTCTCAAATTTTCCTCCTCCATGTTCTCTCCCCCTTTCCAAACACCATCATTTAAAATTTTCCTCTCACTTTCCCCTCAACTTTTTCCTTCCTCCCATTTTCCACCCTTCCCAAACGGTACCTAAGTAGAAAATAAAACCTTAATAAGAGCATCTCCAGCCCATTGTGAGTTTGAAAAAAAATGGTTGCTACATAGGAATCACTACTTTTTTTTTCCAAAATTTCTTCTCCAATGCAAATGTGAAATAAATTGTGAAGTTGACATGACAATGACGTGTCAAAGACAACGTGAAGTTGGTTGTGTAGATCTAGACAATGGACTTCACAATGTGTTACTTCTACATCATCAATTATGAATAAATATATTTACAAAAAAAAGTAAGAAGTGGAAAAGTTGTCTTGAAAGTTGAAAAATAATAATTTTATCTTCTTCTCAAACTTTTGCATTGGAGAACATTTTTTTTATCTCATTGTCTTGTGTGAATATAATCTTACCACATAGGAAAGACATTGTTTTGTGCCTCATGCCACATAGGACTCGCAACACAAAACAAGACAATAGTGTTGGAGATGCTCTAAACATGGGATCTGGTATAACCATCTCCCATAGGTATCTTAATACCTCATATAGTTTCATTGCAGGACATAAAAAGACATTAGCACGTTTGAGGAAGTTAGGTCAGCCAAATATAGATTGAATTAGTGAACCTGTGTATTTTGTTCAGTATCCATAAAAAGCTAGAAGCATACGTTCAAATTTACAAACACAACGTAAAAGTTGCCTAGTTTTAGTATCCCCTGCACTACTTTTCTTTGGGACCCAAGTATACTACAACCAACCAACAACTGTTCCTAAGCTTCCCATCCTCTCATCCTAAAAAGAAGCTTCATATTCTTCTCAAAGAGCGCATCACTGTTTCCACTCATCACCAGCATCAGCACTCAGCTGCACTTGAGCATGGGAAGGGGACGGTCAGCACTCAGCTGCAGCACTACTTCCAAGTTTCAATTTGTATCCTTATCTTCATCCTTACGTGCCGTCCCTTCCTTGAGCTTAAAAATTGGATACATTGGTCAGCAACTCTTTTACTCGGATCATTTAGGCACTAAAGATTATATGCACATGTAGAGCTAAAAGAAAGACAGTCCCAGTGCCCAAAGGCTCCAGATGATTGATGCAGGATGCAACCGTCAAGAAATTCACCAATTTGGTAAATTATTTGATCCCTTAAAGAACACTCAAATTATACAATTGTAAGTAGAGATGTATGTAGAAGAAGAAAATAAGAGTACTCAAGCACATGTATATGATACTGATAATACTACAAAATATGATCTAAGAAAGAATTTAACCAATTATTTGCTGGCTTAAAAGAACACTGACAAATGGTATGGCTGAACAATGATATGCTATCGACTAAATTCACATCGACAGATGGATCTAGAGTAACTTGGGTCCTGCAAAGCTTATCAGGAATCGGAAGCATCAGGGGGGCTTCCAGCAAGCCAACCCCACACCCCTCCGGAGCTCTGCCTCTGCTTTGCAGTCAAGGCTGCCTGTTCCGAAGCAGCCTTCTGGCGTCGAAGCAGCTCAACTTCCTTCTCTAGTGTCTCCATTGTCTGTAGCTTCTGCCGTAGCTCAGCGAGATCAACCTGTCAAGTGAAACAACCAGAAATGTGTTACAACTGTTTGATACTAATATTCCTCCAACCATATATTCTTGAATATGCAATGTGATCTGGTGCAAATGGGTTTAAAACAACACCTTGATTGATTTCAAGACATTACTGCCTTTGGTTAGCCAATAGCATAAACATAACATGCACAACCAGAAGAGCCAAGTTTAAGCTATTTAGTCTCTCTCTAGAAAGCACAGGCAGTGCAGTTTAGGCATGAGTGTAGTCACCACACAGCACTACTAGGTGGTCTAGACCCTTCATCTTCACTTCAATACATGTTAGAAGTTTCTTCAGCCAAAATCAAATGATCAGACCTGGCTGATATTTGCACACTATTATATTAAAACTCTGCTACTACCTTGTCATAAGCGCCACCATGTTTGTTACCATTTTCATATAAAGTTTCTTCTATGTGGTATGATCATCCTGTTGATTGTTTCACACATTGTCACCTCATGTGTGAGGGTTAGGTGTTACCCAAGTAACACCCTTGATGTTGCAACCGGTGATAATTAGTGCACATAAGCTCATGCTAATCTTAAGCAAGCTGTGGTGCCAACTGCCCATCTTAACAATGTAACATCCATAAAAGTTGGGAGCACTATTTTCTTTAAGATTAGCACGACCATAGATGGCATTGATCTAGCATGGGAAGTACTATATCAGACTTCTATCCAGGTCACCTAACCTCACCTTTTACTAATGTGAGACAGTGAACACACAAACCAAGATAGCACTAGCACGGATACATGGACTTCACAAAGTAAAGAAACCTACAAGTAAGTATATATATATATATATATATATATATATATATATATATATATATATAACAGTTTGATTCCACAATTTTTGCAACTTCACATCCTTCTTCTGTGCCTCCTTAATTCTCTCTACTAGAGATGATTGTACTTGTAAACTTTCCCAGATTACATCTGCTACTGGGCATATCACTTCAATTTTCATCTTCTTGAGATCTTCTAGTATCTCCTTGGGCGTGTTCAAAAAGAAAGCTTCAGGCCTCCTACTCAGAGCATCTGCCACTCTGTTCGTCTTGCCTGGATGATACTCCAGTTATATATCAAAATCTTTAAGCAACTCCAGCCATCTGTGTTGCCTCATATTTAGCTCTTTTTGGATGAACATGTATTTCAAACTTTTATGATCTGTATAAATTTTGATCTGTTCACCATACAAGTAATGTCTCCACAACTTTAGCGCAAATACAACAGCTGCTAATTCCAGATCATGTGTCGGATAATTCCTTTCATGAACCTTCAACTGTCGAGAAGCGTAAGCAATAACTCTTCCGTGCTGCATCAGCACATAGCCCAAACCTTTGCCAGAAGCATCACTATAGATCTCGTAACCTCCTGACCCTGATGGTAATGCTAGTACTGGTGTTGTGACAAGTCTTTCCTTCAATTCCTCAAATGTCGCTTGACATTTATCAGTCCAAATGAATTTTTCATTCTTCCGAGTCAACCGAGTAAGCGGCTCAACAATTCTGGAAAAGTTCTCCACAAATCATCTATAATATTCAGCTAAGCCAACAAAACTTCGAATCTCAGCTACGTTCTTGGGAGTAGGCCATGATTTGACTGCTTCTATTTTCTTAGGATCTACTGTTATTCCTTCTCCACTTACTATGTGTCCCAAGAAAGAAATTTCTTTTAACCAAAATTCACATTTACTCAACTTCCCATACAACCTTTCCTGCCGCAGAGTTTCAAGTACTATCCTCAAATGTTCTTCGTGCTCCTCCTCGTTCTTCAAGTAGATCAATATGTCATCAATGAACACGATCACAAATTTATCCAAATATTGGTAGAATATTCTATTCATCAAATCCATAAATATGGCCGGAGCATTAGTCAATCCAAAAGGCATGACTTGAAATTCATAATGTCCATATCTGGTTCTGAAAGCAGTCTTTGGTATATCTTCTTTCTTAATCTTCACTTGATATCATGATCTGAGATCTATCTTAGAGAATACAGTCGCTCCTCCAAGTTGGTCGAATAATTCATCGATCCTAGGGAGTGGATATTTAGTCTTGATTGCCACTTCATTCAGTACTCTATAATCTATTACCAATCTCAAACTCTCATCCTTTTTCTTTACAAAGAGCACAGGTGCTCCCCATGGAGAAACACTAGGTCTGATAAACTCCTTAGCCAGCAGTTCCTTGATTTGCTTATTTAATTCTGCTAGTTCCTCCTTATTCATTGGATATATCTTCTTAGCAATAGGGACAGGTCCAGGAATTAATTCAATACTAAATTCAACGGCCCTATCCGGTGGTAATCCGGGTAACTCATCAGGAAATACATCTTTAAATTCATCCACAACTCTAGGCCATTCCTCTATTACTTGATTCTGGAGACTCCTTAATTCAAACTTCTCTAACTCCTTTTTATCAAACTCCTTCTGAGCTCTAACAAATTTATGTAACTTCCTACTGGGTAAGGAAAACTGAACTTCTCCTTGTCCACAATCAATGATTGCCGATGTTGATATTAACCAATCCATCCCAAATACTACATCATAATTGTCCATGGGAAAGACTAATAGTCTAGTTCGGAAGCTTGCTCCTCCAATTTTGATTGGACAGTTTCTATATATTCGACTTACTTCTACTACATCATTGCCCGTAAGAATTTTCAACTTTCTAACTAGAGGTTAAGTCTCTATGTTATACTCAGATATGAATGATGCAGATATAAAAGAATGAGTAGCTCCAGAATCAAACAGTACCAATGCAGGTCTAGTCTTTAAGTATAGTGTATAGGTTAAGGAGATTGTATAGGTAGATATTAGATATTCTAAGGACTTACTTGAACTACCCTAGGGCACAAATAATTAAATTGAAGATTTAATTCCTAATTGAAGAATCGAGAATTTCGCAAAGGTTTGGGATATGAATCTTGATTAAACTTCATTTAAACTTGATGATGCATTATTTCATGTCATAGATTTCTTATTCAAGGATTTTTGGGTATAGGTGATGGCTCGATTCATGCCTAGCGTTTACTGGGACGGGAGCGATCGGACCTATTATGGATATGAGCAGTTTGCCAGAAAGTGTTGGTTGGTAGTAGAGGATGAAGAACTTCCAGTGTAAAGAGTGTTTTTCGAGCGCCAGCATCCCAAGATTCGGGACATTGAGGACGGAGCCGAAGTTTACTTTGAGAAGGAAGTACGCCTCATATTCTTCCTCGCAAAAAGCAGTCCATCTCCATTCACTTGGGGATATGAAGGAACCATAAGTGAATGGGAGGAGATCAACCCTTATGATAGGATTCTCGAGATCACCTACCTGAAGCTGACAAGGGGTTAGACAGGACAGCTAGGAATGGGGTAGCTTTTTGTATATATATATATATATATATATATATATATATATATATGGATGTAAAGGAGAAATTTTTGTTTGTTGTACAACTTTTTGGAATTACAACAGATGTAAATAGATTTGTATAAGGTTTAGAGAATAGGAGTTGTAAGGACTTCCTCTTGAAGCATATTGTATTCATGTTTTGTGAAATGAATGAAATATGCTTCTTTTGGTTCTATCTAAAATTGCAATTGCTTTTTCATCTCTTTAGTGATTAAGTTACTTCAAGATCCTCTTCCAAACTTTATATTAAGATTTTTCAATCATTAATATTTAGGAAATGTCTTCTCCATCAAACCCCAATGCATCGCAAACGGAGACTTCTTGGACACGACCGACGGATGCCTTTGAGAGTTTTCAAAGAGTCTTGGAAGCTAACACCCAACAGATCCAACTATCCCAAGCCATGTCTGCAAAATCACTGGAAATGTTGGATGTCCCAGCTACTCCTAAGGCTGGAACTATTTCGGATTTCAGGACGATCAAGCCCCAGAGTTCAAGGAGACTGAATCTCCCATGGAAGCGGCACAGTGGATTAGAACCACAGAAGGATTACTGAAGGGCACGAAGATCGCGCCAGACGATATAGTGTCACTAGTAAGGATTCAACTGAAGGATGTAGCCGATATCTGGTGGAGCTCCTTACACCCCGAAGAATCTGATGAAATTGTATCCTGGAAAAAATTTAAGGAAGAATTTGAAGAGGGTTCTTTCCTCCTAGCGCCAAGTTGGAGCTGGAAAGAAGATTCCTACATCTGAAGCAAAATAAAACTTCTGTCGATGAGTACTCGGCGGAATTTACAAGGCTCAGCCGGTATGCTTCGAGCATGGTAACTACATAAAAGGCGAATGTAGTTCGGTTCAGCGAAGGACTGGACGATAAATTGAAGATGAAGGTTGTTCCCTACAGATGTCAAACTTATGCTGAGGTGGTCGAAGCTGCAAGAGACCAAGAGAGAATGCAAAATGATAAGAACAACCAATGTTATAGAATTCGCTAGGCGGAATCGGTGCGCCGAGTGCCCGCCTAGCGCCTAGGGCGCCTAGACGGCGCCTAGGCGCCGCCTAGGCGGCCGATTTTTTATTATTATTTTTTTTTTATTTTTTTTTTTTTTAAATTTTTTGCTCATAAGTATATATATAAATAACATATATGTTACTTATGGACACAAAAGCTATTGGGCTTTTTTGGTTAGTGTAGCTATACTTAAGATTTCAACAGGTTATGGGTTCAAATCCCATGTTTGTTATGGGTTCAAATTTTTTTTTTTTTTTACTTGAAAAAAAAATATAAAAAAAAACACACACACGCATATAAGGGGGAGGGGGGGGAGAGAGAGTCCACACTCCCCTCCGCTCCCCTCTCTCCTCCCCTCTGCTCCGTTCCCCTCTCCCCTCCTCCTCCCCTCTGCTCCCCTCCTCCTCCCCTCCGCTCCCCTCTCTCCTCCCCTCTGCTCCCCTCTCCCCTCTCCCCTCTCCCCTCTCCGCTCCCCCATCTCCTCCTCCCCTCCGCTCCCCCATCTCCTCCTCCCCTCCGCTCCCCTCTTCCCTACGACAACGACAACGACGACGACGACGACGACGACAGCAACAACAACAACAGCAACAACAGCAGTTGGCGGCGACGACGACGGCGAAGACGGCGGCGACGACGGCAGCGGCGGCGGCGACGACGGCAGCGGCGGCGGCGGCGGCGGCGAAGACGGTAAGTATTTAATTTTGTCAAACATATATTTTTTTTTTGAATTTTTTTTTCTTGAATTTCAAAAAAAATTAACCCTAACCCTATGTCCGATTAGGGCCGCCTAGGCCCGATTAGGGCCGCCTAGGCCCGCCTAGGCCCGCCCAGCGCCTAGGCTGGCCGCCTAGGGCCTTTTCGGTGCGGCCGGCGGCCGCCTAGCGCCTAGGCGCCGCCTAGGCGCCGCCTAGGCCGATTTTTAGAACACTGAGAACAACTCGAAGGCTGGAGGACAAAAGCGGAGTCTGGAGACCGGCTCACCTCAGGGAAGGACCTCGGGACAAGGGCAACAGAAGTGTGCTCAGCCTGAACAGAATAGAGTCACGCTAAGTTGTTCTTACTGCGGGAAGTCGGGGCATACGAAGAATAACTGCAGAAGACTTCAGGAAAAGTGTCTAAAGTGTGGATCTTCCAACCACCGGTTGAACCAATGTCCCCAAAACAATAGAAGATCTGTAGTGCAGAATAATGCACAGGGACCAAGAGCTGCAAATCAGGGATTTCAGCAAAGGCCTTTCTTCCAGAACAATGAGCCCAGGATTAATACGCCTCCAGCGCAAGGTCATGCTCCGACAGGATATCAATAGAGACCCGCATTGGCACCTCAAACGCATCAATTTCATCAGGCTCAGAAGGGAGTAGCTGCGACATCCAACCTTTCCAGTAATTTTGCAGACATGGCTTAGGGATAGTTGGATCTGTTGGGTGTTAGCTTCCAAGACTCTTTGAAAACTCTCAAAGGCATCCGTCGGTCGTGTCCCAAAAGTCTCCGTTTGCGATGCATTAGGGTTTGATGGAAAAGACATTTCCTAAATATTAATGATTGGAAAATCTTAATATAAAATTTGGAAGAGGATCTTGAAGTAACTTAATCACTAAAGAGATGAAAAAGCAATTGCAATTTTAGATAGTCAGAACCAAAAGAAGCATATTTCATTCATTTCACAAAATATGATTACAATATGCTTCAAGAGGAAGTCCTTACAACTCCTATACTCTAAACCTTATACAAAACTATTTACATCTGTTGTAATTCCAAAAAGTTGTACAACAGACAAAAATTTCCCTTTTACATCCATACATCATATATATATATACAAAAAGCTACCCCATTCCTAGCTGCCCTGCCTAACCCCTTGTCAGCTTCAGGTAGGTGATCTCGAGAATCCTATCATAAGGGTTGATCTCCTCCCATTCACTTATGGTCCCTTCATATCCCCAAGTGAATGGAGATGGACTGCTTTTCGCGAGGAAGAATATGAGGCGTACTTCCTTCTCAAAGTAAACTTCGGCTCCGTGCTCAATGTCCCGAATCTTGGGACGCTGGCGCTCGAAAAACACTCTTTACACTGGAAGTTCTTCATCCTCTACTACCAACCAAGACTTTCTAGCAAACTGCTCATCCATAATAGGTCCGATCGCTCCCGTCCCAGTAAACGCTAGGCATGAATCGAGCCATCACCTTTACCCAAAAATCCTTGAATAAAAAATCTATGACATGAAATAATGCATCATCAAGTTTAAATGAAGTTTAATCAAGATTCATATCCCAAACTTTTGCGAAATTCTCGATTCTTCAATTAGGAATTCAATCTTCAATTTAATTATTTCTGTCCTAGGGTAGTTCAAGTAAGTCCTTAGAATATCTAATATCTACCTATACAATCTCCTTAACCTATACACTATCCTTAAAGACTAGACCTGCATCGGTACTGTTTGATTCTGGAGCTACTCATTATTTTATATCTGCATCATTCATATCTGAGTATAACAGAGAGACTCAACCTCTAGTTAGAAAGTTGAAAATTCTTACGGACAATGGTGTAGTAGAAGTAAGCCGAATATATAGAAACTGTCCAATCAAAATGGGAGGAGCAAGCTTCCGAACTAGACTATTAGTCTTTCCCATGGACAATTATGATGTAGTATTTGGGATGGATTGGTTAATATCAACATCGGCAATCATTGATTGTGGACAAGGAGAAGTTCAGTTTTCCTTACCCAGTAGGAAGTTGTATAAATTTGTTAGAGCTCAGAAGGAGTTCGATAAAAAGGAGTTAGAGAAGTTTGAATTAAGGAGTCTCCAGAATCAAGTAATAAAGGAATGGCCTAGAGTTGTGGATGAATTTAAAGATGTATTCCCTGATGAGTTACCCGGATTACCACCGGATAGGACCGTTGAATTTAGTATTGAATTAATTCCTGGAGCTACCCCTATTGCTAAGAAGATATATCCAATGAATAAGGAGGAACTAGCAGAATTAAATAAGCAAATCAAGGAACTGCTGGCTAAGGAGTTTATCAGACCTAGTGTTTCTCCATGGGGAGCACCTGTGCTCTTTGTAAAGAAAAAGGATGGGAGTTTGAGATTGGTAATAGATTATAAGCACTGAATGAAGTGACAATCAAGAATAAATATCCACTCCCTAGGATCGATGAATTATTCGACCAACTTGGAGGAGCGACTGTATTCTCTAAGATAGATCTCAGATCATGATATCATCAAGTGAAGATTAAGAAAGAAGATATACCAAAGACTGCTTTCAGAACCAGATATGGACATTATGAATTTCAAGTCATGCCTTTTGGATTGACTAATGCTCCGGCTATATTTATGGATTTGATGAATAGAATATTCTACCAATATTTGGATAAATTTGTGATCGTGTTCACTGATGACATATTGATCTACTCGAAGAACGAGGAGGAGCACGAAGAACATTTGAGGATAGTACTTGAAACTCTGCGGCAGGAAAGGTTGTATGGGAAGTTGAGTAAATGTGAATTTTGGTTAAAAGAAATTTCTTTCTTGGGACACATAGTAAGTGGAGAAGGAAAAACAGTAGATCCTAAGAAAATAGAAGCAGTCAAATCATGGCCTACTCCCAAGAACGTAGCTGAGGTTCGAAGTTTTGTTGGCTTAGCTGGATATTATAGAAGATTTGTGGAGAACTTTTCCAGAATTGTTGAGCCGCTTACTCGGTTGACTCGGAAGAATGAAAAATTCATTTGGACTGATAAATGTCAAGCGGCATTTGAGGAATTGAAGGAAAGACTTGTCACAGCACCAGTACTAGCATTACCATCAGGGTCAGGAAGTTACGAGATCTATAGTGATGCTTCTTGCAAAGGTTTGGGCTGTGTGCTGATGCAGCACGGAAGAGTTATTGCTTACGCTTCTCGACAGTTGAAGGTTCATGAAAGGAATTATTCGACACATGATCTAGAATTAGCAGTTGTTGTATTTGCGCTAAAGTTGTGGAGACATTACTTGTATAGTGAACGGATCAAAATTTACACAGATCATAAAAGTTTGAAATACGTGTTCACCCAAAAAGAACTAAATATGAGGCAACGCAGATGGCTGGAGTTGCTTAAAGATTTTGATATGGAACTGGAGTATCATCCAGGCAAGGCGAACAGAGTGGCAGATGCTCTGAGTAGGAGGCATGAAGCTTTCTTTTTTAACACGCCCACGGAGATACTAGAAGATCTCAGGAAGATGGAAATTAAAGTGATATGCCCAGTAGCAGATGGAGTCTGGGAAAGTTTACAAGTACAATCATCTCTAGTAGAGAGAATTAAGGAGGCACAGAAGAAGGATGTGAAGTTACAAAAATTGTGGAATCAAACTGAAGATGGAATACAAACTGGGCTAATTAAGCATTCTGATGGATCATTGGGGTTCGGGAGTCGTTTGTGTGTACCATTTGGAGAACTCTGGACTGAGATAATGTCTGAAGCACATAATTCACAATATTCTATTCATCCTGGGAGTACGAAGATGTACAAGGATCTGAGGCAAAAATTTTGGTGGCATGGAATGAAGCGGGAGATAGCTAAATTTGTTTTGAAATGCTTAGTGTGCCAACAAGTAAAAAGCCGAGCACCAACGGACTGCTGGACTACTGCAACCACTACCAGTATCTGAATGGAAGTGGGAGCATATTACAATGGATTTTGTATCAGGACTTCCAAGGACACAAAAAGGTAACAATGCTATCTGGGTGATAGTGGATAGACTCACAAAGTCCGCGAGATTTCTACCATTTCGAGTCGGACAATCTACGGAGCATCTAGCTTAGATGTACATGAAGGAAGTTGTTAGTCACTGTAGGGTGCCGGTAAGTATCGTCTCAGACAGGGATACTCGGTTCACCTCCAAGTTTTGGAAAAGCTTGCAAGATAGTCTTGGCAGTCGCCTGAAGTTTAGTTCAGCATATCACCCACAGACTGATGGGCAATCAGAAAGGATGATACAAATTTTAGAAGACATGTTGAGAGCGTGCTCTCTAGATTTCAAGGGATCATGGGATGATCATCTGCATTTGATAGAATTTTCATATAATAACAGTTATCAGCCAGCATCAAGATGGCACCATTTGAAGCATTGTATGGGAGGAAGTGCAGGTCACCAATATGTTGGGGTGACGTCGGAGAACGGCAACTCCTAGGGCCAGAGTTGGTTACGCAGACTGTAGACATGGTCAAGGCAATCCAAAGTCATCTTCAAGATGCACAAGACAGGCACAATATGTGGGCAGATAAGCATCGAAGGATCTTGAACTTCAAACCTGGTGATCATGTATTTCTGAAGATCTCACCTACTAAAGAAACTATCAGGTTTGGAACAAAAGGGAAGTTGAGCCCAAGATATTTAGGCCCATCCGACGTCCTGGATCGAGTCGACCACGTATCTTATAGATTGGCCTTACCACCTTCTCTAGAAGGAGTCCATGATGTTTTCCATGTATCTCAACTACGGAAGTATGTGCCAGATCCCAGTCACATACTCTGGATCATTCGGAAATCACAGTTGGTCCAACTCTCCGCATTGAGCAGAAGCCAGTAGAGATCCTGGATCGGAGACAGAAGATTCTTAAAAACAAGATCGTCTCTTTGGTTCGAGTATCTTGGAACAAGGACTCTCATGGAGAATCAACTTGGAAAAGGAAAGATGAGATGCGGCAACTATACCCTTACCTATTTGATTGATTAAGGTACTTAGCACCTTTCTTTTCCATTTCTCATTTTCTTAAATTCCGAGGACGGAATTTAATTAAGGTGGGTAGAGTGTCATAACCTATATTTTTTTTTATATTTATATATATTTTTAATTAAATTTCCAAGCCTTTTGAAATTTGCCTATATAAAAAAAAAATTCCATAAATCAAATTCTTTTTTTTCCACCTTGCCCTCGTGCAAATACAATTTTTGCATTTTTGCATATAGAACATAGGTGGCACTCATGCATGGAGAGGTGCCATGTGGCATCCTCTTCTCATGACAAGGCCTCAAGGATATTTTGGTAATCCCCTAAATAGGACCATTTACTTATATGGGAGAGAATGAAGAATTAGGATTCATTTTTCTTCAATTTCTTCTCCAGGTAAACCCTTTTTTTCTCTCCATTCTGTCTTTCTTCTTCTTCTTCCTTACTCTTCCTCTTCCTTCTTCTCTTCACCCCTTCCCCCCTCTTTTTACTGCTGCTGTTGCCGCTAATGTCGATGTTGCTGCTAATGCTGCCGCTGCTGCTAACGCGGGCCGGCGCCGGCACCGGCACCGACGGCGGTCGGCCAGCCGGCCAAGCCCCCATCTCCAACCTCTTCCTCCTCTTCCTCTACATTCCCTTCTTCATTTTTTTTTTCCAAATCCATTTCAAATTAGTTTTCTAGGTTATTTTGTTAACCCAAATTCAATTTTTTATGACCTAGGTTCTAATTTGGGTTTAGGAAGAATTCTTCTATAGGGAGAATATACTCAAGCCAAGGCAAGCCCTCTTCCCCTTTATCTCTTGATAATGAATTCAATTTGGTTATGGTAACTTTCATGAATTGAATTAGTTCATATGTTAAATTCTGTGAGTTATGGAATTATTGATAAATCCATTCTTATGAAAGTGAAATATGCATATATAGGCATAAGAATTTGGTAGGAATTTATTTGGACACTTTGCATTTGATATTGTGTTGTGATTTTGTATATATATATATATATATATATATATATATATATATATATATGAATCCACATAAAAATGTATATATATATATATATATATATATATATATATATATATATATGAATCCACATATATACATCTTGACATTATATATATACATATTACCTATACTTTAACCCTTCATGACACAATGAGAATTCTTGTTAGTTCCAGGAAATATAAATTGAAGATGCTAATTTTCATACAATGGTTTACATGTATATATGTGTATACTTATATAATATTTTCATGAAATGAGTAGCCAACATCGTTGTTTTCATGAGAATGTTTCTAAATGACTTCAAAACAAGATGTTGTAAATTCATTATTATTATTATTTCATTAAATCAATTCTGTCCAGATTTGAAATTTTTCTCAATTGACATATTTATTATGATTAATTAGCTAAAATATGTATATTTAAGTACCGGTATAATAAGGTAACCCCACTTGTGAATTTACAAATTAAAATAACCATTGTATGCCTCCTAAAAGCTAATTATAGTACGCAATAAGTATAGATTGACTTTGAACTTGTTAGAGTGGATTTTGGAAAAAAAAAAACTATTTGTTATAATGGTTGTGTTTAGACATTTTTCATATAGTTTCCACCAAGTTTTGTATACTTGAAATTGTGTAGACCCAAAGGAACCTTATGACTCTTAAATGAAATAGCTAGCTCGCTAAGGTAAGTTGTACTTCCCTTATTTTCAATACCGCACATTATATTGCGTGGCCGGTATCGAGGATTGCTCCACCGAAGGGGTCGACGTACCCGGATATATATATATATAATGCGTGGCCGGTGTTGAGGGTTGCTCCACCGAAGGGGTCGGCGTGCCCATATATTATTTCCTTGTGTTTACTTGTTGGAAAATATTTCCGGATCAGTAAATACAAAGGAAACTCTGCCGAAAATTTTGAGAATTTCCAGAGTTAGTATTTTCCGAAAATTCGGACTCTTTAGAAACTCTTGACTTAAATTCTAGATCTTGGAACCATCCATCTTCGATCTATGACATCGGAGGATTCTTGGAAATCATTGTCTAAATAGATACTTGGGAATTTCCTTGGTTCCAATACTTTCTTGGACCTTATTTGTTTCGGAAAAGACGAAACTAATACTTGATTGCGACTTGACTTTTAGGACTCCCGTTTGAGGAATAGTTTCTATGGAATTTGAATGTTTAGAATAGGTTGCATTGGGATGGAAGAGAAACCATTGGATCACACCCGGCTGACTTCTTTACAATATGAATTTTTATTTTTCGTATTGATCAGTCCCTGAATTGGTGTTCGTGCGGCCGCGCGAATATCCGGGGTGAGGCTTAGCTCACCTTCTTGATCGCAATTGGACATCCAGGTCCTGAGTTTCAGCTCAGCTATCCATTGCACAATACCCTGAGTTTCAGCTCAGAATACTTGTTAATTCATTAGATATCCAAGCCCTGGGTTCAGCTCAGCCCTCTAATAAAAGGGTTCGATATTCTTGAAAAAGTTCAAGTCATACGAACTTTTTGTTATAGTACATGATGCGATAATTCGACCAAGATGATTCGGAAACCAACTCATGATGCTATCTTGGTTGTGATCACATCAATATGTGATAGTACAGACGGATGGAAAATCTAAGCACCACCCGTTTTGTACGAGCTTGATCCGGGACAAATGGGGTTATTGTTGAGATGCTAGGCGAGTGTGTGTGATCCAGAAAAGTTTCTCCAAATTGCATTTAGGTCTAGAAAGAGCTTGTTTATGTCCTTGGTGACATTTTCTTGAGAGCTATTTATTTTTTGACTGATATCACAAGGTATGAGTTTAATTGCTCGAGCTTACACTACATTGTATTCATTTATCTCATTATTCCACATTCATAACTCTCTTCTTTGACCGAGGGCTTGCTCGTCGTATTGACGACCTAGTTTTGTTCACTAGGGATTGAAGAAGAGCAGAATGAAGGTCAGGCGTACACCGAAGACGAACTCTATAAATGACATGGATCTGAAGCACAGTAGTCTTCATTTTGGTTATATTTATGGTTATGTAAATTAAGTTTCTTGAAGGATCTATGAACAAATATGTATATAATATGCTTTGGGAAAACTTGATCAAGAATGTAACATTTTGGATGAATGAATGTTATGTAATTGTGGATAAATTCTGTGATTGTTCCTTATAACTATGCCTATCCAGGACCTTACAGGCGACAATCGCAGGGTACAATACAGTATTCATTGTACAGTTGCGTAGTCTGGGGAGAAGTATCACGTGCTCCGAGTTATCTTGGGAACCGGGGCGTGACACGTCTCGTCATAACCTATAAATTTTTTTTATATATTTTTAATTAAATTTCCAAGCCTTTTGAAATTTGCCTATATAAAAAAATTCCATAAATCAAATTCTTTTTTTTCCACCTTGCCCTCATGCAAATACATTTTTTGCATTTTTGCATATAGAACATAGGTGGCAATCATGCATGAGGAGGTGCCATATATATATATATATATATATATATATATATATATATATATATATATATATATATATAACTTCAAGACTTTTAAAATGTCAACAGTATACTATATGGATGTACTATCAATTCTGATAACACATTTAAAATTTACTACAAATCCAAAATAATTACTTGGATGTTATGTCCCAATTAAATACTCTATTTTCCATATCTGGCTTTGTAAATAAGACTGAAACAACTCAAGATCCTTTAGGGCCAGCTCAACAAGAAAAGGAATGCGTCAATTAGAATCCATTGGAGCACTAACATGTTGTCAAATGCATGTGAATTAGTACAATTCAAACCAAAGGAAAACTAGCCCAACATCAGTATGTGATTATGAAAGCAGTATCATTTGGTCCTCTAGCTCTTAAGAGATGTAGTAAACTTACCAAAAAATATCTGCTCTTGTTGTAATTGTATATTCATGACAATAAATATGAAAATGCATGAATACTTAAATTGATTGGTCAAAATAAAAATTAGAACAATAAATAATCTGCTTTTAGCAGATACTTGTTCAACTTGTAGGCAGTTAGCAAAGGTCATATTCAAAACACAATATAACAGTGACACATAAACATATACTTATTATTGTACATTCTAAGTTGGTTTTGGGGCTGGAGGATATAGAGTTGGTATGAACTTTCATCCAATTTAAATACAACATTACATAGGTCATGTGACTCCTGTCTCAATTCTACCCAGTACCCAGTCCTACAAAAAGTTGCCTAGATGTTTTCTGGTTGAGCCAACCCAAGGTCCAACTCTTCTGTCGGTAGGATTAAAATAAACCCAGGGAGTTAGGAAGGGTATTTTCCACTTTAGATGTGTAGAATGGAAATGATCCACCATCTCTATGAGTGTAAGCATAATAACTAAAGTATATAAGAGCTTGGGTATGTCTGTTAGACCATGGCCCCATAGTCCTGAGCTTAAACCAAAAATAGCTAACTGCAGCTGTCACTTGCAGCTTTATTGTAGAAGAGAAGCAAAGTAACAATGTTGGCAGAGTTTCCAAAACCAAGTTTACAAGGAGCATAATCATGAGCTAAACTCGTGGATATCTTAAGCCAATATGAACGACAAACTATGCCAAAAAAAAAAGCGACCAGCAACAAAAATATGATGCAATCTTTTCATTGAAAAATATAGTATGAATCAGTAAATAAAGCATTGCCGGCAAATGACTGGAGCAAATTTTTGAATCCCCTTAAGCAATACAAGGATCTATATTTATTTGTCACATAAGTTCTTGTAGTGTGATTTTTAAGTACACTGTCAAATCTTCATTAGAAGCAACTTCAGATAGAAACATAGCAATGTCCAATATGATCATTTTAATATTTTAAATAGTAAGCGCCTAAGCGGGTATATTGATCGTTTCCTAAATCCTCAATCATAAGACTATTCAGATAGTTATTTATTGCTGAGGCAGGAAGAAAATCACATGACCTCTAACAGAAGTTGAATCAAAATATAAAAATATAACATAGATTAGGGATAGTACATACCTCAAGTTTGAAACACCTCGACTGTTCAGCACCAAGCTGACCACGGACAGATTGGAGCTCCTACATAGTTGAGAATGTAATGAGTTTCACATTACCGAAATACTTTTTTGATCTAGATGGTGGCTTCGTAATAGTGCATCTTTCAATTGCATACGTGGGACTCAATAATATGGAACCAACATGTTTATATCTGGAATTAAATTTCATGCAGAAGGCTTCATTCAAAAGCTGGCTACATCCAAAGGGAAAGCAACAGCAACACCACATGTAGACATGCTCGCACACGTTGTAATGTACGTGCGCAGGTATTAGGAACGTTCATAGCTTGGTAGGTCAACTAAATTGATTTCAGTAATGCTTATTGTGATACATCTTAAAACAACCAAATTGGGTACGAGCTACCAATTGCAGAAAATTGCCTCACTTAAGTTTTGTTGGTTCGCCAATAAATATCCTGCAAGATATATGGGTTCTGGTATCTACATGATTTAAAATGATCAGTCTTGACACTGGGAACATTATTCAGATGATGTCAGACACTCTCACAATGAGGTGCAGCTATATTAGTTATCCCTGTTGAAAAGAAATTATGAAAGCATTCATGAAGCATGAGCACTACAAGTCATCAGATGAAAATTATTAAAAAGCACTCATAAGATGTCATTCTAACACGTTGTGAAACATAAAACATTGTTCAAATTGAATAGCTAGTAGAACACTTGTAAAGCTTGCCTTTGTAAGCTCTGTATTCCTAGCCTCTGCTTCTCCTAGCTCTTGTTTTAGTTGGAGCACTTGCAATTGTTCCCTGCTAAGCGCTGCATCCAGCTCTTCTTTCTCTGCCTTGAGGGTTGTGACAAGACGTTCGGTCGTGTCCTCAGTTCTGACGTCCTAAGAAATTTTCATCAAACAGTCAAAATATCTCTGAAAAATGTGTAAATAGAAACTTAACATCCAATCATGATTTAAGATATCAAGAATCATAATTGATCATCCTCAAAACATTTGTATAGTTTTGCATTTTCAAAGTGCATGTGCCATGTAAGAAGACCAACATATTTACGAGTTTTGGCAAAATATGTTCCCAGTTTGTTCTTGTTCGTACCAGTAAACTTTTACAGCATGATGATATTAACATCGCCTAGATCCTTCTTTACACAAACTTTTTATAAAATGACATATTATCAGAGTGGAAGAGAGCTTAGTGTTCTTTAACATGTAGTATTACCAAAGGTTCCGAATCAACATTATCCATTGAAATTTCCCTGATCTTTCCATCTTGAATTGCTTCCAACTCGAGTTCGGTGTCCCTGCTAGTATTTGCTGTTGGATGCAGGGCATCTATGCTGTCTGACACAGGTCTCTCAATCATCTTGGATTGCATGTCCAACTTGTTGCTCGGTTTAAGAACATACACCTGATCATCAGGGTAAAAATACTTGAGGAAAGAACTAGTTACAAACTAAAATAAAAAAAAAGTAAGAAGTTGCTAATTCACCTCGTTGTTATAGTGCCCATTATATCCACCAAATGACACAATATAATCTTCTCCATTATAAGTGGTCAACACCAAACTCAGACCCTACCACAGAACTTGTAAATATCAGTAACGCTGACCAATAAGTAAAACTCTCTTAGGGATCAGTAAGGGTTTAGACAGGATGTGTTTTGATGCAACTGTTGATCACAATTATTTTGTAATACTAGCATGTTTTTGGAAAAGATAAATTTATGATCTTGGGAATCAGGTGTTTTGATGCAAAACCAAAAAATTTAGAGCCCTAAAATCATGGATTTGAAATACTCTAATTCAAGTAGGATTTTCAAATATCATTATTTTGCTCCTCTATACAATTTCTTTTTATATAATACTAGATAACAAAAAAATCTTTAAATTGATTTTATAGATATTTGAAAAATTGAGGTATAAAACGCAATGTTCACAGTACCGGTATCGGTACCGGGCCCTTCCTATGAGTATCTGGATAGGCGGTATCGGCAGTTACAGAGTGCAGTATCGAAGTTTTTGGTATCAGAAAGCAAATAATTATTAATAAATTATTTAAAATATAGGGAAAAATATTTTATTCATTTAGACATGATTTTAAGTATTTTCGGCTGTTGTGGCTTAGTAGTTTTGAAATTGAATGAAATAATAGTTCCCCTTGCTATTTTCTTCATTTACATGCTTATACAAACTTACTGTGCTTTTACAACCTTGACTATGTTATATTATGCGTGAGGCGAGGCGAGGCGACGAAGCTGGCGCCTCGCTTAAGCGCGCTTATTGGCAGTTCAGCCATTCATATTAAAATCCTGCCTATTCGTCCTTCATTTGACTATGGTTTATAATCACTCGAAAATGAGTGCAAGTGAAAGAATTCTCTATGGTGGCTTGAGATCAACTTTATGTTGATGGAAAGAAGGATCATTCACAATATAAGCATGCACTAGGATAGAAGAAAGAGCACCTCACTGGCAAGGGGCACACGCCCTTCTACGGTGGTAACAACTGACCATACTAATGTAGACATGTTAAGCATGAGAGTTTCCGATACCCCTGTAAACAAACATCTTTGATATCAATAAAAAGATAATAAGCAATGGAAGCAGTCATCTCTTACCAAGAAGCGAAAAATGATGTCTTCTTTTAAAGAAAAAGAGAATACCAATTAACTTTTGTTGCAAAACCACAGTTATAAAAATATAAATACCAAAAAAAATATGAATATACAGCCCATGGAAACCATATGAACACACACAGTGATGCCTTCTCCAATGTTAGCATGTCATGTGTAGTATTTCCAAGTTCTTAGTTAGCACAAGTCCAATTCGGACCACAAGTGCCGAGGAACTGAAATTCCACAGATTCGTTCATCGTGGCCTGAGGTACCCCCATGGTGAAATCATTTAAATGTGGGTTATGAATACAACCAAATATTGCCATTTCATTCAGGTTCCCATTTATCTTTCATTTCCCTCTAATTCAAATGATCATTACCTCTCACTTACTTTCTTCTTGCATTTACAATCTGCATATTTTATCCCTTCAAGTTATACTATTACTGATCCAAAATGGCATACTTGTATCCATACCACGGCGTCATGCTGCCCATTTGTGTCCCTAGTTTTGAAGGAAGAAGTTTACAGCTAAGAATAAAACAAATTCACGACCAAAATATTAAGCATAGACCATTGTTCTGTTCTATCTATTACTAGTACTAGCATTGTTTCTAGTTTTCAAAAATACTTGATAAAATATGCTCATTCATGCAAGCAGGTATGCACCTTTCATAAGTCTCTCACATCAATAGTATCTTTTTGTAAGACACACTGGTAAACTTGCGCAATATGCATCGAATAGTCCGACTGATACACTGCACTTGTTCACGGAAAGTTGAGGACCAGTTTGAACATTGGTTGTCCTTAATGAGTTGTCCGATTATCATTTAAAGAGTATTAAGGTCAAAAAAACAGCGTGAACTACTTTTAGCAGTACTGAAAATACAATGAGGTACTAGTGTTGTTTACATTAATATAATTGACTTTAAACCTTCTTTATACAATTTCAGCTAATATTAACAAATACCTTGAACTTTCCCATATGTTCACTTTACTAACATGTCTTTTCTTTTTTCCACGTGACTACCATGAACTTTTCAAGCACTTTCACTTTATTACCCTTTGTTAGTCCACCGTTGAACTGAACAGGTTCAGGACCCTCCTACACCTAAAGATCAAAAATATATATTCCCTCATTGTTGAAACCCTAACCGAAGTGGTGGAGGGAGGGGTGTGGCACCGCGGGGAGGGGTGTGGTCAACGATGGGGACAACAGGGAGGGGAGAAAGAAAATGGCTAGGTTGGTTAGGGTTTAGGGATGAGAAAGAGGAAAAAGATAGTGGTGGAGGGTTAGGGTCTAGGGATAAGGAAGGTGAAAGAAGAATATAAGATTGAGGAAGGAGGAGAAGAATAGAAGATTGAGGAAGGAGAAGATAATGGTGATGACAAATTAGGATGGAATAATGAAGAATGGTGGTGGGTAGGTGGGGTATAGCCATCATTCCATCTATTATGTTGACAATTTCATGAAGTTCGTTGCATAAACAAAAAAAGTTTATGGAATCATTTTGAACCAAAAAAAGAGTCATGGTAGTAAACTGAACATGAGTAATTTAGTGGAAAAAAATAGCCCATGATTTCTAACAAAACTGTATAATATTGCCACCATAAAGTGTTAAACAGACCTATGAATGTGTAGCAACATTTTGACTGATAAGTAAGTCATGTTTGATATACATAAATATGTGTATACTTGTATGTGTGTATGTATAGTCGAATGCATTCAGTTGTTTCATCTATAATGTGTCATACAGACGTATATTATATTTTACATATTCATATACACGCTAACTAATCTAGCAATACATGTAACAAAACAATACAATACGTAGAACAAAGATTCATGGTACATACTTTCAATGACAAACATTCACCAGAGGTGGCAAAGGTGGTTGCCATAGATCATTGGAATAAAATCATGTCTTAGTAACATAAAGTTCATTTGTCACATGTTTAACTTCTCTCCTATTAACTTACAAAACATAACTTAGACGACCAAGCTTGATTCCATCCCCTTATTCAACATAATTCTATATGGTCAGCTAGGATTAGACTTGGATACTGGTAGTTTAGTGCTTTAGTTGGACTTGGTTTCTGTTAGCACCAACCCACCCACCACCATTACATGTTAATCATCCTATACAACCCTTCTATGGAAATTTTTAACTTGTAATGAATCAAAACTCAAACACAAGCAAGAAAACAGGGAACCACCGAATTTCAGTTTCCAAATCCAAAACAACCAGCAACTTTCAAGTTTCAACAGATACTGGAATAGAGTGAAGATTTGAGATTGCACTGATGAAGGGATTTCGGTTAGGTGAAGCCACCTACAATTATTTTATTCACACCTGCCATTCTTAATTTGATTGTATGTTTCAAACGCATTAGTAGAGTTAATGGAGAAGCTTTACAATAATGACTAATATGTAACCGTAAATGAGAGTACACAGATCTGTATACAACGACATATAAATATGAAAATATATTGTGTGCTTATGTAAATTTAGCACATACCATTCTTATTATTGCCACCACCAGCTATGAACCAGTTTTCCCCTACTGTTATGCCCGCATGGCCAGCTCTAGGTTCTGGAGTCATACCCTGTTGTTTTGGTCTAGACCATTCCATCTGCGGAGAAAACATATCTTAGAAATGGGAGAAAAAAATGTTTCCTTCACAATGATTCTATAATAGCTTTAAAAAAATTGAAACGAGTTCTCTTACAGTCTGTAAATCAAGGACATGTAGATCGTTGAAGCATGTAGCATGAGAACCACCACCAAAGATCAAAAGGTAGCGCTCTGCATGGCAAGCAGCAGCATGGTCTGATCTTGGCGAAGGAGGCGTGCCTCTAAAAGCCAATAAGAGCATGTTTAAGTCATTGGAAGAAAATTGTGAACATTAAATAATTGGCGCACTTTCACTTCTAGTTACTTGTCACCATGATCTCAAAGTGCAACTTTTAAAGAACTCGTTTACTAGTATAACAAAGTTTGAAATTTGTAGGGAAAACCCCACAATGTAAAGGACTCAAGATCTAAGAAAAAGCCAACATCGGAATCACATTAATAATAAAATAAAGCAAACTAAATAAAATAATCAAACTACTACAGGGCTTTAACAAGGGCTCATGTTCCCTGCTAAGAGCTTGATAAGAGATGCATAAGCTATTTCAAGCATCATGGGAAAACATAAACGGGCAAACAGAATAAAATAATTTTACTTGAATTTTTAAAAGAAGGTTGCGTAGACAGGAAAGGTCACTAGCACTCTTGACATAGCATGTCACGGATACTGCCATATGGGCCACTAATAAGATCTTGTCCGATTGCAGATCATATACCTTCATGGAACATTCTACATCTTAAGAATGTTGATACAGTAGTGTGGAAGAGTCTTGAGAGATGGGTTATCTTGGAATCTAAGGGTTTTTAAAATTAATATGACGAAAAAAAACATATAGAATGTAACTCCAACCAAAAGTCAAAAAGAAATGAGAGAAGGGTCAACATTGAATCATGAACAAAACATACTAGCAGTAAGAGCTTTATGTACTTAGTATCAACCATTCATGATTCATCTTGTGGAGAGATTGAAAACGACTTTGTTCATAAAAGTCAAACAGGATGCTTGAAATAGAATGCTTCTTTGTGTCCCAAGGATATGTTCGAAGTTGAAAGGAAAAGTGAAAATTCTGTAAGACAGCTTTAAGAACATGCTTTATGGATTTTTTTTCCTTGCTTTTTTTCTTTTTGTTTCTGTTTTTGATATGAGGCCGGTCATTAATCCCGGTCCTGGGCTACTAGCACCAACACCCCCTCCTATTTAATTAAATTTTTGCTCGGACTGGGATTCAAACCCACAGCCACTCCTTCCCTCCCTTACCGATACTACCACAGGAGACCCCCCCCCCCCTGGTGGTGACCGTGCTGTTTGGACTGGAGTGTTAGAGTGACTAAAAAACATGTCCACAAAATGAGCGCAGCTAAACTGAGATTGTGATGGATGAGTGGACATATGTTTTCATATAGGATAAGAAATTATTGTATTTGGGGAAAGTTAAAGGAAGACTGGTTTGGAGTGAACAATTAGCTAAAGGAGTGGCTAGAACTAGGGGTAAGCCTAAACAAACTTGGATTGAGCCTGTAAAGAAAGACATGGTTTTGTAGACATTACAGTGGAATAGCCCTTAACAAAGCTGAATGGAAGAAAATTATTTGAACTAGGAATGTCGTGGTAACCAGCAACTCGATTAACGACCCGATTATTTTAGAATTATTGGTAAGTTCCAAAGGTAAACCCAAGTCCTTAATGGTGAGGGTTTGGATATAGCCTCAACCGTACCCAAAACCCGATAAGAAACCCGGAGCTGATTTACCTATAGCAAATATTAGGCCTATCAGATCCATTTGATTAACATTTTGAATGCTCAATCAAATGTTAGAAACTATATTCAATAATATATTACGTGTATCACATGTGAAAACCATCTAAACTGCTGTCAAAGGAGTGCAAGATCAACAAATATTTTGAAGTAAGTGATAGTTTAAATGCCTTACATAAAGCCTGAAACCCGATAATAATTCGATTGGAAGGAAAAGAATTTCACCTGAACTCGTATCCAAACTCAGAAAGCTTATAGGGTTCAGGTCAGATATTAAATAAACCAGATCTGAACCCATCTAGTTGACAGTCCTAATTTAAATAGCCAGGCTCAAAATTTGGGATAAAGGCTTTCTTGTCTTTATTCTTGTAGTTCCACCATTTTTATATTTGACGCAAACAAAATAACAAACAAAACTAATATAGGCATCACATAATAGAAGTCTAAATATGCAAAAATCATTACGCGAAAGTAATTGTCGCTCATGATTCAGCTATATGCATCAAAATCACATTCTCAATATTGAGTTAGTAATAGATATCAGCACATCTTTTTCTACTTTAATAGCAAAGGAAAGGTCAAATTATTTGTGATTTTCTTACATGGCATCGAATTCATCCCAGGTCATGGTTTCCAAGTCAAGAATGTGCAGATCATTCAAGAGAGTTCTCTTTGCATCTTCACCGCCAAACATGACCAAAGTCCCTCCAACAAGGGTTATTGACTGGCCTCCACGTGAGATCTACTTGCAAAGCAGATTTACACAAAAGGATTCAGATTCTACTAATTAGTAAAGAATCGAACTGGTTTGCTTCTAACACACAAACAGACATATGCACATGCATGCGCACACACAGGTATTCTGGAAAAGAAAAAGAACTCAGATAAGAAAGTCTTCCAGGGTAATAAAGGAACTCTGTTGAATCCATAAATCAACCAAATTTTGTAACAAAAGATTTGCCATGGCTGACGGTTAACAAAAGGTCAGCCTGAAAATATCATTCTACTTATAGAGCCACCGGTGCTTTTCAGGGCTAGGCACCTTAAATTATTAAAATATCTTCAAACTTATTGATGTTGGAAAGTAGATAGAGATAGTTTAGAAGTGCAATCAGCCGTTTCATTACTATCAGGAATCATATTGAGCCCAAAGTATCAGAAATTACAATATCCATCAAATTCAATGGTATAGCCGACATTTTTGAAATGGTTTATATTTATTTTTTGTTTGTGTATTATGAATTGCAATGAATATTGATTCAGGAAGCTTTTGCTTGCTCTAGAAATTTCAATTTGATATGCAAACTGAAAGACTGCATGACGGCATCAAATGTAAATATAATAACAACAACAAAGCCTTTATCCCAGATTAAAATGTAAACAAAAATTTACCGGTGGCTTTCCGTAGGTCCTCAAGTTCGACCACGTACAAGTCTGTGGATCAAATTCCTTCACTAGCAAATAATGACAACAACATGGTTACTAACTTCAAGAATGAATAAGAATAGACCAAGTGCAAGAGAAGGTTGTCAAACTGGGGGGAAAACAACCTGTAACAGTCTCAGAAGGATCTTTTGTGTCCAGCAATAGATATGATTTTGTTTTTCCATGAAATCTGCAAGAGTTTAAAAAAAAGGTCAGGAAGATGCCTGTCTACTTTCACAATAAAATCCTTCAGTATTTACCAGGGAATGACCAGCACAGGGAGCAATTGGCACCAAGTTGTTTCCGGAGATCCTCCAGCTACTTTAGACTCCAACTTCGACCATGTCAACCTTTTCAAGTCCAAAACCTTCAAGTAAAATATAAGCAAGCAACTTCGTCAATTTTGTCTATATCTTCATCATCATGAAATAAAGGATAATGGGAGACGAGAACTTCTTCTGGTGGGTTTAAGAATTAGGTTCCAAATTCAGTAGTAAGGCTTTCGCAAAAGAAAATAGAAGACCAACAAAAATAACTGAAATTAAGAGTACTTAACTATCATTTGCTCAAAGTCTCAACTAAAACGCTTTGACAACAGAAGGCAAATATCAACAGCCTTTTAACATACCTGGAGATCATTAAGGTAACGGCCATTGTGATTTCCGCCAAAAATATACATTTTATCCTGCACTATAGCTGCACCGTGCTGTAGAAAAAAAAAAATTGAACGTTGAGTTCAAAATCAATTCCGTTCTTAACATCATCAGGAATAATACCAGCCAGAAGTGAGCCCATTTGTCATCACCTCATATCGGGCCCTTGGACGTTGTCCAGATACTGATGGTGCAACCCATTGATCGTAAATACCAATTGAACCAAGCCCCTCAATTATGATATCTTTGTCCTGGGTCTCTAGCAAACTGCCATTTTCTGTTGATATAATTTTAGGCTCTGGGAGAGTATCTCCATTTGGTGTAGCTAGCTCAATGGTTGACTCCGCTTTCGGTTTCTGAGACGATCACAAAAAAAATACAAAAATCCAAGTAGTCTATGTTATAAAACTGAAGATAGTTTACATAGCAAAAAAGTATAGATTTCATATTCACGATCCTCATCAAGTATCTATTTCACGAGCGCTTCAGATTTGTTGGTTAGCGTGCTCAAAGGAAAACCGCTAAGATCCACAGATTGCTGATGTCATCGCCAACCAATCAGAAATTTAACAAAAGGTCATTTTGGTTTGACTATAGGGTAGCCAAGTGGTCTTGCCAAAAGGATAAAGCACTCGTCTGCTATAATTCAAGACAATCTAGTACCATGCTACACACATGCAAGTGTGTGTGCGTGGAAAAAGTTGTAAACTGGTGTTTGAAAATCATGGAATGTGTGTTTGTGTGTGGAAAAAAATGCAACTCGGTATTCAAAATGTCAAAGATCATTTTCTTATTTTTCTTTTTTTGAGGCCTTGCCTCGACCCTAGGACCTCCCATTTATCCCACAGCAGGCCCAGGGCTGCCCCCTGGTGGCGAAACATTATATATATATATATATATATATATATATATATATATATATATAGAAAAAAAAAAAAAAAAATATATTATTATAATATATATATATATTATATATATATATATATAGCTGATAATTATCAAACGTCTAACCATTCAAACACCTATAATGTGACTGAGTTGGTAGCACACTTACATGCATTTCAACATCGACAATTGGCTCGACTGTGATTTCTGGGGTCCTCGAATACCAAGCAGGATCTTCCTCCTGTAAATAAGCCAAAATTTTCAACAAATCTTCAGCTATGATAACTTACCAACAACTAAGGTTTCTTATGCACCTCCAGAATTTTCACAAAAAGGCGCATTGCTTCTGTGGGAGCCATGTTCCCAAGCCCATGCCAACTGTAAGAATGGAATAGTAAAAACAAATTTATTCCAAAACAACTGAAAGATATAACCAAGCACTGCTACAAGTTAGGGAACTAAGATGCAATTGCAAAATTATTTTCTAGTTGGAACTCTTTTGTAAAAATATGTCAAAGATTTCATAGTGGAGTGGTCGTATTCATTATCTTGCATGACATTAATATGAAATATGAATACAATTATTATCGAAGGCAAATGTATTGATCAAATAGTCTTTTAGGATTTTAGAAATTTGTTATATTGTGGATCTAACCAAGTCACATTCAAAGTTTTGGGTATGACCACTGCAATAATGACAATTCTTCCCAACTGATTCTATCTTTGCATTGCATATATAGCATCTTCAACGTCAAAAGCATATCATTGATAAAGAATGATATCAAACAACATCAAGAGGAATGAATGTAAGCACATGTGGTTTCTCCAAAATTTCATGCGTTGTGGATTGGCGTTCTAGAAGTAAGACTGATCAGTGACTAGGAAACAGAGACAAATATAAATTGTCGTCGTGTCATGTCGTGCCAGACGTATCAACCATGTCACAGAGACTCCAGAAACACTAGGTATGTGCCGTAGTCAATGCAGCATCCGTTCAAAGTAGACAGGTGATCAATCAACCAGTTAACCTGATCGACCGGGTGACGAATTAATCAATATTTCCAAGTGGACGCATAATTTTAATCCGATTTACCGCCATGACCGAGAGCATAACGAAGCTACTTAATATAAGATCGCTAAAAACTCAGTTGACCTATGAAGTTCTTCCTACCAGTCCAAAACCAAGTGCTATGCTAGCAGTCCAACAAGTGAGGGTGAGCATTATTCAGCTTTGGACCGAAAACCGAACCTAACCGATCCGAATAAAGGATTCGGTTCGGTTTAAAAAAATTCCGGTTCAGTTTCGGTTTTGACAATACTAAAATTCCTTAATTCGGTTTCGGTCCAAAACCGAAAACCGAATAAGCTAATACGATTATGTAAATAACCTCAATTTTATGCATATTTTGTGATTACAAATGTATATTTTGAAAATAACAATTATATCTATATGTTTTGAAGTCCAACTTTGATATTTTAACAAATAGTTCAACTTTGGGCACAACTTTGAAATACAACAAATGTGTCTATAAAAATTATAATTTTTAATATAATTTAACTACGACCACAACTTTGGACCCGACCCATTAAACAATAGAAACATTCCAACCAAATAAACCGAATTGATTATTCGGTCGGTTTCGGCTAATTTAAGTTCGGTTTCGATTTTTTTTTTTAGAATTTTGGTTTATTCGGTTTTGACTATTTCAGTTCGGTTGAAACCGAATAAACCAAAAGCTCACCCCTACAGCAGGTTGAGAAAGTACCAACTACGTTGCATTTACACGAATAAATTCGACCCTAATCAGACCTGACGCACGGACAGAGCACCAATTCCAGCATGTCCAAGTGTATTTTGGAAGTGCATGTGTCTTGCCCCTATATGTGTCTGACACGAACAGTTGGACAAAATGCTAGGTTGCTAAAATTGAAACAAGAACAGCACAAAAAGTGTAGCAAAATTAAAATCGTCAGTACCACCGACCTGGTCCATTTGCTGTGCTCCACCGGATTCCACGCTCTTGGTTTCGCGACGTTGCAAGGACCCACCGTCGCCTGCACCCAAAAAAATCCACGGATCTCAATGGCAACCAACCAGAAACGGAAAGATCTACATTCGAATCGAGGAATCAACCAATTACAGTCCCTAAAAACCCTAGATCAGTCACGAGAACAGCAGATCTCGACTCTAAATCGGAAAGAATCGCTCACCTGCTGGTACAATCCGTAGAGCAAGAGCGCTACGTCGCTCTGGAACTTGGAGGAGATGGAGGAGGTCGGCGATCCGCCGGAGAATCCCGCGTAGGCGGCGGCGGAGTAGAAGCGGTCGGGGTAGGCGAGGCCGGAGATCCTCGCCGTCGACATTCCTCGAGGAGGATCGGGATCTTGAATCTCCGGCAAGGCGATCGGAATCTCCGGCGAGATCTAGAGGGAGAGAGAAGAAGAATAGAAGAGGAGGAGATCTGGTGCTGCTTCGCTCTAGCCTCTTGCTCTCTTTTATTCCACCGTTTTGATTTTGTTCCTTTTACTTTTATTCTTTTTCGCGGAGTATTGGTGAGAATAAATAAATTTTGGGATTAGATCGCGAAAGTAGCGAAGGAAATTTGGACGAACATGCGATGAAATGATACTACGATAGTATTTAGTTTCATTATGATAGTATGTGCGTACTTGCGTGCGTGCATTGGACAGCCTGCAGGAAGGTTTGTATATTAATCGTCTCCTACTCCTTCGCTACCTCAACAAAATTTGTAAATAATGGGCATGATTTTGTAAAAATCGAGTGAGCGGTTCAATTTATTTAACGCATGCAACCGCTCGAACTTTGTAAATAAATGGTATCTTTGGTGTAGGGTAGGGTCATGTATTTAATTTTCGTTCGAACTCAATCACTCATGATCCTTGTGGTTAATGAGGAGAGAAATTTTGGTTGGAATAGCGGTAGATTAATAGGTCGAGCCATGGGAACGTCTAAAAAAATATACAATGTATATGTACAAAATCTCGTGCGTAATGTTAGGCATCTTAAAAAAAAAATCCTCAACTCTGAAGGTATATTAAAAGCATTAATATATATGGAGCTTAAAATTTGCATCTGATGATCAATTTTGTAATATAAAAACAAAAAATTCAGTGAAAGCATCCGAAATTTATTATATTTTACAGAAAGTACAAAGTTTTCCAAAATTCCAAAAAAAAATCAGAATGACATACTATTTGGCGTTTTATAATAACAAAAATTTAAAAATAAAAACACTATATGGAATGACATTTTACTTCCTCCCGTTAACTCTCCGTCGCCCTCTCCGTTTCGGTCCTTGGACTTTAAAAAATAAAAAGAAAGTCAATAGGTTTGGCATTTTATGGGAGTAAAACGCGATATTGAATGTCATTCTTTCAATTAAAAAAAGAAAGAAAGAAGGATTTAGTATACGTTATACAGTGATTGGGAAAAAAAATTAGTAGACGCCATACAGTGATTGTTTGAGTCCAGTCTGGATTTGGTAATAGCATATTTATGGAGTCCAAATCTGATTAAAAATTGATTTAATTTGATTTGGATGTCCATAATTAGTGCTGGGCTATTTTAGATATAATATGATTCTTATTTGAGGGTTTTATATTTAAGAGATCATATTATAATCTAAAATAGGATGTTGATGGACTATTTTAGGTGTAGTAGGATTCTTATTTGAGGGCTTCCTATTTAAGAAATCCTATTATGACCTAAAATAGGTTTTTCTCATATCCTAATATATGGGTGAAGGTGGAGGCACAAAGCACAGCACAAAAAGTGGAGATTCGAGGTGCTCGTCCACGGAAAATCTAAAAGAAAGTTTCGCACTTTGCTCTTAGGATTTCGTCATCCAAGACAGAAGGAAGAAGAGATCTAATCAAGGGATCATCAACTTCGGTTATGGAGTTTTCTACGGGTTGGTGAGCGATTTCAATTGTAATATTTTTTCTTCTTGAGTGTGGTGAGGGGTTGAACCTATTAGGGCAAATGGTTCAACATTAGTTTTGTCAATCTTGTAATTTCATCTGAGTTATAGAGATTGGGATTTGTCCAGGTGACGTAGTCACCGCCATATACTTGTCTTTATCTGTGCTTGATGTCCGTTAGACGGAAGTTGGTTATTTTAGTGGGTTAGCCTAAGTTTTCGTTGCGACAATATCTCAGACACGATATCGGAGCGCAGGAGGGCATATTCGATTTCCAACATCTGGTATCAGAGCTTTGGAGGTTCTGGCAACCATGTCTACGGAGCAGATGAACACTCGTATGACCACCCTCACAGGAAGAAACTGGGCGATTTGGAAGCCATGATGGAGGATCTACTCTGGTGCAAGGACTTGCATGGTCCGTTGGAGGACGACAACGCAAAGCCAATGGACAAAGCTGCTGAAGACTAGAAACGACTGGATCGGAAGGCCGTTGGATTCATCCGCCAATGGTTGGATGATTCGGTGTTTTACCACGTGTCCATGGAGAGTTCAGCAAAAGCATTATGGGAGAAACTGCATTCGCTGTATGAAAGGAAGACGGCTGGCAACAAGGCATTTCTTATTCGACAACTCGTCGACTCGAAGTACACGGAGGGTGTCCCAGTGGCACAATATCTGAACGAGATTCAGGATATCATCAATCAGCTGTCTACGATGAAGATGATAATTGGTGATGAGCTTCAAGCCTTATTGCTCTTGAGTTCTCTGTCGGAAAGCTGAGAGACGTTGGTGGTGTCGGTGAGCAACTCCGCGCCTGATGGAGTTGTCACGATGGAGGCAGTCAAAAGTAGCTTGTTGAATGAAAAGGCACAAGCAAGTGGAATCGTCGCAAGAGTCCGCTCTGGTGGCTTCCCACGGGAAGGGAATACCCAATTCACAAGCGAGAACAAGGGGGAGTTCTCGGAATCTTGCGATTGTCGACCGTAAGGAGGGCTGCTATCACTGTGGCGAAAGGGGTCATATCAAAAGGAACTGCATAAAGCTCAAAGCTGAGAAGGCAAAAGACAAGGACGATCAAGAGGATCTCACAGCAATGGGAGATATCATCATCGTAGCAACCGACCCAGAGGAACCTTGTGGCATGTGTCATGATGACGACTGGGTCATGGACACGGGGACGTCGTATCACGCCACTCCACATAGAAAGATCTTCACGTCATACCGTGGTGGCAAGTTTGGACGTATGAAGATGGGCGACAAGGGGACGGCTGTAGCTGTAGGCATCGGTAATGTGCAACTGACAACGGAGCTCGGTAAGAAGCTCATTCTCAAGGTGTGCGACATGTACCGAGTTTGCGCTACAACTTGAATTCGGTAGAAAGGCTGGCAGTGATGGTTGTCGCAGTCTGTTTGGGGACAAAGATTAGATGCTTGCAAAGGGTTCCCAACAACTGGCTCGAAAAGATTTGTATTGTGGCATGTACAGGCTCAAGCCGCTGAGCTGTACATGTAGGCCACAGACACCGGATGGAGACTCGAGGGGTGCTCGACAGGAGGTGGTTCGTCGAGAACTTATTGAGGAGGGGCTTCTAGGTACTTTGAGGGATACGGAGGATTCGGTTCGTCGAGATAAAGTGACGGATGGTGGTGAGTCAAAGATTGAGGGTCAGTATGTCGATCCCATGACAACTGGTCGGTCTCCAGGTGAGGGTTGCTCTACGGATCCGATTTTGGCAATAGATGGTTTGCCAAAGCTTCACGGAGCGACATCGGTTTCAGCAGTTCGAAGCCAAGAAGGAGATCAAGGTTTGCAGCAAACTCAATCTGAGGCGGGAGCATGATCATTCACACAGTTCATGGAAGAGCTGTGGGTCATCGACAGCATGCACAGTGCGTGATGTTCTGCTCGAGGACGCATGTGTATGGGGAGCTTCAAGTTCAGACATGAAGGTGGGTAGGTTCAAGAGTTTAAATCTCAGGAGGACCGCACCGTCTGCTTGGTTAGGCCAGCCAAGGATGAAGAAGCTCGTCGGAACGTTAATACTTTCCGGTGGAAGACAGAAGTCGGGGTCAGACAGCCTAGACTTGCGGTGAGGCTGATCGTCAGGGACTTCGGTCTTGATCGTGTTATTGATATCGGCAGGATCCCAGTGGTGCAAGAGGTGATACGCATGGCAACTAGGGTCGACGTGACGGTCGAGGAGCTGGAGACGAAGGAAGATGCAAAACAGCTCGGGGGATCGAAGATCGGTGGCATGGGAGAGCAGGAACTCTGTCACATGACGACAGACATAGTGTCCAGTTTAGGAGCCATGGGGTCAACACTCTCTCATCAGATTGGAGAGGGAGATTGTTGGAGTCCAGTCTAGATTTGGCAATAACATATTTATGGAGTCCAAATCTGATTAGATATTTGACTTAATTTGATTTGGATGTCCATAATTAGTGTTGGGCTATTTTAGATATGATATGATTCTTATTTGAGGGTTTTCTATTTAAGATCCTATTATAATCTAAAATATGATGTTGACGGGCTATTTTAGGTGTAGGAATCTTATTTGAGGGCTTCCTTTTTAAGAAATTCTATTATGACCTAAAATGGGTTTTCTCTCATCCTATATATATGGGGTGAGGGTGGAGGCACAAAGAACATCACAAAAAGTGGAGATTCGAGGTGCTCATCCATGGAAAATCTAAGAAAAAGTCTCGCACTTTGCTCTTAGGACTTCGCCATCCAAGACAGAAGGAAGAAGAATCTAATCGAGGGGGTCGTCAACTTCGGTTAGGAAGATTGCTACGGGTTGGTGAGCGATTTTAATTGTAATCTTTTTTTTCTTCTTGAGTGTGGTGAGGGATTTGAATTTATTAGGGTAAAGGGTTCAACATTAGTTTGTGTCAATCTTGTAATTTTATCTGAGTTATAGAGATTAAGATTTGTCCAGTGACGTAATCATCGCCATATATTTGTCTTTATCTGTGTTTGGTGTCCGTTAGACGAGGGTTGGTTATTACGGGTGGGTTAGCCTAAGTTTTCGCTGCGGCAACGTCTCAGACACGGTATCGGAGCGCAGAAGGCGTATCTGTAACCCCTCTTCCCGAATTTTGTTGTTGAAATATATATATTTATTTTTTTGAATTAAATGGTAATTTTAGAATTTTATAAATAATTAATTAGTTAATTAGTACGGTAGAATGTTTTAAGTCATAGTTGAGTTATGGAGTACAAGATGACTATAAACCGTGGCACGGATAGTGCAGTGGCGTGCTTTGACTAGTGTATTAGTCATGGTAGGGAAGGCCAAATCATAAGTGTGTCCGAACTAGGAAAAACAAGCTAAGTTGTGACATGACCCTATAAATAATTTAAAATTTTATTATTAAGCATATTGACTTTTAGGAGACCCGGTTAGACCGAACTAGCTCGAACTTGACCCAAACTAGCCCGATTGGACCCGAATCGAACCCAAGCCAATGTAGTCATGCGGTGTGTCCAAACGTGTCATGACCCGATCCCAAATTGTTGGGTCGAATCGGATCATGCCCAGCCTGCACCGTTGTGAGACAACGGCAGTAAGCTATTTCTATTTGCAGGTAATTTCAACAACATCTATACATTTATCACAACACGAATATACGAAAATTTTAAAACTTTTATTATTCAACAAAGAGAAATACAACTGGAAATGGAAAGTACTGAAATGAAATACTGAAATCAAAGTCTACAATCTCTTACACAATAAAACTAGACAACTTAGGAAAGTGACTAGCTAAACGGCCGGCTCATCGGCCTCAGGATCTGCGTCCTCCAAGGGGGACTCTTATGTGTGTATGGACCCGAACCGAACCCAAACTAGCCCGTCATGCGATGTGTCCAAAAACGTCTATATATATATATATATATATATATATATATATATATATATATATATCTATATATATATATATATATATATATATCTTATGTGTGTATGGGGGTACTTATTTAATAATGTATTAAATATATTCCGTAAGTATTTGTCATATATAATATAGGTGTCAATATTATTTGATATTCAAGTGACATTTTCTAAAAACTATGAAAACTATTTTGTGAAATTTGTGGATCTTTTGATTATATGCATACATACTTGCGTCTTTACCTATGAAATAAATATTAACAAACATCATGAACCATCTTTATCGTAAAACTACCATTATTTGACTTGTTGAATCCAACCGAGCCCAAACACCCTACTTTGACTCTCAAACCAATTTCTATTAGACCTGTACACTACCCCACACTAATTCCCTACTCAACAATATATATTTTGCACACTCAAAGCCTTGTAGATGCACAACAAACCAATAGACAACAAACTTCATACTTAAGACTCCGATAGTGAATGTGCACTTGCACTCAAATCCAATCAAGACCAAACAACTTGACCCAAGTGAACCCAAAGCCTTACTAAGGGATAAACCAAACCCCATAGATCTGAACCATAGGTTAAAGCCCATTAAATCTCTTCAATGGGTCCAACAACCAACTCCTTACATGAAGCCCAAGCCTCCCCTCTCAAAACCTAATCCTAACTTCCTCCCATCTTGTGGCCAACCCCTCTACAACCTCCCCCCTCTCTTCCACGACCTCTTCCCCTTTTCCTCTCCTTCTCCACTTTCTTCCCCCTCATTCCCACACCAAAACAGCCCCCACAAGTCGACAAACCCTAAACTAGTAGTCGAAACCTTTTTTTTTACCAAAATAGTGCTGCTGGTTGCACCTGCTGTACACGCTAGAAAACAGCACCACAAACCCATCCAAACTGAAGTTCTACACCCTACGTGAAGCCCCAAAGCACCCCCTCAAGTTTCGTGAAGTTTGGAGTCCGTTTGGCGCTCTGAAAGGTCTGTATCGCAAGAAAAGCCTCCATCGTAATCACAATTACGTAAGTTCCTTAACTTCTATTTAGTATTTAATTTTTCTATGGGAGAAAACTTGTATGAACCCATAAACATATAAGATGGCAATGATGAAATCCCCATGCATGATAAACCCTCATTTTATGCAAAACTAACCATATTAAACCTAGTTTGATGCATGTTGCTATTTTTACTATTAAAAACTAAATTTCAGAAATTAAATAATAATTTCAGAATATTAATTAATATATTTTCATATATTAATGAGTTTTTATGCAAGTTGGCAACTTTGCATGCACAAACTAGTTGTCAAGTTGCTAGAACACCTAGTCGATGCGCAACGGAACTTTGTGCATGCAATGGTAATTATTTTAGTAATTCTTCACTAACTAATAATAATTTTAGAATTTAATTCATGGTTATTTCAGTTTTATTTGACGTCGAGATGCGTGTTTAAGAGGTCACATGCATGCCCGATGTGTAGGTTAGTGCCATTGAGAGCTTTACGACAATGTGACGTACTTACGTACGTATAGGACTACACTTATCTAATTCATGTAAATGCCTATGTACGTATGATACCACGATGTACAAGACCCTCACGACATGTAGACCATAGCATCATATGCGTTTATTGGCACGTTATCCAATGCCATGTAACTGTTGAATTGTTGGCACGAAATCGCAGTGTTAATTGTTGTGGTGCGATAATCTTACTGTCACGACCCTCTCCCGAATGATCGGATACGAGTCGGACACGTCCAGCCTTCGTCGATGGACACGACGAAGTAAGCTGTACAATATTAAGGAAAACTCAAAGTCACAATGTAATGTAAACAAACACAACTTTTATAACGTTCCCATAAATGATCACCAACACTACTAAAATAACTCATTTTAGCGACGTCAGAATACGTCGCTAAAAAAGGAAAATTTGTCGCTAATTTCTATTAGCGACGTATTTAGCGACGAAAATTGAATATCGCGTATAGGCTTGTCGCAGATTACAATTTCGTCGCAATTCGTTGCTATTTGCGATGTCACGTTTAGTGTCACTAGACGTCGCAACATTAGCGACAGATAGCGACGTCAACACGTCGCCACTATAGCGACGTAGGCGACCACTTAGCGATGCCGTCAACTTTATATATGATGACATGGTGTAAGCCCCCTGAATTTCAGGACTATTTTAAAATTTTCTAAATAAATTATTTTCGATAAGTGTTTTATTATTTAATTATTTTTGATCATTAATGTACCTTTCCATGACTTTGACTTCTGGAGCGTCAGGGATACCAATCTTTGGAAACTCTCTTTACGAGTTTTAGTAGACAAGATTCTCTCACTTTGATATATCGTGTCCCACCTGAACTCGTTCCCTTGTGCTCTTTTTGTATCGCGCAACTTCGGGTCAACTTAGACCGATTAATCATTGAATAATTATTCCCATTTTTATTTTTGATCATCGTTTGCACGTTACCGTGACTTTTAATTTAGGAGCACCAGACCAGTCGTTTTCTCAGAACCAACTTCTCATGAATGAGCTACTCGAGACGCTCCTCACCCATGACCTTCGTGTCCCACTCAGACACTCCATTTTGTGCTCCATTTTCTTCGCACAACTTTCGGGTCAATTTAGGCCGATTAATTATCTACCGTGAAGCCTGATTTAATTTTCTAATTTAATTTTGGGACCCGACATCGGTCCAATCCAGTCGACCCAATATATGGCCCTGGCCTGTTTTGAGCCTACTATGCACGTGCCACTTGCGTGCCACCGAATTGACCTCCCTTGTGCTCCCATTTCATCCGTGATTTTAATTTGGTTTAAAATTATTATTTTAATTAAATCTTGGCCCCAACTCAACCAAACTTGGCCCAACACCCAATCTAATTTGGTGTATGCCCTATCATGACTGCCCATACACACCACTGTTGTCTTTGTCCTTTTTCTTACTCAAAATATCTATTTCCCTCTCGTATATATATATATATATATAATATATATATATATAATATATATTTACAAATATCTCTCTTTCTCTCTCTCATTAACCCACTCCCACACATACACCCCATCACCAGCACACCCTCTCCCCCTATTTCAGCCGACCATATACCCCCCCCTCTCTCTACTTTCTCTCTCCTCTCTCTCTAATAATATATATCTCTCTCTCTCTTTTCTTCTATATATGATATATATATACTCACACACATATACTCATCCTTCTCTCTCTCTCTCTCTCTCCACTCCCACAAACACACCCCCTGCCATCAGCCGACCTCCCTCTCTCCTCTTCCCTACCTAGCCGACACCCCCACCATCTCCTCCTCCTCCTTCTCTATTCTTCATCATCATCTTCCACATCTTCACTACACACCACACCACCATTAACACACCACCATCACTACTCACCATCACCATCACAACTACACACCACTACCACTTTCAACACCATCCCGCCGCTGCCGTCGCCACGGGCACCGCCGTCGCCGCCCCGCCGTGCACCACCGTGCGTGGCAGCAGCAGCAACGAGGTGGCAGTGCACAGCAAGCGCCAGCAGCATTGCAGCAAGTAGCGGCAGCAGCAGCTCCATTTCGTGGTGCCGGTGGCCGCGCACCACCGTGTGCCACCGCCGTGGTCGGCCCCTACCTTGACCGGGCGCACCCCCGGGCAGGCCCCCGTGGCCACGCCCTCTCCCCGGCGCGTGAAACACACGATTCGTGCGTTTTGCACAGAATCCCGTCGACGCGCGCGCGATGAATTCAGAAAGTGTATTTCGGGACAGCGACTTCTGCGTGTTTTCTGGGAGATCCGACCGCTGATCGGCGAACTCCTTGCTCCATCGCAATCTCGGTATATCCCTCTTCACCTCTGTCAAGTTTGAACCGTTAATTTCGTCGTTTGATACATCAAAACCGGCCACCAAGTTGACGTTTTAATTATACTATTTTTGGACAGTTTTGCGATGCCAACTTCGCGGGTTCGTATCTTCGCCGTATTAGCTCCATTTTGTGCGCTACCAGTTCCGATGCACAGCTGGTATAACCCTCTTCCTGCCCCTTTAGATTTCATTTCAGTTTGAGCTTGTTAGGTCGGTCGAATTCGACGCCAAAGTTGGTCGTTCGAATTCTTAGTGTTGCACTTGTAATCTATTTTTTGAACCCGGGACTCCGGATTCAATTTCTGACACCACCAGTAGACCCGTGGCGTCGTTCTGGCATATTTCATATAAAGTTGCTTGATTTGGAGAACGTGGGCCCTGTCACGCATTTCGGTGCAAAACGGGTTCTACTTTCTGAGTCAACGGGTCACTTTGAGATCGGCTCATCGGAATCCAATTCTGGATATACCGTTGAGTTCGTATCGTCATTCTGGACTTGTTGACAATAATTTGCTAAGTTTTAGTGGACATTGGTTCCGGCACGCATTTCGGTGCAAGTCGGATACCAATATCCGGGCCAACGGTCATTTTAAGATCGGCTCATCGGAATCCAATTCCGAATATCCGTTGAGTTTGTATCGTCATTCTGAACTCGTTGACATATAATTTGCTGAGTTTTGAGGACATTAGCTCCGACACGCTTTTCCGTGCAATCGGAATTTCAATGTCCTGGTCAACGGACCAATTTGAGATGGGTCAACGGAATCCAATTCTGGATATACCTTTGGTTCGTATCGTCATTCTGGATTCGTGGACATATAATTTGTTAGATTTTGTGCACTTTTATTTTGGCACGTTTTTTCGGTGCAAAGTGGTCCAACGGCGGATATCATTTTGGTCTGAAATTACCGTTTGCTCCTGTGTCCAAATTGAACTTTTGGACAGGCTATCCTAGCTGATTTGACCATTCTGGACACGTTGGTGATATTTATTTTATCATCCGACAACATCTGTAGGTTTTTACCCTATTATTTAATCCTTCTCCTTTGTGGTATTTTAAGATCTATCGATTCCAGTGATTTCACAACCACTGAAATTGAATGTGTTGACCCCGTAGATGTTTATAGAGACTATCCTTGACCCTGTTTGACCATAGTTGACTGCTTTGACTGAACGTCGAAGTAAAGTCAACATTTGACCTAGTTTAGACTAGTTTTGACCTAGAGTTGACCAGTTGACCAAAAGTCAACTGTAAGTCAACCATTGACCCAGTTTGACCTAGTTTGACTTGGTTTGACTTATTGTGGCCTAGTTTGACTAGTGGACTGAGTCTGACCTAGATTGCGTAGCTTATACTATAGAATCAAGCCTAACACTGTTGAACCCTAATTAGCTTATGTATATCTTATCTTTAGGTCTGTGGCATCACTCTGAGCATCGACCCCATTTGACAGCTCAGGACCGCAGGCGAGTACATTCACTGATAGTTTTCATTGTCTTGATATCTGCTATATCCGATTCAGTCGTAGTGTCTTACTTGATTCTCAGTCACGATAGTTCACGGACTAGTATATACCGGATTCCTGTCATAAGATGTCATTCTTAGATTTTTCTTGGGATACTGGTACTTGCTCGATCTTGTTCTTGTACTTATATTAACACCGATTCCTGAGAAGGAGTAGCTACCTTCTTAGGGAATCTCGTGCCATAACGTGCTATGTCCGGATCCGTATACTACTCGGGGAGGAAATATTATAGATAGTGTGATCAATGCCACCTTGAGTTACTACTTGTATCATAGCTATACCCTCACCTCACGATGGGTATAACCTGACCTGTGCTACTACTTGCTCCATAGCTTACCATCCCGGCCGGGCCGAGTCCACGCACTTGTAGCCGGTCGGCTGGAAGCCTGATCTTGACCCATACCGATCACATATGCTATAATATTCGAGACACATTTTATATTACTTTATCTTATCATATATCCTGTTCTGTTCTACATTCAGTACTTTCTCACCATGCTATGATATTCAGATTACTCACATGTTCTACATGCCATTATATTGTACCTTGATTAGAGACTAATCTCTGTTCGGGAGAAGAGTTACAACCCCGGTCCTTGTTTGGTTTAAGGGTTGTAACTCAGCTTCCGAACGGTTCCCAAGTCTTCATATATCTTGTCTTGTAGTTCATTATACTGTCTCTTATAGAATTTGTCAATTCACATGGAACTGCTGTTAGTGCTTGTACTTGCTCATTTTCCTGACAGGATATCGTTGGTAATATTTTAGGAGTTTTATACCATTAATGGACTTCATGATGTTGCTAGCTGAGGTGGATCTCACTATTCTTCTATGTGAGTTGCCTGGTAGTTATTGTCTACCATATTTCTAGTGTGAGGATATTTTTGTCATTTTGGGGTATTTTTAAATTTATTAATATTAATTAGAATTTATGGGAATTTTAGAATTTATTTTGGATTTATTTGGACTAGTTTAATTTTGGCCAGTTTTGACCCATGTAGACCAACCTAGGAACTAACCATGGTTAGTTGAGCTTGGTTAGGTCAAGTGACCCTAGTCTAACCTAGAGTGACTCAAGTTAGTGGTTAGTGATTCATAGAACTTGAATTAGGAAGGTAGAAATCAATTGATTTGATAAATGGCTTGTGGTTTCACAAGTCATTTTGTGACTTAGCTAGATAGGTCTAACAAACCTAGCTCAACCCTAACCCAAGCCAAGTGGTCAGCCATCCCTAGCTGAACCTAGGGATTCCCCCCTATTTAATCCCTCCTAGTTTTTAGGACTAGCCTTTTTAGGGTTCTAGCAAATTTCTAAGGAAGAGGTGAGTTCCATCTTTCAAAAATCATAAGAAATCCAATTTAATTCCTTTTTCCTTCAAACCAATTCCATTAGGACCTAAATTTCTTCCTCTTGCTGCTGGTATATTTTATTTGTAGGGAAATAACAAATTGTGGAGCTTGGAGGCTTGAGGAGTTTCTTCCATTTGAGGGCTTTTCTATTCATTGTGCATCAATAGGTATAACCCTCATTACTCCATTAAACTCCTGTTAATCTTCATCAATAGGAACCCTAAGTGATCCCCCTAAGGTCAGGAATGGATTCGTGTCCAGTATCGAATGATTCGTGTCCATTCTGGACACGTACAGTGTCCTGGACAGGGTGTTCGATCAAATGCCACAGAGGGCAGGTCGATCATGTTAACCCATTCTTTTTGAATAGGAAATAGGTTTAGGTCCACCCTTTGGTTTCCTGTCCTTGTGTCCTAGTTTTCGTGTCATCCTGTGTCGATTTCTTGCTGTGGACACGCGCGTGCACACGGCCGCGCGCTGCTACAGGGATCCCCTGTCTATCGGGCCCTGTAGCGGACACGACACAAACCCTCTGGACACGAAACTTTGTGGGAGCCACGGGGCACCCACTGACACTCCATGTGTCAAGTTTCATGGGCCCACGTGGCGTTTCGAGCGAGAAATCCTCGACGCACGAGTCACTCTTTGTTCTGTGCTGTGTGTGTTCTTTCGTTCTGATACATGTGTGTGGACACGCCTGTGCGACACGACACGACGGTGCAGGGTGTCCTATGGATAGCCCTATAGGTAGTGTACCTGTGCTATTGAACACGTGTCTTGGGTTGATCCCTGTTGTGCACAAAGACTCGTGCACACGTGCACGAGGCTTGGTTCCCTGCACTGTGTTCAGATTCTGTTTTGGGTTTTATTCCAGTTTGGACACATTGTGTCCACTTGGGTGGACACCAATAGTTGGTGTGACACGTACACAATGTAAATTTACATTACCAACCTCTGTAATTAGGTTTTAAATCAATTTCTTTAGTAATTGCCATTTTTCCCCATTTCCTGAACTTGGTATCAGCCATTCTATTCCCAGGTTTTTACATTTGAATTTTGGTTGATGTTTAACCTGCAATTATTGTTAAATTCATGTTTTTAAGGATCAAACCAGTTCTCATACATGTTACCTAGCCATGGTTGATATGTGGTATTGATTAGTGAGAGTTTTGAGTTAAATTCCTTGTTGACTATTCACATGATATCTGAGTTGTTCACAAACCTGAGTTAGTTTATGACCATTTTTTTTTCTTTTCCAAAGCAATGTTGACTTCATTTCATTTGGGTATAAATTCTGGGTTGTGGGTATTATAACCCTGTGTAGTAACTGTCTTTCAATTTCTGAAATGTATGGGTACATGGGTTGATTTCCTCTTCTTTGATTTTCCTGTCACTGGATGCTAATGTAAGTTGATAAACCTGGGAATGTAAAACCTGTTTTTAGTTGTAGTTAACTGTCATTTGTTTAATCAAACCTGAGAACATGTTGTATTGGTTAAGGGGTGACTGAAATCTGAATGTCAGTAAATTGACTTCCTTCTTTTTAGCAGTCCATTATTGGACTTCACTTTCCTGTCACATTTGATATGTCCTGCACACTGTATCCTTGTTTTCCTGCACACTAGAGTAATTCCTGCTTGTATTTTTCCTGAACACTCACGTACACAGCCTCCTCTTCACTGTTTGTTTCCTGAAACTTGCATGACACCCTCATTTCCTCTCATGTTATATTTTCTGCACACATGGCATACACATTCTTTTGACATTTAGTTATACTTGATAGCACACCACACAAACACACATTCTCTCCACTGTTCTGCCCTTTTCATTCACTGATTTTATGTTTCCTGCACACACTGTACACTGGTTGCCTGCATATAATTCTGAATACTGTTGTACACCCTCACCACACACACAAGCTTATAATTCCTGCACTTCCATACTGTTTTCCTGCACACTTTGACACTGTTTTCCTGAGTACTTCCCTTCACTATTTTGTTTCCTGCATACTATCCTATTCCTGGGTTGATGAATGTATAACTGGGTTCCAGTTTGAGTATGGGTTGTTCCCTTTTTCCTTATTGTTCCTGCACACTTGTATTGCACTGTCATGTCTTGTACACACACAACCTTATGTATCACACACATTTTTTCCCCTAAATGTATATGTTAAACACCCTTAGATAGGAATGCCTATTGTAGTGTAAAAATACCTTATGTGCAACATGTAGACATGTATACTTGTGTGTTGAATGCCTATATGCCTATACATATAATTAGCCTAAGAATGCATAGAGTAATCTAATACTTGTATATATTGTGTCTATGTATATGTGAATATACATAGGTATTTTAGATACTTGAAATATGGTGTGTAGTCTAGTATAGTCTTGTTAGAGCCTAGCATGACTTGTTAGACCTAGATAGCCTAGTTTAGACTAATTAGACTTGGTTGACCTAGTTTGACTTCTAGGGTTGACCAGAGTTGACCAAGAGTTGACTTTGGCCTAGATTGACTTAGAATCATATAGAATGCATAGTAGGACTCCATTTTGATATTCTGGACTTGTTGTGACTTGTGCTGTTCTGATTAGGAGCCAGACACCACTCCTTGGACAGTACGTTTCATACCGGACACTCAGTTACAGGCGAGTACATTCTCTGATCATTTCATATCCTGCTTAGAATTATTACCTGCAGTAGATTACTTTACTTGTACTGTCACGTTGGTCACACGGATTGGTACTATATGGATCTCTACATGCGATGTTATCCCCCTCGAGAGCATCGGGTACATTGTGCTTGTGCGTTTCACTTACATCATGTACTCCTGTGCTTCTATTTTACATGTGCACTCCTGTGAATCTTGTACTCTCATGTTCACGGAGCCTCCATGTATACTATCATGTGCACCCTATATGGGCCCCCATGTGATATCTTGTGCAATAACATAACCTGTTTAGATCCTTGTGTATTGGTTGGGGATACGGGGGAGTGCTAGTAGTTGTGTGAACAATTCCAAAGTAGTGTAGATCTTGTGCACCTCGATCCTGTGCAAATTCGTCCTGTTCACATGTGCTATCTCGTACTCTGACTCACTAGTCACTGCTAGTTCTCTATGTATAGTAGATATTTACATTACAGTTCTCTTCCTGTTTACCTACAGCATTTCTTTCAGTACTTGTATCTTACTTTACTGCATGTTCATATTTTCTAACCTGCTATGAATTGTTGAGATGTACTGTGCTCGCTCCTGTCCTGACTGGACCTGTTGAAATATTACAGAGGACGAGGAGGAGGCTTGCCTGGACACCTATTACGGGGCAGCCCTTGATGACACCTATGAGCTGGACCCTCAGGAGATCCAGCAGTAGCTGAGGACTTTCCCCCGACTGCCTAGACTAGATAGTTAGGCTTTTATCTTTGTAGTTGGATTATGTTCTAGTTAGACTCTATTTCTGGAGATCAGTTTTGTATATACTTTTATCTGAGACTTGTACTGCTGGGATTATCTTAGACTATTGTTTATCTATTTCATTTCCTTGAGTTCTATTCATATCGTGCTATATCTTCCTTAGTTGTGATTGAGTTTCTATTTCTATGTCACCCCCATTCGGGGAGTATAAACTGCTAGTTATATAATTGTTAGATGTTGTGACCTAGGACAGCGTTCTACCGCCGACACTGCGGCGTAGGCTGGGCGTATTCACGTCTCGTGCCCTCACTCTAGGGTGCGGGTCGTGACACTAGTTATCCTTAGTTCGTCTTGTTTTTCCTTCTTTATTTTCCTGTTTTATGATTCCTTCTAGTAGTTTCTAGTTGTTCTTCTGCTTTAGTTATCTTTCTTGTCTTATTATCCTTAGCTGTTGTGATGTGACTAGAGTATTTATAGTTGTCAACCTTCTAGATGTAGTGTAATTTATTGGGTATTAGACAGCGTTCTACCGCCGATACTGCGGCGTAGGCTGGGCGTGGCCCACGTATTCGTATCCGTATATCCGGTGCGGGTCGTGACACATGGCATGGCAGCCACGTCAGCATTTTAGCGACACCTAGCGACAACTTTAGCGACGTCAGCTCTCAGGTGGTCATATGCAACGTCAGCAGTATAGCGACGGATAGCGACGTTACGTCACTATTTGGCGACGTATAGCGACGTGTACTATACGTCGCAAAACATCGCAGAACGTCGCTATACGTCGCAGATGTTATAAAAAATTAAAAAATATAATTGGTATTTTGTTATGATGTGTGTCTGTGTTTACAGTGTGTGTGAAGTGCAGTATTCGAACCATCGACAGTTTCACTTACTATTCTATGTTTTATCTTGGATAGAAAGAGCAACAGTTCAGGGTGCACTTCTCAGAGCTTCCTCTTCACGTCCTTCACCTTTTTGGGATCCTTTACGACGTCCCGAGAAAGTGAAGGACGTGAAAATGAAGCTCTCAGAAGTACACCCTGAACTGTTGCTCTTTCTATCCAAGATAAAACATACAACAGTAATCAAAACTGTCGATGGTTCCGAACACTGCATTTCATATTCACTGTAAACACAGACCACATCATCACAAAAATACATATTATATTTTTTAAAATTTGGGCAGCACCTCCTTTGTATATCAGATCATCGCTTATAACCAGCGTAGGTATATTTGTCATCCCCATCGCAGATATCATCACAATTAACAGTCTTCCATCACAACAGTCTATAACTAATAGATGAATAACAGTCTCCCATCATAACAGTCTACAACTAAATATCATACATGTACTCAATGAAAATACCAACAAATTAAATATCACCAACATACATGTCCAACAAACATACATGTTCAACAGAGTCAAATAATATTCAAAATCAGTGTACAGAACGGTGAATGGGCCCATAGGGCCAATAAATATAAAGATGATAAAAAAATCTACTGGATCACTGAGGACCCCTGCCGTGCATCTGGGATAGCATGTACTCATACTGCTCCTGTGTGAGATGCACCGTAGGGGCAGTAAGAGGCAGTACAATATCTGGAGTCGGCACCGTCGATGGATCGGGAGGACGTATCTGCTCCATCTCTCGCAGTCGCTTACCATAAACAGCAAGGGTGCTCACCACCCTCTCAGTACTCGCCTCAAGCGAAGCCGATACCTGAGTGAGTGAGGCAGACATGCTCCTCTGTGATCCCTCCAGCTCGACCTGTCTACGCTCTGTGCGCTGCGTAGACTCGGTGAAAGCTGGCAGTTGTAGCCTGCCGCAGACTCATCAGCTCCTGTATACTGCGCTCGACCGTATCAAATCGTCCGGTGACGATCGGAGGGTCGGATCGTCGTTCGACCGCATCAGAAATCTGCTGCTGCAACTCGCGACACAGCTCCTCGATCTGGCGACGAACATCCAGAGCTCGTGACGACGCCTGCGAAGCCGGAGACTGCACACTGACAGAGGGGGTCCGGGATGACTCCGAAGCCAAATATGCGTCGTAGGATCCCGTACCGTAGTACGTACCCTTCTAAAGACCGCCAATGACGGTCATCCAGAGGTCGTCCAGCGATGGAGTTGTAGGCGGCTGGAAGGAAGTACCAGCCCTCCCTCTGCTGGCGCACTAGCAGCAGCAGCCGCCTCCTCTGTAGCCGAACAAACTCGGCCTAGAACATGTTTGCTAACGTGTAAGTGTTTGCTAAAGTCTATATTGATATCTATTTTCCTATTTTCTAAATTATAGTAAATTAATATAAAGAATAGAACGTACATATGCCTGCGTCGTCCTCTCGTCAATGAACTCCCCAGCCCTCCGATGGGTGACCAGGAAGACGGTCACCATGTTCGGGTCCTCACCCTTTTTACCTGTTAAAATATATATCTATTTTAGTATTAAACATTCTATCGAACTATATATAAATTAATGTCCGTCATAGGAAACGTACCAGACGACGAAAATGCTCCATCAGGAATGGAGCCACCACACCACTTACCGGCGCTCGACCGCGCCACCTTGGCCTTGTCAGACCGCTCCTGGTACCTGGGCTCGCTGAATCTAGCCTTCATCGCAGTCCACTGCTCTGGCGTGATCCAACCATAGATCGGCTGTCTGGAGCGATCACGAGACTTCTGGTCGTGGATCGCATCACGGATGAGCTTAGCTGCGACGGCAGAAAATTGGCCCTCGATCTTCGCCGCCCGGTGTGTGTGGATAGAAATAGGTCCTCTACAAGAAGTAAAATAGAAAAGTTGTATAATATACACAAATGATTATTAAAATTTAAAAATAAACAAATTTTTTACCTTGAAGTGGGCGAACCAAAAGGCCTTCATATCTGCGGGAGCATCTGAGTAGTTAATCCAAGGCCCACCATAGTTCTGCCTCAGAAATACCCCCAGCTGTCTATGTACTGCAGAAGGCCAATATCTATACAATAATAATTTTCATGAATATATATGTACATATAATCATTTGAGAAATATATATTAATTAATTAACTACTTCGTAGGCCCATCCGTCCAAATCTCCATACGCGTCTCGCCCGGGGGAGCGCATGGAGGGTCGCTCTAACCTCCTGCCTGGGCAGGATCAATCTAATCTCCGTCCTCTATATGCTCGGCGTTGGCTCCCCCCATAGAGCCGTCGGCAGGAGGAATGCTGGACGGGGGATCAGGGATGCTGGACGCGGGATCAGGAAGGCTAGACGACGAGGGAGGAGTCGCCAACCTACTGGAACTGCCCTGTCCCGGTAATGGACTTTAATGCCTGTGGTTCGTATTACGTATCTTAGTATACATATACGTAGTTTGACCCGTATTGCAAGTCTCACTGCTTGATTTATTCTAGCATTTCATTGATTGGTTTATTCTTGGGTTGGTTCGGCTTGGCTTGGTTCATCATGAACCAAAGGTGAACCCTCCTACCTACCTCCATCCTTTTTATTTATAACTCCTTCCTTTTCTCTTTCATCATTATTTTTCCTTCCTTCTTCATTTACTCTCCACCATTACTTCTTCAACCACGAGGAGGAAGAGAGAGAGAGAGAGAGCTTAGGCAAGTACAACTTGTTTCATGATGGATCTCAAGTTTTATTATTCATTCTCTTCTTTACATGATTATAAGCCTCTTTAGAACTTGGAGTTTTTAATTTTGATGGATAGATTCTTCGAGATCTACTTTATAACTTTTAGTTCATGGAGTTTTCTTGGTTTTGATCTACTAAAACTTGTTATTTTCGAAAACTAATAGTTCCATGAGCAAGATCACGAAATTTTGTGTGAATTTGGTTTTGATGACCTCATTTCGAGTTAAAATAAAGTTTTTATGGCCAAAACAAGTTTTCTGGATTTTTCATGTCGGCTGAGTGAGATTTTACGCTAGGAACCTGGAATTGCGTATTTTACGCTGGATATCATCCAGAATGTAAGATTTTACGCAGGGGACCCTGGAATTGCGTATTTTACGCTGGATATCATCCAGAATGTAAGATTTTACGCAGGGGACCCTGGAATTGCGTATTTTACGCTGGATATCATCCAGAATGTAAGATTTTACGCAGGGGACCCTGGAATTGCGTATTTTACGCTGGATATCATCCAGAATGTAAGCTTTTACGCAGGGGACCCTAAAATTGTGTATTTTACGCTGGATATCATCCAGAATGTAAGATTTTACGCAGGGAACCCTGAAATTGCGTATTTTATGCTGGATATCATCCAGAATGTGAAATTTTACGCTAGGGACCATGGAATTGCGTATTTCACGCTGGAT
>JANAVB010006599.1:25504058-25506558 GCA_029216955.1 Iris pallida | reverse complement strand
TTATGACTCATTCTCCCGGTGAGGAGCACGGGGAGACGGAGAGGTCCGCTACCTCTGGCGGGCAGGCTCCGGTCACTTCTCCTGCAGATGGGACTTCTGTTGGGGATCTCGGGGGTACTCCTCCAGCGCTCTCGATGACCGTCCCTGGGGCCATTGCGGGTGCTCTTTTCCGCAGTACCGGGGGCTAAGACGGGAGCTGTCGGGGGCGTTCTTCCTCCTCAGCAGGGGACTCCTCCGGTGATGGTGGGAGCTATTCCTCAGTTGCCTTCTCTGCCCACAGACATGGGGCAGATGCTCGCGTTCTTTCACCAGGTACTGGAGTCCCAGCGGGCCCAGCACGAGGCTCAGTTGAGGCAGACAGAGGCCATGCGCCAGGGCATGGAGGATGCACACAGGTTGGCTATGGCGGCAGTGGAGCGTGGGGCTCCACAGAGGGAGGTGCAGCAGCAGCAGCCGAAGATCGAGGATATCCAGGATTTCAAGAAGCTGGGTCCGAGAGATTTCAAGGGGACCGAGGGCATTATTTATGCTGATGACTGGCTCGAGGATATCGAGCGCCAGATGAGGGCCTCCCGCCTGGCAGACGACCTGAAGGTCGAGGCTGTTGGTTTACAGTTGTTAGATGTTGCCCGGACATGGTTCCGGAACGAGCCGGCTCTTGCAGGAGAGGGCCATACTTGGGCTGAGTTTCGGGCCCTGTTCAGAGAGAAGTTCTTTTCTCCTACGGACAAGATCGGCCTAGTGCGGCAGTTTCAGAACCTGCAGCAGGGCGGTATGACCGTGGAGGAGTATGCGGCGGAGTTCGGCCGGCTGAGCCGATACGCCGAGTACATGGTGAGCGACCCGGTGATCCGAGCAGAGCACTTCCGGGAGGGATTGACATGGGATATCAAGATCCTGATCCCTTCCTTCTATGCGACATATGCAGAGGTTTATGCGGAGGCTCGGAAGGTGGAGAGGGAGTGGGGCTTGAAGCCGAAGAAAGGTCGTGATTTGTTTTCGGGGGCCAGTAGCAGCGCAGGGGCTGCTAAGCGCCCTCAGCTTCAGCATCATTCGTTCCAGCATCACCAGCAGCAGGGGCAGGCCAGAGCGTCTGTCCAGAGGGGTCAGTAGCGTCCGGGGTAGGATGATCTACCGTGCCACTTCTGCAAGAAGCCCGGTCACCTCTTTGAGTTCTGCAGGAGGAGGCTGGAGCTGTGTCGCTTTTGTGGTGCCGCTGGGCATCAGATGCGGGAGTGTCCCAAGAACTCCCATGCCATTGGAGCAGCTCAGAGGGCACATGTTCAGAGGGCACCAGCTAGTGTGTCGGTAGTTCAGCATCGAGGTCCACTTCCGACTCAACAGCAGTAGTTTGTTCAGCACCGCCAGCAGAGGGGAGGTCAGGGTAGAGCCTTTGCTCTTGCAGCCGAGGAGATGGAGCCTATTGCGGATGTTGTCGCAGGTTCTATTCTGTTCGATTCTTTTCCAACTTTGGCCTTATTTGATTCTGGTGCTACGCACAGTTTCGTGTCTGTTTCTTTTGCTCTTAGGCACAATATTATAGCTGAGTATCTTGGTAGGACTTACAAAATTATGACTGAGAATGGCATCATCCTAGATAATAATGTTTACAAGGGGCGGAGAGTTTCTTTGAGAGGCCGGGAGCTGAGTGCGTGTTTGCTCGTAATGCCACTTCCGAGTTACGATGTGGTACTCGGTATGGACTGGTTGAGCATGCACCACGCTAGCATTGACTGCAGAGGGGGCAGGATTCTATTTAGGCCGTTGGGAGAGCCGGAGTATGAGTTCACCAGGGGTGCAGCGGAGCAGGGAGATGGATTCTGCGGAGCGTTGTTGGCGGGGCCGGTGTTGTCACATCTACTCATTGTTGAGTTCTTGGATGTCTTTCCCGAGGAGCTGCCCGGGATGCCGCCAGATCATGATGTTGAGTTTTCTATAGATCTAGTGCCGGGCGCTGAGCCTATCTCCCAGCACGTCTATAGAATCAACAACAGTGAGTTAGCGGAGCTGAAGAGACAGGTCGACGAGCTGAAGGACAAGGGCTTTATTCGATCTAGTTCTTCACCTTGGGGTGCGCCAGTTTTTTTCGTCCCCAAGAAGGATGGTACGGTACGTCTGTGCATTGATTACATGGCGCTCAACAACCTTACCATCAAGAACAAGTATCCTTTGCCAAGGATTAATGACTTGTTCGACCAGTTGAGCGGGGCGAGGGTGTTCTCGAAGATTGACTTGCGTACCGGGTACCATCAGCTGAAGGTGAAGCGGGATGACATTTCGAAGACTGCCTTTCGGACCCGCTATGGCCAGTATAAGTATACCGTCATGCCGTTTGGGTTGACCAACGCCCCGGCAGTATTCATGAACTTGATGAACAAGGTATTTCATCAGTACCTTGACAAGTTCGTGGTGGTCTTCATTGATGACATTCTCATCTATTCGAAGACACCAGAGGAGCACGAGGAGCACCTGAGGATTGTGTTGGACACTCTCAGGAGGG